>OX637461.1:62269897-62869897 GCA_951799995.1 Trifolium subterraneum | reverse complement strand
AATAGGTTAATATACTTATATAAATAATTTTAAAATAAAATAGGTTAAAGTTTAAGTTAATATTTACCGGAATCCAATGATTTCCACCCACAAAACCGATGCAATGAAATTTTGCTGACGATGAATATGAAGTCATCATAGGAAAGAAAGTCGTGCTAGGTTTACCCAATGTCACCAAAATGACATTATACCTATTTGCTACCAAGTAACTCATGGCAGGTATGGTGAACCGTTTATCTTCTAACTGATCTCCTAAACCATCTATCTGCAGTAAATCTCTCACGTGTTGTAAATTTTGTCCAAATAACTTCTCAGACAAATTGTTATTAGTTGTCAACTCATTATCTAACTCCCGGCGGATAATGGGCCAACCATCCTCTGTGTAACCAAGTAAACACGCAATAGCTCTAAAACCACAATTTCCATCCGGATTTACTTCAATAAAGTCAATAATATGTGGATGAATATGATTAGGAAATTGTATCAAATACTTATCATATCTCAGCTTTCTAGATGTCTGGGATAGTTGCTTCTGAGATGCCTGAGATAGTTGTTTCTGAGATGCATGAGATAATTGCTTCTGAGATGCCTGAGATAGTTGCTTCTGAGATGTTTGTGTACACAACCTCTTCGATGTCGCTTGTGAATCATTAACTTCTCTTTCAACATGTTCAAAGTATGACGGGTCACGATACACATCATAATCATTTGGTGCTTTGCTTTTATCTTTCTTCTTCACTCCTCCTCTAGTTTTTATTGGTTCAGGTGGTGGACACAATGAACTTGTAGATGGATAAGCAAGTTCAAACACTTTACTCTTCAACGCTCTTTTACCAACAATATCAAGTAACTGATATCGAGTCATTATTGCATCAAATGCAGGAGTCAAGTCCAACTCATAGTCATCCTCTGTGTCATCCTCTAGTGGAGCTTCCATAGTTAGTTTCTTCCAATGACCATGAATTGAATCTAACGGTATTGGTACACCTTTTAGTGTATACCCACTCAATTCACACGCACAAGGCAATTCATGTGTTGACCTAAGTGCACAACCGCAAAGGTTCTTATTAGTTCCAACAGTGCCTACCCTCTCAAACTCATCAGAAATTAGTGTCATAGCATCCCTGGAGACAAAACTTCTTAAATTCTAATAAAATGGACCACTATGAATGTGCTCTGTATAGTAAAAACTTTTTTGAAATGATGCCTTAATTTTGCCAACTTGTAGAATTATATTTTTATTCATGGCATCCAAATCATTGCATAAGTCACCTTTGTTGTGTTCCAACATTTGCTTTAGTTTCCAATGTGCAGACTCAGCTCTAAATATTAAATTGCACACAAAAGTAAATTAAATCATACCTAAAAACAAAACAAAACAAATTATTACAATTTTCAAACAAAACAAATCATACCTATTACTCGTTGTGTTTCCTAAATGCATCACTTTATTGGTCCATGCTGCAACAAATCTTTCTTTATAATTGTTCAACCATGAATTCTTGACATAGTCAAGAAACTTGCTTGAATTAACACATGCTTGCTCAAACTCATTCAAATTCAGCCCATACTCAACCTCATTTGCACTGAATACAACATTATTCCACAATTTTTTTACTAGATCACGCATATCCTTAGGTACAAGCACTGAGCATCTCGCAGACACAATTTTGTTTACGTGCCACGTACAAAGCAAATTAACAGCATGCAGAAATACAGATTCAATTGCATTCATCAAAGCAAGTTCTCTGTCGGTCACAATTACTTGTGGCAATATATCTTGCTTAGTAAACAAACCCTTCAGTTTCTCTAATGCCCAACGATAATTGTCCGTCTTCTCAGATTCCATATAAGAAAAACTAACATTAAATGTCAAGTTAGTTGACGTGATACCAACCATTTCAAGAAGTGGTAGCCTGTATTTATTAGTTTTGTATGTGCAGTCCATCGTCAACACAGTGGGAAACAAGTTCAACAACTTTATCGAATCTGGATGTGCCCAAAAAATATCACTCAAAACATTAGAGTCTGTGGTTGTGAACTCCACATTGAACTTGAACTTTCCATCCTGAACCATCTATCGAAGGTGTGGCTCTAAGTTTGAATGGACAGTTACACTTTTTTGATGCAGTTGACGTCGAACTTTGTGAAATGTCATATTTTCCATCTCTATCGCAGCCCAAAATCAACTTGTCATTCCTTCCTCTTACGCCGTTCTTTTTATCTGACCTTGTAATAATAATACTGACTTTGTTGGTAATTCCAACATCTTCCGCCCATTTAAGAACATCTTCTCGTGTATCAAATTTATCATTCGTGGTAAATACATCCATAGTATCAACCGAGTTTTGACCTGTGTCGCCGGATTGCGCCATATCTGTTAAAAAAAAAAAGCAAAATTTTTAATTTTCACGTTAACATACCGGTACACTTTATAAAAGTGTACCGGTTCCCATTTTTTATTTTTATAACCGGTATACTTGAAACAAAGTATACCGCTATGTTAATTTTGTTTTCCAGAATCGGTACACTTATACAAGTGTACCGCAATATACTTTCAAAAAAAAAAAGCATTCCGGTACACTTAGAAAAAGTGTACCGGTAAATGTAACGTACCGGTAAAGTAATCTGGTCTGATCGGTGCACTTTTCAAAGTGTGTACGGATTTTACTGGCAAAGTGATAAAAAGACAAAGTAAAAAACATAAAATATACAAAAATAATATAAGGGTATAACTGGAATATTTAAAAAATTATAGGGGTATAAAGAGGTTTGTAGGGGTAGAAAATTTTTTTTTCACAAAAATGTCCATTAGCCCATCACTTTGGGTCCTCAATTCTGCCCACTCACACTGCATTTAGTCAACAAGTTTTAAACTGTCAAAATCTATCAATTTTAATAATATTTTTAAGGAAAATGCTAAATAGTGTCTCTTGACACTCTTTAACTACTTAAATAGTAAGTTTTTTATACAATTTTTATGGAAATTTGTAAATTCAACGCATTGGAAATTGAAATGGTTCACTTTTTGAATAAATTATTTCTTAAAATGGAATAAAAAAAAATGGAATGCTTAAAGAGTATCAAATGTGCACTGTTTATCAAGACCCTATTTTTAATATTCCACCCTTAAATATAATTGTATTGTATATTAAATATATACATCAAAATATCAACTTAATCTAACATATAACAACTTTTTTCAATAAGAAAACATCAAAGAGAATCATGCCAACAATAAAAGATTAATACGTGAAACAGAAAAATAGGTATAAAAAAAGACAATGGAAGATACAATCATCAAAGTAGGAACCCAATCTAAACATCTGCTAACAATATATTAAAAATATTTACTACCAATTTACCTAATTTGTCCTCATTAATTTTAATAATACTTGTCATCGTTAATTTTAATAATATTAGTTACCTAATGTCCCGTGAGCTTAACTCAATTGATAAGACATTGTATTTTATTTTATTTTTTGACGCAATAAGACATTGTATTTTATATCCATATTAAGGGTGGAGTTTCTAGCCACTAGACTATTTGACAAAAAAAATAAATTAGTTACCTAATTTATCTTCACCAATTTTAATGATATTTCAAATGTAATACAAGTAATTTTTACCAAGATAAAGCTATATACTTATTGAAGTTTCATAGGACAAAACGTTATTAACAATTTTGACCGCCACAAGGCCTTTCATTCCTTTCTTATTTTTCATGGAATGTAATACCTCTTGTGCTATGGTAATAGAAATTTACTTTTGCCACCCTACATTTCTCGCTCGCCCTACGTATTTATCAAAATACACTCGTCCACTATTTAAGTAGCAAAAACCCCCCAAAAACACTTTATCAAATTTGCTTTTTGTAACGTTCACTACTTAAGTAACAGACAACATTTTTATAAAATGTCTCATTTTATAACGTCTGCTCCTCGCTAATTAAGTAGCGGAAGGGTAAAAATGAAAACACGTAGGGACATCTGTTGTTTGATCTTTATGATGTGCATAATTGATACTATGAAATTCTTGTGATGTATGATTTTATGTGCTTCTTATTAACTGTTGATATTTTATGGCTCTTGCAAGCCCGACCCTGAGCTATTGTCATGGGTGCCACGGCCTGAGACCCATTGTTTTAGGAGGCTTAATTTTTTTATACATAGCTACTATTACAAAAAAAAAACCAATTATACAAAGAAAAAACCGTGACAACCATTTGCTTACATAATTGGTAGGATTAGAAAAAATAAACTCCGCAGAACAAAATGAGCTTTCATCTTTAATAAACAAACAATTATACACTCACTTAATTCCAATTGAATATTATTATTACTACTCCAACTCAATGCTACTCGAATTCTATCAATAGAAAATTTTGGCATTTACTTGATTGCTCTTGGTTTTTTGCCTTTGTTCCTACTGAGTTTTTTTTGGTAGTTTCTTAATTTTTGTGTTTTTGTAAGGTTTGTATGGACTACCCGACTATGGAGGTTGTGGCTTTTTCTTGTTTTGGTTTTAGTGTTGTTTTGTTTTATGTGTTCCTAATTTTATTAACAAGTAAGTTAACTTATTTTCTACAAATTGTTAACACTTAACAATTATTTTATTTTATTTTTGCATCCAATTTCAACTATTATTTTTTTATATTTTATAAAACTATTATTATGTATTAACGCATTTACGTTAAATGAATTATTTTTCCTTATTTTGGCCTAAGACCCACAAAATGTCAGGAACATAACTGGACTCTTGATTTGATGATTGAGAATTGAAGTAGCAAAGTTTTTCATAAGAAAGTTGAGGTTTGAATTGTGAACCTTTAAAATACTGCCTATAAAAATTATCAAACACAATATACTTAAAGAATATTATTAGATTGTTAGTTAAAACAAATATTTAAAAGATGTTGCAGACTGGAGAACGTTCTCCCAACACTCTCTGACAGTATATATAACTATTAACTTGTGATTTGTGTGATTAATGTTTGCGCAAATTAAATCAGAGTTAAGGGAAGAGAATGCACACAAACAATTTATCCTGGTTCACCCAAAATACTTGGGCTAGTCCAGTCCCCACACTCCTTGTGAGATTGTCCACTAAGAGATGCTAATGATCTCAAGTTACACTTCCTTTGATCTAGATCCAAGACCAAATAATCTTCTAAGCCCTACAAGCTTAATCTACCTCAGTCACACTGACTATGAAGGTGTCACTCAATTAGTAGTTACGTACTAACTTGAGCCAAATGTTACAATGATGGAAGGTTTGAGACCGTTCTCCAAATTCTGGGCGTGAATGAATTTTTTCCCTTTGATGCAAGGAAGCTAGAGCACGTAAAGGCCAGCTGTTATGGATAAAAACAGCAGTTGGAGGTTGTACTTGATGTTCCAAAATGTCCTTTGTTGCAAGTACAAGTGTCATAGAGAAAGAGAAACAACATTGGAGAATGTTCTTTCTTTATTCCTTTAAAGTACAAGTCAAATGCAAGACTAGATGTGCTGTCTATTTTTCCATGGTCCATACACAGTCAGTTCCATCAATTGTGTATAAAAATATCCTTGTGTCATATGCTCAATATTCACATGTTCAAACATAGAACTTGGTAAAAATAGTAAGTTCTCTATTCATGAGAGAATCCTTTGCCTTAAATGATCTCTTGGACTGTAGAGATTTTGTGAGTGAAGCCCAAGATAAAAGTGATCATTTGTCTTGTACATGGTTGACTTATTCATAAGTCCTTTTGCCTTGATTGTGTGAAAATGATGTTGCGCAGTGTTTCAGAGATCAATCTGAGACCGTTCTCCAAGCTTTTGTTTTTATCAAAATAAAAACATGATATTTGATCTAAATAGCTAAATTGTTCCTAGCTTAATTAAAACACTCAAGAGCACTTGTTAGATACCAAAAATATTAGAATTACACTTAAAAATAATTAAGAGGTTTGTTATATTTAAAACATCAATTTGGGATTTTGCCTCAACAGGAATATCCTTGGGGTGATCTTGTCTCTAAACCGGAGTTAGAACAAGATCGTTTTGATTAATTACTCATGTGAGTAATTCATGGTATGACGAACTTAGTGGCGATAAGGCATTCATACATGCGTTGGTGGTCTGGACCTAATTCAAAATAATATCCAACGGTGGGGTACCAAACATGAAACTCTATGCAGTACTATTACAATACTCAACGGTGGCGTATTGTGTCCAAGGTGCGACATTTTGTTATGTGGATAGGTGATATATGGATCATATAGGGTGCATTAGGTTGTTATTTGGCGTATTGGTTGCAATAAATCTTCCCCAAATCCTGGTGGTTCCAATAAATCTTCACCAAATTGTTTATTCTGTTTAATTAAACAAACAAAATATAAATATTGTTATACAATGCCAAACAAATAGAATTTAAGGTCTTTTTTTAATGCTTAGACTATGCATATAAGTTTTCCTTTGTGAATATTATGCAGTTAAATGTAAACATTGTAGGGTTGGATGGTGAAGTGGTTGCAGTGAAAGTGAAGAGAATTGCAACTGGATGGATACCAATGACAAGGAATTGGGGACAAAATTGACATTGCAATGCGAACATTTCTCCACATTTTCTTCACCAGATTAAGTGTTATAAATTTCTCCCTCAAACATTTTCACAACTTGTCTCATTATTGGTCTAACACTAGCGTCTGAATTTGAACACAACAATACAAAGTGAAGCAATCTCTCTGCTTGCTCAATAGGGTATCTCCTTTAGCCTTCACCCTTTCATCAACAGTATTGTGCAATTGGCCAAGCACCATTAGGGACTCACCCATTGAAGTAATCATGGTTTACGTTCTTCAATAGGTCTTCGCCCGCAAATTACTTCCAACATTAATATTCCAAAATTCAAAGGTGCTTGAAATAAAATGTCTAATGTTTTTAATTTGTAAGCTCCCCCTCAATTCAAGCATTCAATTTTCAAAATGATCATGCTTATGACTTTTAAAAGAATTGAGTATCATGAGTATGATTTGAATCAAGCAACATTCATTAATCATTAGTCTCACATAAGTGAGCATCCAAACACAGTTCACAGCCCATGATTAATACAAAATGATTCAAACATGCATCAAAAGCAAATTAAACAAACAAATCCTGATTTAGACCACAAATACATAGTAGGAGAAGTTCATATGACATCAAAAGAAACTTCCCAAAATATCTAATCACTAAACAGGACCATTAAAGCATAAGTTCATAAAAAACAATTATCAAATATCCATTTGCAGCAACTAGACAAGCTTCAAAACATCATTTGGGCTCCCCCTTGATTTATCAATTCATTCTCCCCCTTTGTCATCATTGAAAAGGGGTGATCAGGAGCAACACACAAGCAAAGTTTATCAATCAGTGGCTCCATCAGGAGCAAGTGAAGTAGTAGGATTCTCATCATCATTATCAGAATTTTCTTTTGTAGCAGGAAATGGATCAAATTGTGGAGTTTCAATTTCTGGAGGTGGAGGAAGATGAAGTTGGGGACAAACAACAGATGTAAACCAGTTTCTCAAGGTCTTGGATTCCAAAATTAAATAATCCATCATTAAGTATTGAACAACCATACCCTTGATTACATTATCCAAGTCTCTCCTCATTTGTTCCATGTCAGTTTCAAGTCTTGATCGTTTGGCAGGCCTTGAAGGGCTAGGAAAATCAACATTGATATTTCCCTCAAACACCAATTGTTTTGTTCCAGCATTAGCAGCATTGACAGAAGAACAAAATGAATCAAATGTGGCAAATGATGATGGTATGGATGGCAAAGTACTATCAGTAGCATTTGGGATAGGCATGGTGGATATATCAGGAGTATTAGAGGAGAGAATGTTTCTTATGAACTCAGAGGTGCAAAAGGAAGAGAGACTTCCTTGGCTTGAGGTCATTAATGGTGAAAACATAGTGGTGTTGGGTGGAATAAGAATAGGCTTAAATCCTTGAAGAGTGGTGGCAGCAGTGGTTGCAAGTTTCTCACTTTCAGTGGTGTGATCAGCATCGCCACTGTTTTGATTATTCCCATCAGTCTGGAGAACGTTCTCCAAACGGTCTCCAGAAGCATCAGCCAGCACATTTAAACTGGACTTTTCAAAAATATCTCTTTTTCTCTTAACCCCAACATCAACAACAGGGGTTTCAGATTCCTTCTTCATGTGACTCACATTTTTCAAACTAAAAGTGTAATAATGGTTTTCACTAGGTGTGTTACTCATGTCAGCATAATAGAGTCTAAAAATTCTTGTCAAAATCATGGCATATGGCAGGGCAATTTTCTTAAAGCCAGAGGTGGCAGCATGAATCATGTGGTGTAGGATAATGTACGGAAAGTTTAGTTTGACACCTTTGGCCATATGATACATCATGAGTAAGTCAAGGTCAGTTACCTTATCTTTGCTTCCAGTGTGAGGGAAAAAAGAGTGTTGACACATGTTGTGGAGAAGTTTGTACTCAGTCTTCAACATGGATGATGAAGGTGCATTTTTCTTGGCTCCTTCTTCAGTAAACATCTTTTTCTTCAATTCTTCCTTACTAATCTTGACTTGGTCATACTAATCATTTCCATAAACTTCCAGTCCTTCACTTTTGATTCCAATAACACTTCCAATTACATAATGATCCACCACAATTTCAACATCCTTGATGTTTGAAGTAATCAGGTCTTTTTCAGGAAAAACTTGGGCATTGAAGTAGAAAGTTTAAACCAATAGAGGGTAAATTGTTTCCTTGATTTGAAAGAAGCTTTTCCATTCAAAGGGTTCCACAAATTTGACTAAATCAACTCCTCCAATGGATAACTCAGCAAAGTTGTACATCCTTGATACAGCTACAGGTTTGGTCTTCCAATATTTGTCAAAAATCTCTTCATCTTCAGGTTGAATGAGTGGAGCAGGCAACAATTTCTCCTTTGATTTCTTCAAATTGATCTTCTTCTTTGTTCGTGGAGCTTTGACAGCAGTCTCAACCTCATTCTTCTTTGGAGTTGGAGTTTTTTTTGGCTTGACAGGTTCAGACTTTGTAGATGTAACAGACTCAAGTTCAAAATCATCAATCTCCTTTTCCAAGAGATCAATCTCAGAGTCAGATTGATCCAAAACATGAACTGCGGTGTCCATCACAGGTTTCTTACCAGCACCAGACATTATTCTTGATGACCTTCTGATTTTGGAGGAATCAAAAGACTTGGATTTCTTTATTTTGACCAAAACAGGTGGAGAGTCCTTTGGACTTGGTATAGTAGCAGTTGGAGATGGAGAATCATCCTCATTTGTTGGTTTTGGAGATTGCTTTGGTGAATCAATAGGTGATGGACTTGGTGGTTGATTTTGAGTGAGATTGATGGGCGAATTTTCTGGAGATTCAGATTGTGAGGGTTGGAAAACAGTGTTTGAAGAAGTTTGAGGATTTGGGGGATTCTCAACAACAGTTTGCATGTTGGTGGTAACAGGTGATGGTATATCAACTTAAAACAATTCATTGTTCTTAATGATAATTTCTTTAACTATTTACTTGAGGACTAAATGTGCCGGTATACATACTGAAATAACACATGTTATGTGGAATCCTCAAGTTTTTGCTTCTAGGTTTTTTCTTTTTATTATTGTTATTTACGTGTAAGTATAGGTTTTCAGCTTGTGAAAAATGTTTTGTTCAAGTGAATTGCAAAATGTATCTTTAATTGAATAATTCATTCGTGGGAGTGTGGCCTACTGATTTTGTTACATTTATTAAAGAAAGTGTGGTGGAGACAAGTGTATTATTATAGTATTAATCTTGTATGCTCAGGTCATTTTCTATGCTCTAAAAATACACATAAAATATCTCGAAACTAGTTGGTGCAAAATCTTCTTGTCCTTTCTCTCATTACAATAGGTAAAATGAAAGTGAATTTGTCAATTGTTCAAAAGGTAAAATATAATTAATGAAAATGTAAAAAATAGAAAATCCAAACACAGTAACGTACAGGTTATAGCTCTTTCCTTTTGACTTCAAGAAAGTTCTTTCTATAAACAACCGTATGAGATTGGTGTTTTTTTTTATCAACTACTGTATATATATATATATACACACAAACTTGTATAAAAATGGAAGGTATATTTCAATAAATTTAAATTAAATGTTTGTTTTTTATACAAAATTATAAACTTGTATGAGAGATTTTTATGAATTTTTGAATTACCCTTTTTAATAAAGAATACAAAAATGCAACACTTTTAATAAAAGAATGAAATGTCCTATTTTTAAGTATGAAGGATGGATGCGCCATCTCGGATCACACGATTAATGCTATTTTTTTTAATTAATGAAAATTTAGAAATACAAAAATATGTCCATACATCCATACCACATCCCAGACGTATCCGAGGATGTGGTGGATTTTGGCCTCAAATACAAAGTTTATTTATTTTCTAACCATTAAAATTTTTAAAAAATGAAGTAAAATAAAATAAAATTCAACCTTAGTTACACCATATGGAATGACGTGTTGTATCCTTCATACATAAAAGTAGGATATTTCAGTAAAAAAAATATTAAAAAACTGGTTATTTAAAAAAACAGTTTTTATATATAAATTCAAATTAACTTATTTGTAGGATTTTTTAAATAGCCTACTGTATTTTTTTAAAAAAATACAAAAGATATCTCACTTTAAAAAAACAAATACTAAAATATCCTACTTTTTTATGTATACACATCCTTCCCTAAAAACTGTTGCCTATTATACAATGGCAACAACTTATAACCTCAAGAACTTAGTGGTCAATATATAATACATTTGCCATTTTATTAAACCCTTGTATATGGAGTCATGTTAAAGCCATTTACAATGATGATACATTGAAATTTGAGAAGAAAAGAGGAAATAACAAAGGAAGAAAAAAAAAAGACTCTAACAATTGAACGACTCTACCGCGAAGGTTATTGGAGTGTGTTGTCGATTTATTTGATTAGTGATTTCAACTTCAACCTTATGATTAGTGGTGATAGAGTTGTGACCTTGAAAGATTTAAGAAAGAGAACCCGAGTCTGACTCATGTAACTAACATTTCCCCATTATCTCTAACAATATACTAACATTGCCTATAAAGAGAGTCGTGATTTACTCGATGGTATCTTACTTGTTTGTTTTGGATTTTGTTTAAAATAGATTTTGTAATGTTGGAAAATTTTATATAAAAACAATTTAGAAAGAAACTTTTTATAAAAAATGAAAATTTTGTTTGAATAGTTATTCTTAAAATGTTATTTTAGGTATTTTATCATTTTACTGGGAAAAAAAAATTAGATATCTCAAAAAATCACTTAATTTTGCCTTCTATCCAAGTGTAATTAGCTTATATATATATAAATTTTAAAAAAAAAAAAAAAATAATTTTGAAGCTATTTCAAATAGATTTTCACAAAAATCATTTTTGAAATACAACTTTTTCAAAAAAATTGTGATTTTAACTATGTTTTGAACTTCAATAATGTATATTTATGTTATATGATGTCAAAATTATTGTTTCAATTTAGAAAAAACGAATACAAAAAAACTTATAAAAATAAGATATAATATGACTTAATTACACGTGAATCAAAGGTAGACGTGAAACTTAAAAAACGATTTTACAAAATCTATTTCAAAAATACAAAGAAAAAATTCATTTTTTAAAGCTGAAACAAACGGGTCCATAGTATTTATATAATAAAAATTGTTTATTTTTTATCTTTGAAACAACAATATTAGTAATTAGTTGTTAAGTTGATATATCCGAATCTGAAGCTCGAATCTCGAACTCTTTTAACTCAAATACAAAAGAGCTACCCACCTATCCTTATTTATTTACTCAAGAAACTTTTTATATAGATTTAAAATACAAGCTTATTTTCCATTTGTTTACTCAACATACACGTTTATTTTTCTTTAGAAATATTGCTAAATACTGATTGAAAATTAAACACTCACTCACCTTTTAGAAAAAGTGAACAAATACTAAATTTATCGAATAAACCAAAAATGAACATTGTTTTTTTTAATCATGTTAGAGCAACACACTTTTAATGATGTTACAAGCCACACTTTTGATTTCTTTTATAAATATCCACTTTGTTTCTGTTTCTCAACTCTCCCTCACCCCTAAATAGCTAAGGAAGCTTTATTTTTTAATCAAAAAAGAGTATTATTAGTGGGACAAAATGAAAATAATACATGTGTGAAGGTTTAATATATCACTTAAGCCAGTTTGTTTCTTTTCAAAAAATACGTAAATTGTGGCTTGTAAATTAGGACTCCTCCATCTTATAAAAATGTTATATTTGTAATTTTTCTTCTCAAAATAATTGTCAATTCAAAATATTAATATAATATGTATTTTTCTACCTGTAAAATCAACGTAATTAATTATTTGTTTAAGAATTGAACATAATTTAATATTTAATTTGAGACTGAGGAAATACTTTCTTTTTTTTGTAAACCAAAGGTATCCTCAGCGCTTAACTGTATAGACTAATCCCCTCAAGGTAACTGAGATTCATTTAAGAGGTTGACCTCTCCCAACAAATATTTCTCCATAAGAAACCGAGGAAATACTTATTTACACTAAAAAAATATTAGTACCCTCAAAATTTGGGTTAGGAGTATCTATGGATGAACATGAAAATACTATGCGAGCCAACTGTCTATTCCTTTTCCATGAAACAACCCTAGCTACTTGCATTTTTTTCCTTCTTTTTCTTTGTTAAATGAGTGGGCACCAAAACATAAATAATGAACTGCCATTAGTGCAAAGGGAAATGAGATGAATTTGGAAAATTTGCAACATGCTTTCACATCATTCATCAATTCCATTGACAATAGCAAGTGATTAATATCAGAGAAATTATTTTTTAGCATCAAAATTTTACGTCAAATAATTAATTATTTTTTCCTAAATTTAGTGTTTTAATAGCCTTACTCTTAGTTTGAGTGAATTATATACCACAACAATTTGTTATGTATGGTGATGAGATTCTATTGATACAAAATCAATGATTCTAACTTCATCTCGACTTAAAACCTACTTAGCTGAAAGGTCCAATACAAATCATAAATTATTGAGGTAGTGTTACATTTTTAAATATGTTATCTCCTTAAGCAAAGTAAGATACCCTTGCATATATGATAAAATTACTCTTAGATTGACTATGTCAATAGCAAGCAATTAATATTAGAGAAATTGTACTTTCGCATCAAAATTTGAATTTTTATATTTTTGCAATACATATAAGTTATAAAATATATAAAAAAATAAAAGAAAAATAGAAATAAACATATACAATGTCACATACAATATTTGTATTTAAACTTTGAAATAACATCTTTTAATATTATACACAATTAAAGCTCAAAGTTCTATAGTCTCTCACCTTCGTCCCTCTCATGACCCCTCCCTCACTCCCTTACCCATATCTCTCCAATTCCCTCTTGGAACATATAAAGCTAGCACTAAAAAGGAGTCAATTCATCAATCACCCTTTTCCATGGAAGGGTTGGTCCTAAAATACTCTCAAGGGTTAACAAGTATCTCAAATCAACTACTACTACTACATACATATCCTCAATATTCTTTTTCACACCCCCTCAATATATATATTACAAAAGGAGCAATTAATGGTCCAAGAAAGTGCATAGAAAAAAAAAACTAAAGATATTTTTAGAGTAGTGGGAATATTAATCCCTTTTTTTTTTCTTCTTTAATTTTAGCCATGACGAATGCCCATGAAGTAATTAAAGTCATGATGCTGAACCCTTAGTTGCTTTAACCATGAATCTGCCACACTTAATAGTGACATTAATCTTTCTTGGTCCCGACCACGATTACCAGCAACCCACACATTCCCACCTTGCATTTTGTATGTTGCTAATCCAAATGCTGGCAATGAGATGTTTTCTCCTTCTTTTTTCTTCACTTGTCCACCCTCAATATCATCATCAAGGTCCATCCCTATATACAAAGTACAATCACCCTTTCTATAATTAGTATGGGAAAATTAAATAGTCATACAAAGTAATAATTAATTAATGTGACACACTTGTATCCTATAAGCAATTTAGTCCCAATTGGTACAATTTTATTTATTGAAAACCAAACCAACCTTCTGGTCTGGGAGACTCCATTTTAATAAAAAAAAAGTGGGAATATTGACCATAGACTCTTAGAATCCGACTCGCTCAACTGGATAGAAAGGGGACCAAATCTGCCTTTTTTCGGGCGAAGAATATCCACAAAACTTATTCATTTATTTTGGATATCACTAGACTACATGCTTAAAGTAGTTTCTTTCCTTTTACCGAAATTTTTCCACATGTAGGAGCTAAGAACTGAACTCTTAAATAAATGTTTGAAGAATTTAAGACTCTTACTATTTTAGTTAATTTATTGTTGGTTGGTCCAGCTTTATTTAACCATTGATTTTAGAACTAGTTTGTTGTTAAAAATTGTTAGATAAAATAATAATATGAAAATAATCTACAAAATGTTTAAAACGAAAAATTGTTTTGAGAAATTTCTCTTAAAAAATTGTTTTTATACCTGATTTATTTATAAAAATGTGATTTTTGTTCCTGTAAAACATACAATTTTTGTTTCTATTTTTTTTTTTAAATAGAAAGTAACATAAGGGCTCTTAAAAAAATTACTTTAAGATTAATGTTATTAAATGTTGGATTAATCCAATGATCGAGAAATTAATCTAACCGTCAAGATTGAGCTTGAAAAGAAGGATGATGCAAAGAATCCGAGTTCAATTTAGGATAAAACTTAACTAAAATATCTGAGGTACATTTGTTTCTAATAAAAGTATCATAAAAGTTGAGATTATTAAAGCAATTGTCCAAAGTCAATAATTGGGTTGGACTCCTCTCTAGTAGTTGGATAATTACACAGTTGGAGAGATAAAGACCCATCAATAAGCTTAGAGACTTCTAATTTCATTGATTAATCTTCTGTCCAACTAAGATCTAATCAAGTGTAATTATGAACATTTTTAGTATAAACGTGACATCTACAACTCTTATTATAAGTTTTTCCCTTCATTTTAACACACCCCACAAAAAAATTAAAATAAAAATAAATAGGAAATAAATACCTTGAAATGAAGATGAAAGTGTGTGGTAAGTAAGGAAGCATGTGGAAAGATCTTTAATTGTTCTTCCCATAGGAATGTGATATATTGGGTACCTGAAAAATAAAAGGTATATTTGTCGATAATTTTGTTTGTTACAATGTTACTTCTTCCGTTTATATATATAATAAAAAAAAAATTTAAATTCATAAAATAACTGATGTATCTAGTTTATAAAATATATAATAGATACATCTGATATTATTTAACCTATGAATTTGGAAAAAAAATTATAATAGTGACTAGAGGAATTACATAGATAGAGAGAATAATTTATGTTGAAGAAGTAAATATGTAAGTATAGGATGAGACAAAATTGGTTACCAAGCAACAGCCATCCAACTTGCTGGTGAAAGATCCACACTTCTTAATGACATCAACCCTGGGTATCTTTGAGCTAATCCAGATATCTGAAATTCACAAAATCATATATATGCCACCAATTAAACAATGGAATCTCTATACTTTTGTACATTACCATTTATTATTTATGAATTATGATTGATGGATGTATTTTAAGTTCTTTTTTGTAACAATCACTATTTTTAGTTGTGGAAGAAGAACTTATGCTATAAGCCCATGACAAGTACTTTGATATGAAGTAAAGAAAAAAAGAATATTCCTAATTTCCATCTTGATAAGTTTAGAGGAAAATTAGTCTCTACTTGTTCAAAGTTCAGAAACTAGAATTTATCTTATGGATGCCTATATCACTATTCACCAAATTATTATTGTTGATACCCCAATTTCTTAATTCTGATTTCCACACATTCACGCAATCAGTGCAATGGTAACTATTGGATAGAAATTGAACACTTCAAATTTCAAACTCGATACTTTTTATTTCATTGAAATCTGAACTGCCTGATCTCGACTTAACATCATACGTAGACGTGTTGAAATCGACAAATCATTATAATTGGAATCCAAATTCCACAATTTATTTTTATACCTAATCCATTTAAGAAATCCAAAAACATAGCATAGATATAGATGAGGTTCTAAATTTTAATGAAGGTCATAAATTAACAACATAAAGTAAGAAAAAGGAGAGAATAAAAAAGTCAATTAATATACACACACCTTATCCATTAGAGGAACTCTTCCATATGGATTTGATCTTTCAAAATATTGACAATAGAGATGACCCAATCTATCATTCAAATGCCAGAGACAATCTTGTTCATATCCTCCTTCTTCTGATGAAGTTCCATCCCATCTCCATAATTTATCACACTCACTCTCATCACTATAAGAATCACTGTATGAATCTCTTGTCTCGCAATCACCGGATTCTGTCTCTTCCCTGAAATTTCCATTTCAAATTTATGTATTAATTTCTCTTAACAACTACATATTTACACAAAAGTGTATCATTCAATTGCCGGTAGATTTGTCAGAATCATGAAAGTATGATTTTAGAAACAAACTACCTTTTAAAGTTTCAACAAAATTTCGTGCTATCATTATTTCATCGAATTTACCGTAATTCTAAATATACACTTATTACGGTAGAGTTTCAATATAGTGAAATTCCTAAAAGGCTAAAACCCATAATTTCAAAAGCATCATTATGCAACCAGTGTGAAAGTTTGACCATAAGAAACAGTAACAAAATCATAATTCATAAACACATCTTCTTCCATAGTGGGGTTTCAATATCAAAATGTCTTATTGTTAGACATGTTGGAAACATCAATGAAAGCAACAATAGATGAATTTCACAAAGAGAAACTTAAATATAGTCAACACTCTCTCAGAAACCAGATACATCAGTTATTTGATGAATCTGAAAAATGAATTACCTGAAAGTATTGCTGGTGAAAATCTGAATAGCAGAAAGATAAGGAACATAGTACTGTACAAGTGTTTCACCACTAGTTAACGTGATTGGAACACCAGTTCCATAAGCACTCCATTCATCATAACAATTCCAAAGATCACCTAAGGTGAAATATTCAACTCTTTCTCTTTCCCATGGTTGCCACAAACGGTTAATGTTTGTAATCTCCGACTGTAACAAAAAACAACATTAAAAACATGAAATTTAAGACAACAACATATATTCTTAAATTCTTTAAATAAATAATAAAATAAAATTGAGAATAAGACAAAACCTTAGGAAGAAACTGAGATTGAACAACGGGTGTTGTACAACGAACGAAACAATCAAGGTTAGAATGCATTGACCCTTTATTAAAAATCATGACTTTTAGAGAGAGAAATGAAAAATATTCAGAGAGAGAGAGAGAGAGAGAGAAGGGAGGGAAGAGGAAAAGAGGGTGATTTTCAACTTCTCTCCCAACCCTGAAAACAGAGACAACCCAGATAGGAAAAAAACAGAGAGAGACAGAGAGAGATTGAGAGAGGGAGAGAGAGAGAGAGAATTGAAAAGGGGTATAGAGATTAATTTGGGATTTGAATTTAATTCTATTTTTTGATGTTTAGACACCGAATTAGTCGCAAAATCTAAGTGTCATTCGCTAATTATATCTCTCTGGTTTTTTTTTTTTCTTTCTTTCTGACGGCAATGTTGTGAATTCAACGCTATGTTTAATTGTTGGAAGAGATTGTTATAGAAACAATGTAATTTATGGGTTTTATTTTATGAAACTAATCCTTGAAGAAAACTCAAGGAAATTTTGGTTTTTTGATATTGGCGTTGAAGGAAAAAAGAGCGTTAAAAGTGGGTTTTTTCCTGAGAAAGTGGACACGGAAACTGAAAAGAAGAAAACAGAGTTGTTATTGTTATTGTTATGAGTTATATGAGATTGAGAATTGAGAAGGTGTGTGTGTGTTTGTGATTGTATGTAGCTAGATGAAACCGAGAGAGAGATATGATATAATAATTGTGATTTGTGATTGTAACTGATGATGAGATATGAGAAACAGAGAAGATGGGGGTTATGGATTGGATGGATGCATATACACACACACCATTAATAATGGTATCACCCCCTTACATTTATTTATACTCTCAATTATGTCTTCCATCTGTCTCTCCCTATTATTCTATTATTATTTTTTATTTTATTTTATTGGATTTTTTCTATAAGAGACGTATGAGTGAATAAATGTTGATGTATTTGGTACTAAAATAAGTATGATTTATAGGTTGTCGATGATCACATAAGTAAAAATGTATTATCAGAAAGTACTTTCCGATGAAATAGAGAGATTTAAAGAAATGCATGAGAAGAAGAGCAATTATCATCGTCAATTAATAATGACTAACATTTGTTCGGTTTTTCGGATACACGAAATGAGTAATTTTCTTTAATATTTTAGTTTTTTTTTCTATACACAAAAATTTGTGTTAGTTCGAAATAGAACATTTTAATGGAGCTCTAATATTATTTTAGAATTTGAATTTAATAACCTTATAAAATAACTTGTAAAGTAAATGTTAAAGAAGTCACACACCACTTGTGTGATGGCTTGAATATTTGTTTATAAAATAATGGAAATTCTCATCTTATAAACCGGTTTTGTAGGGTTGAGTTAGACCCAACTCTCAATTATAAAATGGTATCAGAGCATCTTCACGATCTGTTGGACTGCCTACTATCAAGTTTCTGATCGGGTCATCCACCATTTATATTTGTGTCTCAAATTTAATAGCATTGTACACGAGAGGATGTGTTAAAGAAATTAGGTCAAACTCTCAATTCTAAATAAAGATTGTTTTTCCTTATAAACTCGTGTTTAAGTTTTACTTCATGTAATGCAAATTAATTCATGTAATGCAAATTAATTTATTCATGGTGTTTGAGTGTTTGAATCTCTTGCCACTTACACTAATCAAATGTTTGATAAATAAATAATTTAAGTAACTATTTAATATAATAGTGAATAGTAGTATAATTTTTTTTGTTGATAGACGAAATGATAAAGTCATTGAAAACTCACACACACAAAGTGAAATGATCGAGGTTCAAACCTCAATTATGGCGTCCGACATTAGCAATTTCGATGTTTCTATCAGTTGAGCTCGGATATGTGTAGTTGAATAGTATAATATTATATATTTTGTTTGATATTAATAAAAATAATAATTTTATTATAGGACGAGGTTTGTTGTTATACCAGAACCCGGTAGCTATCACCTTTCAAATTATGTTGGCTTCGTTCATAGATTTAAATTTAACAGCCTTTGTTCGAGAAACAGAGCGGGTTTTTTTTTATCTTTCATATAAAAAAAGAAAATAAATTAAAGTTGTATTCTTATTTTAATTAAAAAAATTGAGATCTATTTTAATTCTTCACAATTTAAAGGGAATAACTCGGTCTGTGACAAAAATAAAACATAATTTAATTTTTAACATTTTTATATTTGAGACAAATTAGTCTTTCTGTTATAATCAATTGAAGACTAGTTTGTCCTTAATATAAAAATGTCAATGATTAGTTTTAATTTTATTTTGCTAGAGAAGTGTAAAATGTAAAGTCAAGTGTAATTTTGTGTTTTAAATTGACTAGTCTTTATCAAATTTTTGTTCATGATTACATAAATTTGGATCCTCTCAAGTCTCAAGTGAATAAAATGTAAAATGAAACTTTTAATAAAACTTAAATTTATTATAGTAATGTGTCTATGGCCATTCGATCAAGATCTAAATTCAAAGCTTCAGCGGTATTTATAAATTACAAAGTAAAAAATCTTACAAAAATATAACTTCAAAAATCATATTTAATTCTTTTGTTATTGAAATTTTTTATAAAGAATAAAAACAAAACTTAATATATTTAGTGGGATAAAAAACGTATTTAACTCTTAACAAAAATATATAACTATAGAAATTTTGAGGTCAAAAGTGTGTATTCAACTTTTTTTAATGTTGAATATTTGTCATTTTCGATATAAAATTTCAATTTTTTACATTATTAATTAGTGTCTTGAATGAAATCCAAATTGGCTATTGTAGTAAAACTATACAGTTTCACATAGTAATTGATTACGACTAGTAATTTGGATCATACGGTCCTAATTACATATCAATTTTATTACTACATGACAATCTCAACCATTAATATAAATCGAACAGTTGAAAATAATAACTAGTACATCACACGGTTAGTATTGGAAATCCAATTTTTTTCCTGCATTGCCCTTTCTTTTATTAATGTTTATGAGAAAAACTTATTGGTTCCAGGTTGTAAGTTTTAACATAAAAAGTTCCACTCTTGCTTCACCCGTTAACTTCAATGAAAGTGTTATGTGACTATAAAGTTATTAATTAACATACAATGAAAGGCTTTATAATTAGGTATCGGTTATTAAACTGTAATGAACTGTTTTTATAATTGGTAATCACTATTTATATATAAAATACTGTATACAATAATACATGACAATCTTATAGTTAGATTTTATGTTTTAATTTGGAAATATTTTAATGAATTCGATCGTTATCATAGTCAATTATGTCCTCTTCGGTAAAAATAAATAAAAGTTAATGAAATTGGAAAGAAAAAAATCTACTTAAAAATTATGATGTAAGACCCTCTATTTAATAGATTGTTTTATAGACAAATATCAGTAAGTCGATGGTTATGGAAGATTTTAGATATTGAACCTGACCTAAACCTCCTGCATAAATTTATTCGGCGTCTCTTAATTCATCAACAATTTAAATTGAATACATTCTTGAATATCTTAGTTGAACGGATCAATTTTTTTTATCTTAATTTTTTACGGGTTCGATCATATATCTCCCTTTGACATTTCAATTATTGATGTCCTCTCGTGTTTGCTAGTTGCTACTCATTTTTTAAATTACAATTTCAACAAGTATTAATTAACTAAGAAAACCTATGCTCACCACAGGTTATAATAGAAAAAAAAAATTACCATAAAAGATTGTGATGTAGCAGGCGAAGAAGTTGACTTGTGATACAACATCTAAAATAGCCTAATTATGTTTTATTTAAATATGAACTTTTTTACAAGGTAAACAGATTTTTTATATGTCGGTAAGATCTAATTTAATTTATAATATCAGCGATATTGTTAGGTTGAACCTCTTTATTTAGATTTGAACGCAAAATTTTGTAATTATATGTGTGAGTTTCATGTGGTATATTTATTACTTCAACGGTAAAAAAAAAAATACATTACATTATTTTTGGTTGAATTTGAATAGTATAGATTGATTAATCTTATACGTAGTAATGTTTTAGTTGGTTACAAAATTAATGTTGATATAATTATAAAAAAATAATGTTTATTAGAATATTATTACTATTAGTTTTGAAAACAAATGAAAGCGAAATCATTTGTTCCAATGCATACAATTACAAATCTTTCGTTCTCTCCCATTCACGACTAAATTCAAGTCAAGTGTCTTAAAGAAATTGTTACTGATATAAAATTTGCTTAGAGCAAAAGAAAAGGTACACTTATAATTAATAATGTAATTTACGATCTTATAATAATAGTAGTCTCTCTCTTTGTTCATTTGCTTCTTCTAATTTTGAACCTCCCTTTCCATAAATTAAAGAGAGATCAATGGAAGTTGGGGAAACCGCGTGAACGTAGGTGCAAGTGCAAGGATACTAATACTTAGATTAGATTGTCAACAATTTAGTTAAGGCTAAATAATTTACATTAATTCACCTAATTTCTCTGAAAAGGACAAAAGAGTACAAAGATACCAACTAAAGTATCACAATTATATGGACATCCCACATAAGCCACATAAGGATCCTTCTGTGGTCCATGGTGGACCAGTCATAAATAACACTATAACGAATACGAATTTTATAAAATTCACATTTGATTGAAAGTTTATATCATATAGATAATCTATAAAAAAATTAGAAAAATTGAAAATCATTTGATATGTTTTTGAGATCCATCAAGATTAACGGTTTATTAAATACCGTAATCTTGATGAGTCCCAATAACATATCAAATGATTTTCAATTTTTCTAATTTTTTTATGGATGATCTATATTATATAAATTTCAATCAAACAATTTTTTTTGTAAAATTCGTATACATTATATCACTTGTCCACGGTGGACCACTTGTGAAGATGATCCACTGTAGCATTAGCCTAAAATATGAAAGATACAAAAAAAAAAAAAAAACTTTGGGGGAATAAATCAAAACTCAATGTGTAATCCTCTCTCTGCCTCACTAAAAAATTTATGAAGAAATATTTAATTGGATAAAACTTTGATGAAGTGAAAAAAGTGGGACGATGAAATAAGAATACAAACATAAACAACAAAGTTCACTTTGAAGATATTTTGAAGAGTATCTAAAATTGTGTTTTGAAGATATTTTGGTTTTACATTAAAATACATACTTACCTACGTTGAAAGAGAAATTGAATGAATTGCACTATGCTACTTTATGAATTAAATCTATACTACACTTTTAATCAACTTTAACATAAATAAATAATTTTTTGATAGGTAAACAAATAGTTTTTATGATGGTAAGTAACTTTAATAAAAGTATCATTTAATAAAATCAATTTTGTGAAAATATAAATTGTAAACTTAATTAACACGACGTAGTTAGATTAGAGAAAGAGAAATGAAAAAGAAGCACGGTACAACATGAAGAAGCAAAGCCACAATTTTGACATGGTCTTAATACGCAAACGAAACTGAATTCTTTCATTCTTTTTTTGAATTAGACATCACGGCATTGCATTGATAAATATGGTCATGACACATAGATATAACCTTATGGGCAATCAACTAAACTACAACTACTATTCAAATCAAATTAACTTATTACATCACATTCACATTTTCTTGACTTGGTTGCATATATAATTTGTAATTTTGTTACATGCAATTCCAAGTTCTGAATTTCAGGAGAAATATAAAAGAACAAAAGTTAAAATACGTCAAAGAAAATGTCATAACCAAACAAAATAGATTGATGAAATTGCAAATAATATTGTGTGGGCCATTTTGTTTGAACAGTCGGTCTTCTCTTATGTGTGATTTTGGCTATTTGTTACAATATCACGTGGTCTTTTATATGCATTTATATCCACAAGAGTATATATTAATATCTTGAAATGGATCAGAACTAAAATAATTTAATATATAGTACTGAATTGCTATGCAAAAGATTCCGGCACGGTGGAAGAAGTTCTATTAGCATTTTGCGCTCAAGTCAGTCTTTGAGTGAGGTGAAGAATGTGACACGGGATTATGCTTATATAGACAGTGTTGTTCTAATCGTCTCTGATTAATCTAGCATGAATCAAGCTTTTCTCTAATGGTCTTTAGTGAAGGAGACGTGATCTGGTGTGGTGAAGCACATTGGATGTCTCTTGGTCTAGCGCATTGAGTGACTCTTGTGATGAATGTGTACATGTTGCTTGATTGGATTATTGAAATGAGTCGAGGCCCAATCTAAAAACAATTAGGATAAGAGAACATAAAATACTCACTATATTTTATTTTTTGTTAATGGTCTTTGTGTAAATTTTCATCTTCTTTTTTTTATGAAAAAAGCAAAAAATATATATAAACAATATTTATGTATGATTTGTGTAACAAAAACTGTGTCAAAATAACATTATTTTTTTTTATCAATATAACATTTTTCTTTTTAAAATAAGGTAGTATGATAATTTGGAGTTTGCCGACCTTTAACATCTACGACTTTAATACATAACTCAAAGGATGGATCAATTTTTATCTTGGTAAAAATTCTTCTATAATTAGGTATAAAGAAAGAATTAGTGACATTGTTACCGACAACTTCACATGTTCTAAGTAGTTTGTAAAGATCTAGATTTTGAGTGTTCAAATTGGGTGATGAACTAGCACTCCCCATATGACATATTACATCACATAACCCATTTAAGATATGGTACTTGATTAAAATTTAAAGTCAATTACCAAAGGTGGGTGGGACCAAAAAAAATATACCAAGTGGAGATGACATGCAAACACCATATATGTGAAACAAAAACTAAATATATAAATTGCTATACAAGCTTAGAAAATATGTAGTTTTTTTTCTTTTGAAAGGAAAATGAATATATAGTTAAATGTCAGTATTATAGTATTCATTAAAATTAAATTATTGATAAGCTAATGTGGGGAACAAGCAGTGGTTGGATACGCGGATAATCAAAACAATCATCCCACTTTTTAAGAATGTGATGTGAAGTTTATCTGCAATTGCTCTTCCTAGAGGGAAATGGTTTAAGAAAATAAACAATTAATCCAAACAATTATTCATATATATATATATATATATATATATATATATATATACGGATTTGCTAACTTTGACCCACCTAAAAACATGAAGGTCTAAGTTAGCAAGGTGCATCTTTTAACTTTGGACAAAAAATCATTCATATTTATTATTTAAAACTAGTAACTTGAGGAATAGTTTTGTAACTTTCATTTAAAATGTTCCTTAATTTACACCCACTTTGCTAATTTACACCCACTTTATTTTAGAAAGGGACACATGGCTTAACATGGAACACTTGGTTTCTCGGACAGATGAAGTTGCTTGAAAGACACATGACTTTCCCACTTCAATTCATTATTTTCTTTAATTAATTAAATGATATTGACATAACTACCCTTCTATTTATAACATGTTTGAGTAGTGGTAATTAGTTTTTGTCCAAAGTGAAAAGGTGCACCTTGCTAACTTAGACTTTCATGTTTTTAGGTGGGTCTAAGTTAACAAACCTCATATATATACACATACATGGTTTTAAATTATAGTGCGATCTTCTATAATGTGTATAGTTGTATTCGGCCTATTGGACCGTCTAATCTAGTTGGGTGATTAGTTCTAACATCAAATAGTTTCAATCCTTTTTTATCGCAGTTGCGAAAATCGAACTATGGTTATCTCTATCAAGTTCAATGTCAATCACCACATTGACATGGTTATCCAAAAATATATATCCTCTCGATTTGAATATAAAAGTCGTAAAATATTTGATTAATTGATGAATACTAAGGAAACTTTGTTTTAATATACGCAAAGTTAATAATATGTATGACATTCAACAAACTAAAGGCACCATGATTTGGGATGAAGCATTTAAAAATGGACGCAATCAAAGGAATGGGTCATATATATACCATACCATAATAAACTAATTAAGTTGAGCATAGAATTTGATTGAAGAAGATAGAAAACTAAAGCCGAATGTTTCGTTAATTTTGGTGAAGAATTCAATTTTAATTAGTTAGATTTGCTTTAAGATATGTTAGGTAAATATTTATAAGGGGCTGACTTATTATCATTAATAAACGTGTTGCTTTATTCCAACTTCCCCTAACCTCTCCCAACCAAAATTTAAAGCAATAATCTTAGGATATTAATTAAATCTTCAATTCTCTCACAGTTAGTTATGTGGAGTTGGAGAGAGTACAGGTATGTTCCTAGATTGATAGTATGTTTTAGGCACTTGTCAAGCCAAGTGTGCAAGTTTTTATGATTGATGATGCTGGTCCATTGAACATTGTGGGTGACAAATTTATAGCTTATTTATATAATATAAAAATATAATTGGCCTATGCATTAAAATGTTATACATTGTACTATCAAAAGTAAAAATGTTAGATCATTGTTAATTTTATTATTTTAATGAATTAATGGATATTACCAACATTACACTAGACCGAGTGATCTTAAAAGAAATTATATTCAAGTTTTGCGGATAGAAGAAACATGATTGGAAGGATGAGATCCAATTAATATGATTAGATGATTATTTAAATTTTTTTATAAAAATTAATCATCAACAAAATTGATAAATACTTAATTCTCATGAATGACATGGTTACCATTAATTATAAGTGTCAATTGATATGGCCCTAAAAACTTGGCCTAGACTCACATACTTGAGGTTGAGGGGTCAAAGAAGTTCGCAACACTAAAGAGTCTCGTTTAAGTAAGTTCCCAATTCCCATAATAAAATAGCCCCAAAATAAAAGTTGACGCACAAGCCCTAATTTTTTACCCAAAAGAAGTTTTTTCATAAAATATTCAAAGTTGATAAAAACATATTTTCAGAAAAGCTAATTCCAAAATATGGGGTCTTAAATAAGCACAAAAAGAAAATAATGATGCAATAAAATGGTCGAAAAGAAATAAAACTCTTTTAATATGACTCAATTAATAAATTTAATAAGTTGGTTTTAAAATTTATAATCTTTGGTTTCTACAACATAGTTCTTATTAGCTGTATTACTAGAATCGGAATTTAAATTCAGATATTTATTCATTTTAAATGGTGAATTCTTAACTATTAAACTACTAAAAAAATTAGAAATTTTTACAGCCTTTTTATGACAAATAAAATAAAATATTTCAGGCACATTTGCAAAAAATTATATAATTCATTGAATTATATGTCGACAACAAAACTCTCACTCACAAATTTGAGTATCCACCTAGACCAATAAAAAAACTAAAAAATATATGAATCATCATTATATTTGATCCAAACATTCTTCCTATAATTGTATATATATATATATTTACGTTATCTTACAATTTAATAAATAAAATGTCCATAGATATAAATTGAAGATTAGCTTTGCTGACAAGGCCACGATAACAATAGCCATCTCCAAAAATTTCCAACTGCCCATAGTGTTTGTGTGGAATTGGAAAGTCAATAGTAACTTGTAAATAAGATTCAAGTCAAGAAATATTGGATGTACTCAAAAACCATACAAGAGCAGCCTATAATTTTGTTTTTCCTATATAGAGTTTGGTCCTTTTCGTCCATGTTTCTCGGCGGTAATTTGGTACATAGTTTTAATATTCTTTGTTAATAACGACAAGCAGCCAGCCTCAACAATATGGCAAAAAAAGGAATAATCTAACCCATCGAAATGGACAAAAGAATTAGGAGTCAATCCATTAAATTAAGAGTTAATAGTGTGTTTGATTTTTTTATAATTGAGAAAAATAGATTTTTGAATGAATTTATTTTGTTTGGATTCGGTTAGGTATAATTTTTAGGGACGACTGTCGTTTGTGTGGGAAGAAGAGATGTTGGTTGATCTTTGGGTTCTGTTGCATAATATTATTTTGTAGATTAATGTTTTTGGTTATGCAAGACGGATTTTGATTCTCTACATTCAAAAATCCTACATTTACGTTTACTTGCATTCATTTGCATTTAGTGTAAAAATGTTAGGAGAGAGAATGAAGAGAGATAACATTCTCATCTGTTGAAAGTTTCAATTTTTATTTGGAGCTTCTAAGCAGATCGACTACTAACTAAAGACAATATTGTGAGGAGGGGCATTTTGAATGTTGACAACCAAATTTGTAGTCTCGGTTGTGGTATTGTTGAATCATTATCACACGATTCACATCTTTTCTTTGTTTGCTATACTTAGCAGATGTGGTGTGGTGTGAGGTGGTGGCTTAGAGTGCAGTGTGCTTTTTTTAATCATATTATCTCTCATGTTCTTTAATTTAGTGGTCTTCAGGTTCGTTTTCTCAAGATTAAAGATAGCTTCAAAGTTATTTGGTTGACAACACTTTGGATGATCTGGAAAGCTATAAATGATTGAATTTTTAATCAGAAAGTTGCTGAAGTAGATTACGTGATTGATAAAAGCGAAATTCATCCTTGGTGGTGGTTTAAAGTGAAATTCAAGATATTTAACTATAATTTTTATATGTTGTATTCGAACCCGCTATTGTGTCTGGGGCTACTTGATAAGTGCCTCTTTTAACAATGTAGCTGTTGTTGTTACTTTTTGCTTTCTGTTGATCCTTATTTTGACATGTAAATTATACCAATTTAGTGTATCTTTATTGTTAATATATTTATCCCTTGGTTGCTTAAAAAAAATCCTTACAATTTTAAAAAGTAGTAGAAGAGCTGCACTGCAACTAGCTTCATGCAAGAGTAACAGGGATTGTAAGGATTTTTCATGAAATGGGACTGCTAACTTGTGGTTTGGTTTTATTGTGGAAGATTTCTCTTCTCAACTCCATGTTTCTTTTCTACTCCTGTTTTTTTATTTTTGTTCTTGGATTAAAAATTTCGAAACACGTTTTTCGAATTCTTTTTGCTCTGGAAAAAACTTTGTAATGTATTTTCGATTTTTCCCAAATTTAAACTGAAAAAATTTCAAAAAACTTTGGAAAACCCATTCCAATATTTTTATACAAGGACAAAAATGAAAAAAGGGGTAGAAAAGAAACACAGGAGGTGGGAAAAGAAAAATTCTTTATTGTATGAATCACCACAGGCCCAGTCCATTAATAAAAGAGGCCTAGATGGAACCATATGTATAGGAAGCAAATTAATGCTATACACCTTGCTCCTTACTTCTCGGTGTATATTTAGTATCACGACCATTTTGCTCATTCATCAAATTGTATTTAGTATCTCTATGAAATATAATTATCTACCGTTAGACATGTTTAGTATCACGGTAAATTTGGATTATATTAACACATTGTTGTCTTGAGTTCTCCATTGACAAAAACCAATTCTTCCATCAAATTTGTCTTAGGACAAATTTCACAACATAACTTGGCATTTGTATCTAAGATTGTTAATCTCTAGTGTTAACTCTTAAACTCTTACTATTAGCTTACAATTTTAGGTCATGAAAATGAGTTAATTCAAATGTAAACTCTAATTTTAGTAAACTCTCGTGAGTTAATATCATTATACTTGATCCCATCACAAGGATGCCACTCTCGCTCCCCTTCTAAGCCTTTACTCTGATATCACCACTTGTTGGAGAGTTCGAAGGAGGATGGAAACAACAACATGCTAATTATTAGTAACCAACAAGAGACCGGAACATCTCCACCCGAAATCTTAGATAATTTATAATATAGATCACCTCTCATAAGTATCCAACATTAAACATTTTTCATGGTCAATATAAGACTATCATTCACACATGAATACCAACATGATTTACAGGAGATCTATGCTTGAAAATCATTTAAAACTTTAACATGACTAATGTCGCCGCCACCTTAAATAGAAATCAAGGATCCTTACGTTCTTAACACTAAAACAATAACTTGACCAATGTTCATTCAACAAAAACAAGAGAAAACTTGCGAGTTAAGATAAGGTGTGAATAATCATTTTCTTTATTTTTCGTCGATCCAACACTAACTGAATCACTATCTTAATTGTGAGGAGAAATAATATCACGAACTTATACTTACACAGAGCGACATCAATTGTTGTTAGGGTTTTCAACGTGCCGTATAAATCGTACACCATATAAGACACTTTTCCATCCTATAAGCAACTCCAAAGAGCACTAGTCACCAACCATTCAAAGGATGTTATCCTATCCAAAACAAACTTGGGCCTCAAGCCTGTGCTTGGATAATCTATTCCTCCTCTCTCCTAAATCTGTAAAAACAAAAATCAACTTAATCCTAAAAATAAGCACTTAATGAATTAACCTCCATTAGTCCATTCCAACATAAAAAAACTAAAAAATAAAAACATTATTTCCTTTGACTCTATATAGTATGAAACTATGCATAATTAATCCTTTTATTAAGTGAGTCTCTTAAATGTAATTTAAGTTTCAATACATACAATAATACAAAAACATCAACAACAAAGAAAAAACAATGAGGAATGAAAACCAAAATTCATTTCCTCTAAATACAGAAGTGATTATTTCTTCTTCTTCTTTCTTATCTTCCCCTTTTAAGTGATTTCTCAGCAACTTCAATTTCTTCCAAAATCCTGACCCTTCTTTTTGCAGGAATAGGAGCACTTGGTCCAAAACTAATATAATGTCCTGAAACAGCATTAAGAGCAGAATACATATCTCTAAAAGAAGCTCTTGCAAGAAGTGCTTTTTCTCTTCTATACTTAGCAACCCAAGAATTTGAACTATCTCTTAAATCAGAAACTGCATTAGCTACATTTGGATCATTTTTATCCATTGTTATAGTTGTTCTAACCTTGCTTATAACTTCCTCTGTTTCTTTAACATACTCTTCATCAGTAGCAGCAAATGCAGGTGTAACATGAGCAAGAAATGTGGTGGTGAGGATAGTGGCTGTTGTAGAGAGGATTTGACGGCGGCGTGAGTGTACGGTGGTGGAAGTGGTGGTTGGTGTTAAGGTGGAGGAGATGGTGGTTGGTTTGGTTTTGATGGGTGGTGGGAGTGATTTGGGTGTGGTTGTGGGAGTTATGAGTGTTGGTGAAGCCATTGTTGTGTTGCGAGAGAGAGAAAAATGAGAGATTTTGTGTTGTGTTTGTTAATAGAAGGAGATGTATTGGGTTTTTGCCACGTGTCCTTATCTTCTTATCTTTGTGTTTGGTTTTTGGATTAGAAAGCAACCAATGGTTTGTAAGGTATAGATCTATGTCATAAGTCATAACGTGTCATCATACATTCCAATGATAAAATGAAGAAGGAAAATGTTAAAAGTAAATTTTTATAAAATATATGTCAGACTTTTCATGGCTCTATTCGATAAAAATAACGGATGATTGAAAAATCAGCTGATAGCTTATAACTAATGACCGATAGCTTATAGTTGCTGATAAGATTATTAAAGTGTTTGATAAAATTAACGGTTCAACTAACCGATAAATATAAAATGACATAAAAATATAATTCAATTCTATAAAATTAACTTTTAAGATGAGCCTCTTAAAGATAAAATATAGCATCCTACCTTCATCCTAAATTTCATCTTATATAAAAGATTGTTTTTTTTGTACACAATAAAATAGAAATGTTATAAGCTCATTTGAAAGAAAGAAGCGTTTAATTTATTTTTTAGTAGTCTAGGAAGAAAATATTAATGATAATATTAGTAAAATGTCATTTTCTGCAATTTAATATATCAGTTTCTTTAAGGTTCTAGAGATTTTGTTTGACTCTTCTTTTTTATTGGAAGTGTTTAGTTCCCGAATACCAACATATGTAAATTTTTAATTTTGTTTAGATATGTATTAGGGATGTTCAACTTTTTGAACTTAAAATTTAAAATACAGTTTTAATTTTAGAATTTGAATAAGATATTTTTAAAAATTCAGGCGGCGCACAAGAAACTTATTAAGAGGTGGCAAAAGAAATTCTCATTAAGTATTAATTAATGGGCAAGTGATATCGTTTTTTTTCTTTTCAAATATTGGGCCCATTTGTGTAGATAGGTAGAAGGCCCAATGGTTGGTTATAAAAGTACATGATCGGTATAAAAATAAGACGATAGTTAGGATGGGGAAGTGTCTCGTTCATTTACGTGAAACTGCGTCACTTATTGACAACGGTGAATCCAAGTCAGTTTTGCATGGTCATACTCATACTATTTATGAGGTGTTAGATTAATAGTAAGTTTTACTTTGTAATCTCAAGCAACGAAGTTAAAAAATTGAAACGGACGAAGTTAAAAGTTTCTTAAAATTGTTGTAAAATATCCATTAATGTTATTGTTTTGGACTAGGTCAAGGCTCAATCTAGCTTGTTTAGCCCAGACACATACGCGCTCAATCCTATGACACATCCTCAAACGGCCACGTAATCTTCTTTTTTGTAATGGTCGAAATCAAAGTCATGGCCCTTAAGTGGCAATCATCACATTGAAGACCATGATTCTTCTATCGTCAATGGTGAGACCTCCTTTCCTTTACCCTCTCTCATTGATGATTGTGGTTTCACACTGAGAATTTATATATATGTCTTTCATGTAAAGGACTTAGGTATCTTTTATTTCATGTTTATTCTTATTCCAGCGTTAATCAAACGGACGCGGTATTTCACCACATGCCATAACCTCTTGTTCAGATAAGATCAGTTACTATGAATAACATTTTTCCCTCCCCATTTTTTTTTATAGATTTGGTACTACTTATACTAATATTATATGGTTCCTATTTTCCCCAACTACAAAAGGTGATATTTTCCCCCAATGAAGAAGATCTAAGGTATGATGGCTCTTGGTTTACCTTAAAGAGACTTTTTTTTGTGGACTAAACCTTAAAAGAGACTTGTACTCAAGGAATTGAGATTAATCTATAATTATGTAAGTTTGAACTTCAATTACACGAATTTAGTTTGAATTGAGTTTATGTTTGTTTGCACAATAAGAGAGAAATAAAAAAATGATTCAATATTCAACATTCTAATCTTATATTATTTTTGTCCAAGTGTTTGTCAATTTGTTTTCATAAGAAAATACCAAAAATATTGTATTTGTATTGCTGTTTTGTTTCAATCAATTAAAAACCCCATAATATTTTTGTTACCACATACAATTAGCACTACTTTTCTAGTAATTGATAATTAAACCACGATCCTTGTGGAAAGTTGGAACAATATTTTACTCTCCACTTTATTACTTGATATGGTTCGTGCCATTGCCAAAAAAAGTAGCATATTAAAATACATTATCAAAGTTGAGAAGAGACGTATGAACCATTTGTTTGTTAATTAGTGGGTTTCCAAAAAAAAAACTTTTGATTTAGTAAAAAAAAAAAATTTTGATTTGAGTGCACAATAGAAATAAATATGATGTAAACAAATTCTAGGTCAACCGGTAGAAATGCTGATCAGATTCTATGATCAGGGTTCGAACCTCAGTTCCTCCACTTTGTGTGTGTATTTAATAAATTTGTCATTTCGTCTATCGACAAAATAATAAAAAAAATAAAAATGATATTAAAAAACAACTTTGCTATTGTGCACAACCGTCTTATTTTTTATCATGGTCAATTTTATGGTGCATAAATGATGCATTCTTCGATTTTTTATAAGAAATAATTTAATTTTTAGATTTTTTGAATAATTAATGTATAGTTAATTTAATTTCACCTTTTAAGGAAACATAGTAAGAATATGAGGGTTCGAACTGCAATCCTGTATTTTATATGCAATGTTCATATCGACTGAACTGTGTTCACAAGACAACACATCATTTATTAAACAAACTTAAAAAATCAATTTTTTTTTTTTACAAAAATGAACCTAATGTAATACAGTATATATATTTTGTGTCATATAGAAGTTGAATTATACTATCAGATGAAATAAAATATAATGAAATAATTGTTCCAGAAAAAACATGATGTACTTTGTTGATCTAATTGGATAAAAAAACATTTATTTATTTATAGTGCGAGACAAATTTATTTGTGCACATTCAAAGCCACAACTATACATTGATAAAAAAAATTAGACAATTTATTAAAAAATAAAATAAAAAATTAGACAATTTAGCAAAAGGGTACATGTATGTACTTCATAGATGAAAAGAACTATGATAATATAAGGTTTTGTTTAATGTGCATAAATAAATTAGTCTTGAGTTTGGCAAAAAAATAAAATAAATTAGTCTTGCGTCATACACAAATTTATTTTATATTATTTAACCGATAAATTATATCATATATTACATTTGATCCAATAATAAAAACAAACTTATAGTGTCTCATAAATTTTGTTCAATTGATTGTACATTGCATTATATATGTAAGGATCGGAGTTCGAACTCCGATCATCCCACCTATCTACCTTAAAGATGAAATTTCCAACTGTTGAACTATTAGAAAAAAAAAATTTATACATAGTATAAAACTTACCTTCTTTGCATACCATAAAATTAACTATACAATATAGAAATGGACTAACAAACCACTACATTTCTATTGAATTTAAAATAGAAAGACACTTACCTACATTATAACAATGAAAGGCAATTATAGTATCAAATAGAAAGATGCAAAGATTAAAATAAGAAGAAAGACTGAAACAAAATCATGATAAGGAAAAAGAGTGACTCAATTCAAATAGAGGATGGTTAAGTGTGTGACTCTCTTAATGTGACAGCTCTGCACCATAATGCTGTTTCCAAGAGTATTTCGCTTTCTTTTCTCATCCTACTTTACTTTTTTCATCTATGAGAGAGATTGACTTTTTTTGTTTTCATCGGTTTAATCTAGTTTAATCCGATTCGGAGTTAGTTCTGGCATCAAGTGGTTTCAACCCCCTTCTGATTACAGTTGCAGGGATCGAACTGTGATCCTCCCTATCAAATTCAACACCCATCACCACTGGACCAACTAACAATTGATAGAGAAATTGATTATTCAAATACGTTTTCATATATTATATTATATGTTATAATTATAAAAAAAATTAATCACAATATATAATTTCACAATCTTTGTGTAAAATAAAATGCACCCTATTCAACACCTCTGTTAGTTTTCTATTTTCTGCATATCACACTTAAGTTTTCTATTAGTCGTACTAATTAGTACTTCAAAGACACTAGTTAGCATTTTTTATATATTATTGAAAAATGAGACCCCAATCATTAGCAATTGAACTTATCTAAATTGCTTTAATAAATTCTTTTACGTTGAAAAGTAATTTTTCCTAAATAAAATGTAAAACCAAAGTATCAACTTTGTGATAATATAGGTCAAATATATTAAATGTTTGAAACAAGTCATTTATTTGAATTTTTTAACAAATTAGTCCTTTAAATCATAATTTTTTTGCACTAATACCTTTTTTTTCTTCTTTCAGTCAAACGCGTTAAAAAGTGTTTACGTGATTCCTTAATAGTGAGATGACATGTCTAAAAAATGTCAAGGACACAAATTTTTACATCGATACATTTTTTTCGGTTAAACGCCGTTAAAAAGTGTTTACGTGACTCTTGATGTTGAGGTAACATATTAAAAAAAATGTCAAAGACACAAATATGATTAATTATGGCCATTTTATTTTCTTTCTTCAGTTCTTCTACTTTCCAAATTCAAATTTAATTTGACAGATAGAAAAAAAATCATCAACACATTATAAATTAAGTAATCTATCAATTCCATTTCAAATTAATATTGGATAATACATCTATGGACCCAAATTTCGAGAGTAGTCAATTTGAATAGGTCACATTATGTATTAAATACTTAACCAAAAAAAATAGCTACATAAATACCTTTTATAATTTAACCAAAGTCATTTAGCTCAACTGGTTAATAAGTTTCACCAAAGGACGAATCGTTTAGAAAAATCTGAGTTCGATTCTTAGGTGAAATAATTTCTTGGTCAGACTTTACTTACCTTGCGACCGAACTCTAGATTACTAGAGTTCCTTCCCCTAGGAACTAGAGGGTTATAAACAAAAAAAAAAACTTTTATAACTTTTTTTTGGTTAAGTAGTCTAGTGGCTAGAAAATACACCTTAAAGGTGAATAAATGGAGTGTCTCAAATTCGAACTCAAGCTCCTACACATCTGATATGTCCCTACCATTTATAACTTAAAAGACCCATTTTGTTAAATAAATTTAAATGACTAAATTATTACAAACATAGCCTAATTTAAATGACTGGATGATGTTGGGTGGGATTGGTAGCTCAACTGGTTAAACTAGTTAAGAGTTGGAGTTCCAGGGTTCGAGTCCTGACATGGAGAAAACTAACATAACATTGTACTACTAACACAACTAACATTGCTTATAAAAAAAAGGATTGTATGATGTATTTGACATTTGTTGTGCAATTGTAGAAACTAATTTCTCAAATTATGTGGGATCCAAATGAGCGACAAACCCTCCAAAATAAATTTAACGTTGTTGCATGCTCAATCCAGGAATCGAACCTATAACTTTGGTTAAGTTAGAGGAGACTCGCGTCATCTGATATTAGCGCCATTGGTTTAATTAGCTTTCTCTTATTTAATTTTTGCCTTTACTCCTGTCTTTCTCATTCTCTGCTGTCTCATCTGCTTTTGCAATTAATAATTTCACAACATTTTCCTTCTTCTTCCACACAAAAACACCTCATTAACTCTTTTTTCTATCACTTTTCTGTGTCTTTCTGCTCTCATTCTCACAACTTCAACAAAGCTGCTGAATCAATGTACTTCTACTACTCCTTCACCTTAATTTTTCCACTTTTGAACCATCATTCATATCCTTGTTTTCTTCAAAACAACATGGTACATACATATAACATCCTTAATATCAGACCATACTGTCAAAGAACAAGATCTGCATGTTCATTCATGTCTTACTCTAACTCATTTTCTTCTCAATGTATTAAAACTTTCACTTACTTGAAGAGTTTCATAAACATTTTCATTCTTTTGACATGATCACTTTTTTTTTCACTTGATCTTATCTTATATGTTGTTATTATTATTTTTTGTTTTTTTCTTGATTTTGATCCTCATCTTATTTATATATTTGTATTTGTCACTCATTTATTTTTGTACTATTGCAAATTTTGTTGTTTTCTTTTTCTTGTTAGTTAGCATGATCATTACGTAACATATACTTGATTGATCTTCCAAATGCTGTTTGTCTCATACCTCTTTCATTCTCAGTTCATCATATCACAACTTTTCTGTCTTTTTTCTACTTTTGAGTTTTTCACTTTCTCTCTTTCTCTATTGTTCTCATGAATCATCAATATTTTGTGTTACCTTGTTTTGTGTTTTCAACTTTCAAGTTTGTTTGTAACTAAATAAGTGCTTAAAATGTTCATTTGATATTGGATTCCATAAAGATCTATAGTTTGGTATTCTGTCTTTGTTTTCTTCAATGTTTTACTGCACAGTTACCGGATTTGATTTAATTTAATTAACTCAAACTCTTCATTTCGATGAGGTCAATGTGAATTCTAGGGAAAGACAAATAATCAGACAAATTTTTAGTATATTCTATTTCATGTTCACATGTTAGGATTTTTATATTTCATATAATTGAGTCTTTTATTATCTTGTATTAGTTTACATTTTAACAAAGGCTTGATTCTTGCAGATCATATATATTAAATATTAAATTCATCTGTCTTTTTCTGTTCAGCCGGTTTCGTAATCCATTTATATAGCTTCCGGCAAATTCCGCATTTGACCGAGTAAAAAAGATGCTAGTAGTTTCCAACAGCAACAAGGTGGTGTGAATTGTCTATTACTTTCTGTGGTGAGAGGATCTTTGGAAATTTGGAATCAGGATTGTTTACTCAATTGACTAAACTTGGAATCTTAGAGTTTCAACTGAGATCTATAGTACAAAAAATAAGGAAGATAGCATGAGATTCATCTAGTGTGTTCTTCTTCATTCTGGAACTGAGAAAATGGGGTGCTGTTTATCGACAAGCAGTAGAAGTACTGATGACGCGGGGTCTTCGTCTTGTCTAGAAATCGGATTGTGTGGTCAAAAGAAAGCGAGGAGAACATTCTCTGATCATGTTGTCTCTTTGCAAAAGTTAACATCCTTACCAAACAGAATATTCAGTAACGGGAAGAGCCGGTCTTCTTGTATATTTACTCAGCAGGGTCGAAAAGGTGTTAATCAGGATGCCATGATTGTATGGGAAGTAAGTATGTTCATGTTATGGTTTATTTGATGATATTTGATTCTCATTGAATGAAGAAGAACTTGAAATCTTGGTTAATTTTTGAAATTGACATACTAGTTTTGATCTTTGTTTTCTTTAGGATTTCGTATCAGAAGATGCGATCTTTTGTGGCGTATTTGATGGCCATGGTCCGTATGGTCACCTTGTCGCACGCAAAGTTAGGGATGCCTTGCCGATAAAATTGCTTTCATTTTTGGATTCATCTGAGTCAAGACGAAGTAAAGCTAGTTTCAAAAAGGAAATAAAGCCTGAAAGTGGAGAGGCGGAGCAGGATTTCTCGGCTGAGGAGGAGGTGAGTACTATGTGGAGAGAAGCTTTCATGAAGGCATACAAGGCTATGGATAAAGAGCTGAAGTCTCATGCAAATTTGGACTGTTTCTGTAGTGGAAGCACATCTGTGACTATAGTGAAACAGGTAGCTTCAAGATCAGCATCTATCATCCTCTTGGTTTTGTTTCTTGTTGTGCGGTTGCAGTATCTTTCTATTAATCGTGCTCAAGATTTAGAGAGTACAAATTGTATATAAATAATACGGTCTAGTTTACAAGATTATCCCTGAACCGTTAATTTCTTCGCTTTTCAGGGTTCAAATTTGTTCATGGGAAATATTGGTGATTCAAGAGCAATCATGGGATCTAAGGATAGTAATGACTCGATGGTAGCGATTCAGCTGACTGTTGATTTGAAACCTGATTTGCCAAGTAAGTCTAATGAAATCATCATTGATCCTTTCTGTTCATGTGTTTTTAGCTTGTTATTAACTTATTCAATTTTTGATGTAAATACTCTTATAGGAGAAGCAGAAAGAATTAAGAAGTGCAAGGGTAGGGTATTTGCATTGGAAGATGAACCAGAAGTTCCTAGGGTGTGGTTACCATTTGATGATGCACCTGGATTAGCAATGGCTAGAGCATTTGGAGATTTTTGCTTGAAGGAGTATGGTGTGATTTCTATACCAGAATTTACGCACCGGCTTCTTACAGATAAAGACCAGTTCATTGTTCTTGCCTCGGACGGGGTAAGAAATTTCAATTTCACATCTACTGTTTTATTTGATTGTTCGGTTTGTTTGTTTTTTGCTATTTCAGAAGTTGTTTAAATAATTAAGTCATGTTGTGAAAGAGTGAAATATGACCACGTGTAATTAGCAGAGGCAAACTTTTAGATCAGTAATGAACAATGACACCTTTTACAAGTTTAATGTTAGGTCTCTAACCTCGTATCGTCGTTTGGTGTTTGTGCAGGTCTGGGATGTTTTGAGCAATGAAGAGGTGGTGGAGATAGTATCATCAGCACCAAGTCGATCATCAGCAGCAAGGGTTATAGTGGAATCTGCCGCACGAGAGTGGAAATACAAATATCCGACTTCAAAAATGGACGACTGTGCTGTTGTGTGCCTATTTTTGGATGGGAAAATGAATTCGGAAGAATCTGACTGTGATGAACAATGCTATTCTTCCGCAACCATCCAGACCAACAACGATTTAGGTAATCCAGTTGAGTCGGACGAAGGTCAAAAGTCCGAGCCATCTTTGCGAAGGAACTACACTGTGAGATCCACAGAAGGAATTGAGAGATGTGTAGGAGGAGAATCTGTTAATGTTGAAGATGGAACATCAACTGCTGAAGAACAAAGCTGGTTAGGTCTAGAAGGTGTCACCCGAGTAAACTCACTGGTACAACTTCCTAGATTTTCTGAAGAAAAGCCTAACTCTTGAAATTTGTTTATTCAGTTGGAACTCTTTGTTGTAATGCCTATAGAAACACAATGAATTCATGAAGGATTATTTTTTTTTATTTGGTTAATTAATTGTAGTAAACGACGCTTAATTAAGGTCAACGAAACAATAAATATGCCTGTCAATCTGCCATGCATTAATAACATTCAGCTGCAAAATATGCGACCGACATTAAGAATGAAGCTAGAAGCAATTCAGAGTTTTCTTCAGATAGTTGAACATGACTGAGCCATGTGAAAGCTTCATTTAGTGGCCGCTATAACATTGGTAAACATTCTTCCACAGATAGCATGTAATAAAAGTGATGCCAAAATGACACTTACCATTTAAAGAATGCAGTGTACTGAAATTCACAGAGTCACAAAATATCAACCAACAAATGAGAGTCTACATGCCATGTTGGTGGCATTGTGCAATACACAATTAACTCACCGAAAAATTTCACACCAAACTCAACAGAACATGCAACTATATAATACTCGGACACTACCCTATAGTTTCAAACACAAACCTATTTCAATATTCAAAAGACTTGTGATAAAATGGCTTACAAAGCTTCCTTTTTCATTGCACTTATTCTCATCAACAATATACTGCTTAACACTACTTGCCAAGCACGCAATATTATTCCGAAAAACTCAAACACCGATGATAAGAAAGAGCCTCAGTGGTTTTTCCATTTTGACGGGATTCCAGGCTTCGGGCGAATGTTGCCACCTTGGTTTGGTTATACACCTCAAAATCCATCAAATGGCGCCGGCACAGGAGAAGGTGCAGGATCAGAATCAGGACCAGGATTAGCACCAGCTGGTCGCAGCTATGTTCCAGGTGGTGACGACACCTTTGTGCCAAATCCTGGTGTCGAGGTTCCAAATCCTAGCAGTGGTGGTGCAGTTCCACTTCCACCAACAGTTCATCCTTGAATTTGCTCAATTATGAACCATCATACATTATTATACTAATTAAGCCTAGTTTCTAATGAAACCTTGTTATGCTTTTGACTAATATAAGTACCTATCAACTTTGCTTTGCATCAATGAATAAGTGCTCAGTGTATACTATCAGTTACATGATATGCAGAGCCATTGTGTTATTTCCTTTTTAAAGATAATGTATGCTGTAAGCTCTACTGTGTGTAACCCTCATAATCAAATATACTCTTACAATTTCAATTGATAGTACCTCCATGCAAAAGTATGTGTTTAAAATTATGATCATTGACTCATACTGAATATTTTCTAGCTGCACTAATGTTACTCAAATTGTTAAGGTAATATTTTCCTCACTGTCCTACAAGTCAATGTAAAGATAAGGTTTCAAATGGCATACATGTTATATTTGACTTGTAATAAATTAAATCAAATAGAGTCTTGTTGGTGCAACAATTAATGGAGTTGCTAGTTAGTAGCTACTATACCATGTGAACATTAGGTCACAAGTTTAAGTAATGAAATATATTTTTTGGAAATGAGAGATGACCTACAATGGTTCTTATCCTGTAGAGGTAAAGTCTTGGTACAACAGCTGTAATTGCTGCCTTATGACTAAGTGGTCACATGTTTTTGGGTGCATTTGCAATAGTCAATACACCCAATTTAGATCTAACTCTTTCATGGACTTTGCTATGGTTGATTTTATTGGCACATAATTGTCATTCTAGGAAAATATTAATTAACTAATGTTTTTTGACACTCTCAAATGCATTTATCATAAACTTAAAAAAATAAAAACTTAACCTTTATGATAAAATGAACTCTTATAATCTAACACTTAAATAAATAAAGTATGATAAAAAATTGTTTCAATCGGAGTTCGAACTTGGATGCACCTAGTTAATTCAACCTTAATTGAAGTTCATTTACCAACTACTTAGTTTTTTTTCATAATATATTTGTTTTAAAAAGGTTAATTTAATTGTATCCTAAAGTTATCACATTTTAAGTAATATATGTTGTTGACATGTTAGGAAATGAACCACCATCATAAAGAGTGTGTTTAAGAGTGTATGTCAACCATTAGGTTTGAGATTTCAGTATTGCAGAGAAAGTAACTCTTGAATTTCACACTTTATAACTCATTAAATCAACCTTTCCTTAATTCACATATGAACAAACAAATCCAAACATTCCCCCCTCCTTCACATATCACAATGAAGAAAAGAAGGGCTGCACATAAATGCAAAGTTGGTGTGCCATCAATATTCAAGCAACCACACCAAACTACTACAAGTTTCACATGCAACATAGTTGTTAATTTATGGTCTTCATCTCCTTTACCCCACCCCAAACAACCAACCAGAAACAAAAACAGTAAATAAAAACAATTACAGTTTTCATCTCCCGAGTCCATTCCAAGAAAAAGGTATTTCGAGTTGAGTATCGAAACAGTTAACGAAAAACAAAGGAAATTTTCTTTGCTATTACTGTCAATTTAGTTTCAGCGATGTATTTTGATCTTGATTTTATCTGTTATCCTTTTTAATCATTGTCAAGCATAAATGTAATTAAAATATTAATGTAGGAAATGGATACGTTAACAAAGATCAAAAGTAACACACAAGATGAATGGTGAAAATTTTGGGATTCCAGAGCAAAACTTTCTCAACACAGAAATTTGATAAATTCAAGTATTACATTTAGGGCCTGATCAAATATGACACTTGCCGGTTGCCACTACCTTCAAGCTTTGAATTAGATCTGTAATGGAAGCCTAGCTATGTCGCAAAAGTATCCTGCCAAAAGAAAAGGATGTAAGAAAAAGGCAAATTAAAAGGAATGCTAGTTTTAAGTTGAGGAAAATTGTACACAAAGAAGAAAAAGTATGTAACTTGTGACAAAAGATATTACAAGCTTATATAAAGCAAAAGTACCAGCAAAGACACCTACATACCAACTCCTAAAGCTGATAATGTTATATTGAATAAAGTAATTGATAGAAACAAACTGGTGTTACTAGAGAAAATAGGGAAAATCCCAGAATTACAGTAAAAATCCTAGAGTGGTAGTATGTAACAGACTTTATTTTCTTTTAATATTGATAGGTACATGTCTGAGGAGCCTATGCTATGTTCATAGCCTAATAAGAGTTAGTTAGTTAGTAAATAAGGCATGTTACCTATAATTACATAGAAAACAGAAATTAGAGAATGATGATCTTATTATTTGGGTAGAGTTGGGGTCTTTTGGCATTAGGAGAGTCTAGAGTCTCTCAAATATAGCATTGTTCATGGTTAGGTTTAGGAAGGAAACCGAAGTGTACAACAGTTCGGTAAAACTGAAAATCAATGGTTTGTCCCGAACCGAACTGCTATAAAGATTCAGTGCACCAGTTTTATGGTTTCAAACTGAACTGGAATTAGCTATACAAAAAACCGAACTGTACCAAATTGTTATTATTAACTGATAATTAATACAAATAATTTGAGAGACTCTAGACTCTCCCAAAGCCAAAAAGGCCCCAAATCTGCACAATAGCACGAATAATAAGATCATCATTCTCTAATTTCAACTCTACATTTATATTCAACATGCCTTATGTTCTAATTACCTAACTAACTAACTCTTAATATTAGGTTGTGAACATATCAGACTTACGTACCAATACTACATACAAGAAAACAGTGTCTTCAAGAAACTTAAAAGAATTAAAAAGTACTGAGAATTTTATTATTATTTTCCTCAAATGGCACTACCATCTTTCTAAACATGGATATCCAATACTTGGCCTGCCAAGTGCTAATACATTTTTCACCACCCATTTAATTTAGCCATATATGTAAGCCTTGGAATGTGATTACATGGTACAAAAATATAAACATACAGATTGTGGGATTCAATTTCAATTATCAAAATATATATTCAACAAACTAATGGAAACTGAGATGGTTGATTTCCAATCAAGAATTTTTTTAATGGTATAGACCAGATGAACAAAATATTATCATGTAAAATCAAATTGCAAGCAAACATACTAAAAGGCAATAAACCAACGCTCAAGTGGTTAATGAACTCCACCAAAAGCCTAAACGTTCAGGAGAACCCGTGTTCGATTTAGATTTTAGGCCCCCTATAGGACTAAATCGTAGGATATCCCTGCGGCATGGGCCCGCTATAGAAAAATGTGTGCCAATAACTTTGTCAAAAATAAAATGTAGTACTTGCCAACAACAACAACAACAACAAAAATTAAAATTAGAGTTAAACATTTAAACCAGATAAACTATGAAGCACATATACTTCTTGAACTAGCCGTGCTCTAGCGTTGGACACCATCGCTTATAATTACATTGAATTATATCACTTTTTAAAATTATCATCGTTGTCGACATGTCAGTGTCTGTCTCGTGTCCATAGCAGATAAACAACTCCCCAAAGGGACAGAATCCTCAAATTAACACAACATCATAATGATTAATGAGGTTGATCTAATTCAAATTACACTAAACTAACGCAATTTTTTCATCTTGTTGATTAATAACAACAATTAGAAGCATGCATTGAAAAAAAAATCTTATTAAGCGCGATTAATTAAAAAAAAAATGAACGGGCACAGCACAATACCTAATTCAGAAGAAAGACATGTTGTTGAAATTGATGAATCAAACTCCAAGAATTTCAAAAATGATGAAACAGAGAAATCCCAAGAACATGAAGATGAAAAAGTAATCAACTAAGACAAAGAATTGGGTTGATCCATGATTCCTCTTTGTATTCTTTCTGGTCACCACAACGGATTCGTTGAGCTCTTCGATCTTCACCATTGTAGAGAACGGAGGAAGGGTTTGGATTCGATCTTCACCGATGCGGTTGGTCACCCGTGGGAATTGCAATAGCTATGCCTACGGGCGCCAAACAAAATCCAAAACAACAACCAACGCAACGGAACACTAAAACGTTGTTTTGGAATTTATTTATAGGAGATTATCTCCATCGCGCTTTTCTTTAGAAATTATGGTGATAATTGATTCTAGAGATTGTGCTTTGGATTATAATTAACTTGTGATTTTTGTTTAGTTTATTTAATTAACAAAATTGATATTTTTTACATAAAATTTTAAAACAAATTTTGGCAATAAATTTCAATGATTAAATCACTTCAAAATGGATCATGTGTGCAATATATAGGAACTCGAGATTCTCTATTTATTTACAATAGTTATTTAAAGGAGTGACATTTTGATCACTAGTCAACTTAAACAAAAAAATTACTTTAAAATGGATTAATCACGTTTAGTAAATGATTAATGAATAATGATGAAGTGTACTGAACATAATTAACTATGATTTTGAACATTATTTTTTGTTTTCGAGTTAGACAAAATGTCAAACACCATTAAAACTCATACACAATTACGAATCATGAATTCAACCAAGATAAAAGTGCATCGAACTAGAACTTATAAACTGATTTTGAACATTACTTATAGTGTCAGTGTAAGTTTATATTAATTACATGAGCTATTTCACATTTTCCAGCACAGTATGTATTTTATACACAATTACATATAATAAGCTAATTGAATACACCATCAGAAGTCAAACAGAATCTAACTTTATGTGTTTACATATACACAATAATCTACATTCATTGCCGAAGGATGCACAACCAGTATTTGGATTGGACCTTCAATTGAGATTCTTCAAATTTTAAGCCAATCCATCAAATGCTTTTCCAAGGTTGATGATGACTCTTGTAACTTCCATGAACCTATATAGTTTTTTCCCCACCATATTTTTACTCGTTTTATTCCTGGTAGTACAAACATATAATAGACGGAAAAAAAATCGTTAGCTCAATAACCAATATATGTCAAAATTGATTGAAGACTCGTCTAACTAGAGCTTAAGAATTTCATGTCGTGTGTTTCGATTTGGATGATTGATAGGTATGTATACATACATATGCAGCACTGACACTTCTTAATGAATATCTGTCCCATGTTTCATGTGTCTTTGTCGAATACCAATCCATGTGGTTACATTCAATTAATCATTTTCTCAAATTTTTGTAGGTGTCGACGTGTTAGTTTTGTGTCCAGTGTCCGTCTGTATCAGTGCTTTACAGATATGTAGACACAAGTCTGCATAACCATTACTGTTAAAATATGTGAAGCAGTGTTTTCTCTAATTCATTTCATGATAAGTATCATGAGGACCCTGTGGAATCTTAAAATGCGACAAGAATAATACAACAGTCTTCTTACCTTAGAATTCTGGCTTGAAGTAGATGAACCTGTTTCTGACACTTCCTCAGGTTTTCGAGACTCTGATTTCTCATTTGAATATCTAAAAACAAAACAAGATTGTGTAAAGAATAGAATCTTGTTTCCAATTTTTTAATGATTATATGCAAGACAAATTTATGCTATTTAATATAGTGTGCAACTGTTCATCCATATTAAGTGTAAGAATCAAACTAATGACTCGATGAACTCGAAAATCCATTTCAAACGAACTAAATTGGTTTCATTTTTTCCATGTTTAGGTCAACACAATTTGTTCAAATAATATGACGAATACGCCTAGAGAACTTACGTCGAAAGTATTGTGACCCAAATGAGCTCAATACAGTCCACCCAAAGAAGCCTTTGTTCAACAGGAACCACACCATAAGTAATCAGATGTGCAAAAGGCCAAAGCTTCCAACCTGCCTGTGAAGCATATTAGAGCTAAATTTTAGTCAAACAATTTAAGCTCAAATCAAACTATTTTCATATAAGATGTTTTTAAGCTATCTTGGAGAGCTTATGGAAATAAGCTGAAAACTGCTTAGACCTTAGAGACATGTCATAAGTTGTTTCCATTAAGCTCTGCCAAACAGTCTTACAAGTGCTTAATCCAAACAAGCTGTAAGAAACAAATAGGTTCTTACGGTAAGCATGGGCACAAATGTTAACTTGAGTTCACCATATATGTTAGGCAAAGAGTCGAAACGCAACAAGCCCAAAACCACAAAGTAGATGCTGTTCCAAATAGCTGACCACACAGTTTGGTCAAAAGCAACTTTAGCAGGGACAACCCACCATTGTTGGAATGGAAAAAGTGTCTGTGAAACAATGCAAACAATTTTAGCCATTGACAGAAATCTAACCTGAAAATTCCAAATCAAAGATGTACAATAATCACCTCGCAAAGTTGGTAGTAATAGTGAGAAAGCGATCCATGGAGAGTAAAACCAACAAGACCTGATCTAAATAGCCGCGCCCGATCAAACTCAAAAATAGGCTTTCCTTCATAACACTGTATATTTTGGTACGAAGAAGTTTATAAAAACACTATACAACATAAGCACTTCGTAAATTTTGCAAGTCAAATTCGAAAACATACCTGAGCAATCCAATCTCCAATTGAGTATACAACTCCACTTATTGCCATTTTAGCTAAAACTGGATTTGCTTTCAGAGATTGCTCATAGGCAATCCAATTATGTTCAGGCACATACTTCAGTATCTCATAAAGTGTCCAACCCTGAATTACAAGACCTTAATCAGTTTTAAACTTCTTCCATATATGATGCAGAGAATGTACTAGATTCAATTCAATCATCTTCCCCGTTTGTCTCTACCATTATATTGTTTTAAAGTGACTTGTTTAACCAACAAATTGAAAAGCTATGAGGTATCATGTTTAACTATAAAGATCATGTCAGGTTAAACCCAAATTAAGAAACACAAAGCCACAAACTAAAAATCAAGTAACAAGTTAAGAAAAAACTTCTTTTTGCATAGGTAGAATAGGATCATCGCATATTCTCGTCTTGTTTGAATAGACAACTCGATTAAGTGATTTTGTATAATAATTGTGTATCATACAAGCGCTTATGTATAAACTATTTCTATAACAAAAGATAAAATAAAGTTGAACTGTTGTCATCTATACTATAAGTTGTTTTCATAAACTAACTTGAACAGCTTATGAAAATACACGCTGTAAACAATTTATAGACATATCATAAGTCGTCTCTATAAGGGGTCCTATGAGCATAACTCAGTTGATACGGATATTGCAATGCCGGTATTCTCCACCTATTCATCTTAAGGGTGAAATTCTGACAACCAGGCTACTTGACCAAAAAAAAAAAAGTTGTCTTTATAAGTTTTTCCAAAGAATCTCAGAAGTGCTTATTCCGCAAGTGCTTATTTTACTAGATAAGCTCAAATGAATCAATTCAAACATACCCTCAAACTCATTGGGCACAACTGAACAATTAGGGTCTTTCTAACCATAGATTTTGGTTCAAAAACAAGTTAGACAATTTGCTTAAAAATGAAAAGAGAATGGAACTTTGGATATAAAATAGAAGAAACTAACATGCCAGTAATCATGATCAATAGTGAGCAATTTGGTGACAGCAAAAGCCCCAAATCCAAGAACAATGGTAGCATTGATAGCACGACCGGTGAGGATATCATCATCAGTATCAGTAGCAACCTCTGTGTTATCCTTGGAAGGCGAAGAACTTTCAAGGACTTTTATGTCTTTTGACACCACAGGAACTGTTTCCCGATCCTCTGTAACAGAGGTGATGACACGACATCGTCTTTTGGTTTGAGAAGAAGAAAGGGGAGGTATGGAGTTGTGGGGTTTGGAGAAAGGAAGGAGGGTTGGTGTGTAAAGGGTGCAAAGTGAAACAAGTGACATGAGTGAAAGTAATTAAAAAACCAAGTTTCGAGGAGGATTTTGTTTCTGTCGTGCGAAGTTTTAATTAATTAATTCAACATTCAACACAAGGGGATGATGTTTTTTTGTTTTTTATAGATGAAGAAGGTTATAGACTTAGTTAACAAATTGGACATTACTTTCTTTTGACTTTTGAGATAAAAATATGACTAAAATGTAAAATACCCCTTAAAATTTAGAAATAGGTAAATATCTCTTATATTATTTATATTATAAGCTTGTTCCGTTTTTCTATTCTTAACTTTAATTGTGTTTCCCGCTCATTTTTCCTTTCATTTTACCCTAACATTAATTCAAATAAAATGTTAAAAAAATATCTCACCAACAATCGAACTCACAACCTTTAACTCAACATGTTAAATATTTATTTTATTTATTTTTGACAAAATGTTAAATATTTATTATTATTATTATTAGCTTCATACTATTATTATTATTATTATTATTATTATTAATTCAAATAAAATATTAAAAAATACATGACCAAGAAACGAAACCACAACTTTTAACTCACTATGTTAAATATTTATTATTATTAGCTTCATATTATTATTATTATTATTATTATTATTATTATTATTATTATTGTTATTATTAATAATTCTAAACTTGCTCCGAAATGCTAACCCTAAACCTTTTTTTCCCTGATGTATTAAAAAAAAGAAATTTGTCTAGCATGAGAATCGAACCCGCATCCCTTTAATTTTTTCTTTTGCGTTGACTATATTAATAAGAGCAAGGGATAATCTTTTAAGCATGTTGGGATATATATTTTGTCGACAATGTTTTTACATGGTCAGTTGTATGTTGCAACTTCAAGAGTTATTTAAATAGAATGATTAAAAATATTGATTATCGACAAAGACGATTAAAATACGAATAAAACCTCCAATTTAGTCTATAAAGAAGTATTTCATAATATACCATAATTTCTGTTGTATGAACATTTATCCAAATTTATTGTCGAACTAATATTTAATGGTACTCGACGTTTTTATATAGATTTTAGTGTTAAAAATTTTATTTTATTTTTTTAGGACAAAAATTTTATGTCTTATTTTTTCATATTACGGCTAATTAGGCTCCGATTGACCCGACTTTTTTTAGCTTTTTATTCTCTTTTTAATCATAAGTTTTGTCAAACACGTTTTTAATAAAGTTATTAACCATAAAAAGCATATTTTTATCAATGTGCAAAATTGGGTTAAGTGAGCTTCTAGGAAAAGAGGCTGAAACCTACTTTAAAAAAAAAAAAATTGCAATGATCATGTTATGAATCCTGCTGAAGGCTATTTTTTTTTTCTTTTAATTTTTTAGTTTGTTTTCATTTAAATATTATTAGTTGTTATTATCTTTTTTTTTAGTACAAATCTTTTTTTAAAAAATATATTTTACAAAACAAATTTTAGATTAAAAATAACTTTGAAGCTAAAAAAATAACAATTACCAAACAAATTTTGCTCTTTTTTTTAAAGTTCTTATTTTCACTTTTAGCTTTCAATTAACTTCTGAGACCTAAAGAAGTCGGGCCAAACGGACCCTTAGATCCGTGCACCGCACGGGTCGAAGTTCTAGTTTCCTTGAAATTGTAAAACATTTGTCTCATATTCCGTTTACTCCGTCTATTTTGATGACGTGATGGTTAACGGCATACGTGGTACCTGGTATCTGCCAACGTGTGTCACGTCACATGGTAATTGATTAGAATACACATCACATGAGATAATTGACTAAAATTTGCAAAACCAGGGGGCAATTGCTCTAATTTCAGTCAATTAGCCCCCTAATTTTGCAAATTTTAATCAACTACCCTCTTGTGACGTGTATTCTGATCTATTACCCCTTTCATGTGACGCGACATGTATGCAGTTAACAGCCACATCATCAAAATAAATGGAGTAGGGGGCAATTTGATTGACATTTTACAATTTTAGGGGGATATTTGCCTATTTCTAAATTTCAGGGGGTGTATTTGACAAATTTTAAAATTTCAGGGAGTATTTGACATTTCACTCATAGAAATATAGGCAAAATTACACTTGTCGTCTTTCATTTTATTTATACATAAGACTTTAGTTTTTTGTCTTTTCTTTTTTCTTTGAAGTCATCTATTTTTTTTTACTAAAAAATAAAGGATATTCATTCATTCAAATTGATAGAGTACATCAATGTTATACAAATTTCAATTAGCTAAAAATAAAAATGATAAATCTGTGAACAAACTCACAGTATCCATGTTAATAGCATAAAACGACAAATTGTTTAAGTCTACAAATATGACTATATTGAAGTGTCTGGAATGTCATGTCTCTGGACTTGTAGCGTTGATCTCACCAAAGTCGACATTGATTGAATCTGCACTAGATCGAAATTAATCTTTCAACCTAAAACAAATGAACACTGCACAAAGACGAGACAACACAATACTCCTTACAAAGACGGGACAACAAAATACAATGTACAAAGACGAAAAATCAAAACAAACAAATATGTGAAAATCACAATTATTTACTGTAACGAGAAAGAAACAACAAGTCATCTATCTTTAATAATGTGTATATATATACGTTATTTTTCTAATATTTTATTAAGAAATGTTGAGATGGCTATCCATGTAGGATTATCTTATTTTTTAATTATTTTTGGGAAATGTTAACAAGTGCTCTTGGACACTCTTTAAGCAATTTAAATAGTAGTTTTTAGGCTAAATTGCACTTTTGGCCCCTAAGTTTCAGGAACTTGCAGTTTTGGCCCCTTATGTTTCAAAATAGCACTTCTGGCCCCCTAAATTTCAGAAAGTTGCGATTTTGGCCCCCTATGTTTCAAAATAGCAATTTTTGCCCCCTAAGTTTCAGTAGTTGCAATTTTGGTCACCTATTTTTCAAAATAGCATTTTTGGCCCCCTATCTTTACCCCTTTTGCAAAAAGTCAATTTTGATCGAGTCAAAGTTGATGTGGGAAGTCACCTAAGTGACTCAGCTGCCACGTCAACATTTTTTGTCATCTTATAATTAAAAAAACTAAAAGAATAAAAATTAAAAGGAAGAAATCACGTGCTTTAAATTTATTTTTTCACTAACACACATATATAATCTCAAATCCTAAAGAATTAACATAATCCTTCGTAACGTTTATTCAAAAGGATTTCTCACTATACGTAAAAAAATAACCTAATCCCAAATCCAAAAATAGGAAACAATGGAAATTGGAAACCCTTCGTATTTTTTGTTATGTCATTTTGATTATGTTATTTTGATTATGTAATGACTTGATTTGTTATGTCATTTTGATTTAGAAAAGTGTCTTGAACTTCTATTTTGAATGTAATTTCTTATGTGTAATAAGTTTGACTTGTTATGTCATTTTAATTATGTTATTTTGTCTCTACAGTTTATGTTTAACATGTTTATATATTATTATGCCACATCAAATTTGACTTGATCAAAATTGACTTTTTGCAAAAGGGATAAAGATAGGGGGTCAAAAGTGTTATATTGAAACATAGGGAGTCAAAATTGCAACTTTCTGAAACTTAGGGGGTCAAAAATGCTATTTTGAAACATAAGGGGTCAAAATCGCAACTTTTTTAAACTTAGGGGTCCAAAAGTGCTATTTTGAAACATAAAGGGCCAAAATTACAAGTTTCGGAAACTTATGAGGGCAAAAGTGCAATTTAGCCTAGTTTTTATATAATTTTTATAAAAATGTGTAAAGTTAATAAAATTCGAAATTATAGTGACTTTTTGAATAAAAGTTTCTTTAAATATAATGTTTAAAGAATATTTGAGGCATTTAGTAAGACCCTTATTTTTATTGAAATAAAAGAGAAAAAATCCATAAATGTATGAATTGTTCTTATCTTCATCACTATATTCATATATTAATCTTCATCATCATTTTTTTTACTTAAACCAAAATCCATTTTTACTTGAATACACATCGAAATGACAATTTTTAATCTCTTTCTAAACTCAAATAAAAAACCCCAAATTTTTAATAAACCATAAAAAGGGGAATGACGCATAAGAGGGGATGAGTGTGTATATTTTAACATAAGAAAGGAGAATATTGTAATTTAAGCATCTCTCAATAAAGTAAAATGTAATTATTTTCTTAATCCATGTGCAAAACTCTAAAAAGAACCAAAGTTTTTGGACCAAGGAAGTAAGATTTAGTTATCAATACACTTGACAAAAACGGAACCCATTTTTTCCACTGTTCATTTTCCTCCTCTGGCCACGTCGACGCCTTTTCCAATTTTTTGCGTTTCCTCCATTGTGTCGTTTTCCTTATTTTGGCTTTCTCGTTTGCGTGTCTGGTGCTTCGTCCTGCTCTGTTCGCCGTTTGCGTGTCTGGTGCTTCGTCCTGCTCTGTTCGTCGGTCTATGCTGCCAATTCAGTATAGGTTTCCTCTGCTTTTTTCCCAGATCTATCTATAATATGGGTTATATCTCGTGTGGGTTTATCTGTTTCATCGCTTTTTCGCCGATTAGGTCGACGTGTTATCGGTTTCAATTGCTTTGCGTGGAAAAATTCGTTTTTTAAATTGTTGGGTTCTGTGTCCGAGTTCGATTTCAGAGTCTATAAATACTGGCTTTCACTTTTGCTGTTCGTCTTCGTTTCTTCCCACGGAATTTTGTTTGTTGTTTGTCAAAATGGTCTCTGGTGAGAAAAGTTCTGCTGGTGTTGTGTATGATGATGTTGCTGACATAGCGCCTGGGAAGGGAGATGTTCACATTAAGGTCAAGGTTATTCGTTTGTGGAAGGTGCCATCATTCCTCAATCCGAGTGAATTTAGCTCAATTGAGATGGTTTTAATGGATGGAAAGGTTTGTTTATCCTGTTCTTGATTGTTTTGTTTGCATGACCCAGTGTTTGTTTATCCTGTTCTTGATTGTTTTGTTTGCATGACCCAGTGTTTGTTGATGTTATTTCCTTATTGTATTTTCTGTTGTTGTGTGCATGTCTGATGATATGATTGATATTTTTTAGGGGGCAAAAATTCATGCTACTATTAGGAAGCAGTTGTTTTGTATGTTTGATTCGAAAATTGAGGAGGGAAAGACATATGAGATGTCTTATTTCTCTGTTTTCACACAGAGTGGAAACTATCGAACCACTCTTCATTCCTACAAACTTGTCTTCCAGGCCAAGACAAGTGTTGTGTTTGCTGAGGATGTTGGATTTGATCATTCAGGCATTAATGTTACTACTCTTGCAGAGATATGTGCTTTTAATCATGATTACGAGTTCTTGGTTGGTTAGTATCGTGTTTCTTTATGCATTTGGTTTTTTCTTTTTTAATATGATTGTGAGGTGTTAGGGTTATTGTTTATGTGTTGGTTTTGTTTGTAGATGTAATTGGTGTTATGACTGGAATATCTGCTGAACGGGAGTATGTTCGTGATGGGAAGTTAACTAAAATGGTTATTATTGAGCTCACTGATCATAGGTTTGTTTTACTCTATTGTTAGTAGTGATTTTTGCGTTTGTTTGTTTTTATTTGGTCATTGATTATGTTTCCATGTGATTTTTATAGTGGCAAGTGTGAATGTGCTTTATTTGGTGATTATGCTGATGAGTTGAACAAAAAAATGGGGAAAACATCTGGTGGTTTGCCTACTGTGGTTATTCAATTTGCCAAAGTGAAGATTTTTAGAGGTTAATTCTTTATGTTTTGTTTGTTGTGTGTGTGGGATTGCAGTGTTTGGTATAAATTTTTGATTGTTGCCTTTGTGTTTTTTTCCAGATAAAGCATCTCTTCAGAATGTTATGAGTACCACTAAGGTCCTCATAAATCCAGATATTCCTGAGGCTGAAGTTTTCAAAAATAGGTTTTCATTTTGTACATTGATATGGTTATTGTAGCTGGGCTGTTGGCTTTGGTTTGATTTCATTGTGGCTTTTTGTTTTTGATTGTGTGTTTGTTATATCAAGCAGCATTGCAGTTCATGGAATAGAGGATGACCGTTCTGTTCCCATAATTGGTGTACCTGCTAGGCCGACCCTTGAGGAAGAGTTCCTTCGTATGCATCCAACTAAAACTTTGCCTGAGCTTGAAAATTTGTGTGAGGATGGTGTGTTTGTTGTTTGTGCTGAAATTGTGCGCATTGTTGACGGGCATGATTGGTGGTATCCTGCTTGCAAGTGTCACAAGGCTGTTGTTGCTGATTCTAGATCTTATTTTTGTAGTGGATGTCGTCGACATGTTTTTCAAGTTGTTCCTAGGTATCTTCTTCTCTTATTGCTGTTTTTTTTTTGTGTTTTGGTTTTTTAATTTGTTGTTTTTGATGATTAATTTCATATTGAAATTTCAATGTCTTTCATGTAATTTCCAGGTTCAGGGTGAAGGTTGAGGCTACTGATGGCAAGAGTAGTGGGATCTTTGTGATATTTGATTCTGAAATGAGCTACCTTATGGAGAGGTCATGTTCTTATTTTGTGGCTCAAAGCAAGGTATTAGTTTTATTTTTATTTGCTATTTTTGGACTTGTGTGGCAGTTGATTTGTTGTTCTCATGTTTCTTCTTTGTCCAGGCAAACAGTTCTGGTACTCATCCAATTGAGTTTGATTGTCTTATTGGAAAGAAAATGTTACTATCGGTTGATAAGGCAGTAAAGCAGGGAGGTTTGTCTGATGGTTCTCATCGGGTTAGGAGGGTTTGCATGGATCCTACAATTATTGACAAGTTTTGTGCTCAAGGTTCTTACTTTACCCCAACAAAGGTGTGTTTATCCCTTCTAATTATATTTCATATTTTTTTGCTTGTTTCATATTGTGTTTTATAGTTTTAGTTTTTTTTTTCCAGTGTATCTCTTCTCCTGTTGATTTGGATTCCGATGGTTTGTCTGATGAACCTGATGATGATGGTGATTCCGACTCAATTGAATTTTTGAAGGATTTGATTGTTGTCCCACCTCCTTCTTCGGCCACCCCTGCAAAGAATGTTGTACGTGTTGGTCTTAAGAGAAATTTGAACAAGGCATTTGAAATGTTCCCAAGCCTCCTGGTACTAGGCGTCTTAGAAAGATCAAGCTTGAAGAAGATTAGATTATATGGTTGTGTTTGTGTCTCTTTCTATGGTGTATTTATAATGTGGCTCTGTTTCGTTTATGTTGGTTGTTTCTTAGTGTGTTATTAGGCCACTTGAATGGGCACTTAAATAAGGTTTGGATTGCTGTTTTGTTTTGTAGTTGCGTATGGGGTGGCTGTTTACTCTTAGTAAATAGCCACTTAGTGTTTTGTTTTTTATTGGTTGTGCTGTGTTTCTACATATCATGTCTTCTATTGTATTTAAGGAATGAACTATTTTGATTAAACTCTTAAGTATTTTATCTATTGGAGTGTTGAGGGGTGGTTAAAATTTAGTTGCATCCCATGCTGGTTACTGCAGATGAATGGAAATATAGTTTATTGTACATGGTACATTGGCTATTGTTGAAAAAATTAATTTATGATATGTTTATTTTGATTTTATATTTTTTTAATATTTTATGCTTGCAAGAAAGCATAAGAAACATTTTAAAGGAGACAATGTGGCCAAATAAACTTAACGTTCCACATTCCCACTTTTTGTCATCCACATTTAAAATTGTATTTAACTATTCACAATTGATTGGAGTAGTGTTGAAATATTAAATTAAATAGAATATTAGTTCGAATATTAATTATCAAAATTTCATATAATATTCTTTCTTATAAATGTCAAATTATTTATAAATTCTGTGAATGGAAATCTTAGTTCATCTAAAACGTTTAGTGCTTGCTATACATTTTTTGGGCTTCTGGCCCATTTGAAAAAAATATGGGATTTTCTTCTATGTGATATTGAAATTGGAGTATCACTTTGTTTTCTACGCTGTTGTTTGTCAATTTTAGTTTTGCACTTCGCTTATTGTTTTAGAGTGGAACTTTTAGTTAGCTTGGTTCACTTTTTCATGCTGTCTAAAATTTCTCTCTATTCCCAATCTCCGATAATTTGATTTCTTCCTGCTTAGCTTTGGACGTGAAATTTTTTTTTTCCTGGTATGATTATTTAACTATTGAAATTCCTCTAAATTTTGTTTATTGCTTGCTATACATTTTTTGTTTGTTCACCTGATTTTTTTTCTTTGTGGGGGTTGGTTTTGGTTTTGGTTTGGCTCCTAGGTTTTTTTCTTGTGTTTTTTGCCCATTAAATGATTGGGCTTCTGGCCCATTTGAAAAAAATATGGGATTTTCTTCTATGTGATATTGAAATTGGAGTATCACTTTGTTTACTACGCTGTTGTTTGTCAATTTTAGTTTTGCACTTCGCTTATTGTTTTAGAGTGGAATTTTTAGTTAGCTTGGTTCACTTTTTCATGCTGTCTAAAATTTCTCTCTATTCGCAATATCCGATAATTTGATTTGTTCGTGCTTAGCTTTGGACGTGAATTTTTTTTTTCCTGGTATGATTATTTAACTATTGAAATTCCTCTAAATTTTGTCTATTGCTTGCTATACATTTTTTGTTTGTTCGCCTGATTTTTTTTCTTTGTGGGGGTTGGTTATTTTTTTTGGTTTTTGTTTTGGTTTGGTTCCTAGGTTTTTTTCTTGTGTTTTTTGCCCATTAAATGATTGGATATTTTGTTAACCTCCCACATATTTTTTTTATCTCTCCTTCCAAGGTGACCTCTTATTTGTATTGGGCTTCTGGCCCATTTGAAAAAAATGTGTTTTTCTTTTGTGTGATTTTGAAATTGGTTGTCTATTGGGTTATATGCCATTATTTATCAATTTTAGTCTTGCACTTCGCTTATTGTTTTAGAGTTTAATGTTTAGTTGCCTCGGTATACTTTTTCATGCTGTCTAAAATTTCTCGGTGTACTTTTGGAGAATTTGATTTGTTCGTATTTAACGTTCGACGTGGAAAATTTAATATTTTTTCGTTGTGGTATAAATATTTAAATATTCAAATTTCTCTAATTTTTGTTTAGTGGTTGCTATGCGTATTTTGTTTCTTGATATAATTTTTTTTTCTTTGTGGGGGTTGGTTATCTATTCATGCAGGTATGTTTAGCTTTATTAGAATATATTTTCGTTAGTTTTGATTCTGTTATTTTGCTGTTTTTTCTTTTGTGTTTTTTCCCCCAACGAATGATTTGTTATCTGTGACCCCCCATTTATATTATTTACCTCTCTTTCCAAGGTATCCTCATGTTTGTATTGGGCTGCTGGCCCATTTGAACACGTTAATGGGTTGTGCGGTTTTGCTGCTGTTTTTTAATTTTTCTTCTTAATTTTAATTTATATTTCCCTCACAGTGGACTTTTTCGAAATCATTGTCTTTCCATTCTCTTCTATTTATACTTGTCTTCCTTTCAATATAGTTGTGTTTATTTTGTTTGCTTTTTTGGACTGTTTTGTCATGGCATCAAGATTTGTTAATCCTTCCAGTAAGTTGCTCAATTTTGTTGGTTCTTTGCCAGTTTTAACACTTCCTGAGTTGTTGACTGCTGATTCCAATGGAGTTTCCGTTGTTGGTGTTTGGTTTGATTCCGTTGTTGAGGGTGTTGATATGTGGTTTAGTGAGGATCAATCTGCAGTTCAACCAAGGTAGTTTGCATCTGTCTTTTGTTTTTGTGTTGTTCGTTTGTTATTTTCCGTTTACATTTTCGTCTTTTTTTGTTTGACAGGTTCAGGATGAAGATGAAGGTTACTCATGGTGACCATGTCGCTGTGTTTTTTGTTTTTGATGAAGAAGTTCAGAAGCTAGCTATGGAGACATGTCCTCTAATGTTGTCAATGGTTGGATTTAATAAGAACATTGAAGTATAATATTGTGTTTTCCTTACAATTTCTATGATCTTAAATTTTGCTGTGTTGTTTAGGGTGAGAGCTGCTCTCTTTATCCTGATGAAATGGAGTGTTTCTACAGCGATGGTTATCTGTGTAAGGTTGAGAAGAGATGTGATGTCGATTTTGACGAGATTCCTTCGTTCAAGGTTGTTTCACTTTGTAATGATGTTGGTGTCTTTGACCTTTTCAGTGATGGCTATCTTGCTCGTCCTCGCACATTTGTTAGTGTTCTTTGATTTTGAAGAGATGCCTTCGTTCAAGGATGTTTAGTTTGTTTCAATTATTGTCTGTTGTGTGTTCTTTGATTTTTCTGATTTTGATTTTGGTGATTAACCAGTTTGATGTCAACCATTCTTCGACTGGGATAGGTGGTTTTGGAGTTCCATTTGGCTGTTTTTCTTCCCCTGAACACCACCAGAATCATGATGATTGTGTCGTTCCAGATCTGTCTTCGAAGGTGGGTGATTTTATCTTTGGTTGATTCTCTATTTCGTATTTGAAGTTGAATCATGTTTTCATGATAGAGTTTGATATATTTGTTTTATTGTTATCCATGTTGATGTCCAGAATGTTGTAAAGGAGAACAAAAAAATTGAAGTTCCATTTGTTGGTTCTTCATCGCTTCAAACAAAAGATGATCTAGGTGAAGCCGTTGTTCCAGTTATTTCCCCTGTTTATGCATATGGTCAGGTTGGTGTTGCGTTTTGTTGTCGTTCTGTTTGTCATGTCCTGTTGGAAGTGTTTTGCTCTTTTACATTGAATGCCTTTTTTTGTGTAGTTTTCTCCTGAAATCAACGTGAATGGTCATTCTCAGGAGGTTACACCAACTCCATCTCCAGCCTTCTTTGTGCGCAAAAATAAGGTTTTTAAGAAAAGGTCTGGAAAGTGTGTTGGGACCTTGGTGTATTCTAGGAGGAAAACTGCTACAAGGAGGAAGCTTTGCTTTGATGATGTTAGTGAGAGTGTTGTGAAGAAGATTGGAGGTTCCAATTGTCATGTTATTCCTAAAAATTAAGATGATTGGGTGCTTGGTTGTGTCTGTGTGTTGGAGTAGTAAGCCAATTGTTCTTCTTTGTGTTGTTTTGTCTTTGCTATATTTGACTATCACTGATTATGTAATTGTACTATGTTTGTTTTGTTAGTTAAACCACAATGTCTTTAGTATGTGGTTTGGTTTGGATGTTGTTTAGTTGTCAACAATCTATCCATTTAGTTGTATTAATGTATTATCCAAGAACAACTAATCTTTTGATTAATGTAATTATTTATGTTGATTATATTCGAGTTTTTATTATATATTTTTGGTTGTTATAAATTCGATTCGTTTTAATAAACAATTAAATCTTTCGTTCGTCTGAATTAGGAGTTTAATTTCTGCATTATTCTCAATGCTTTTGTTAGTGATATATCGCTTTAATGATTGAATTAGATTCATTGTTCATTTTTTTTCTTTGAAAAACAATTGTCTTTTTTCTTTTGTCGAAGAAAATTATTGGTTTGTTTAACGACTCATATATATCTATGGGATTTATTATATTTTTGACTTGATTTGTTTTATACTCATCCCTTATGATTTTGGTGTGGTTTGAAAACTTGGCAAACTTTTTCCTTTTTTTATAGTTATTTGTTTTATTGGATGCATTTTTATTTTTTTTTCCTATTTTGCTCATCCCTTAGATTTGATTTATTAATATTGAATGACCTTTTTTGCTATCAATATTTTGTGAGTGTCTAGATGATAGATTGTGATGCATTTTCCATACTAGACATCAAATTTTTCTGAAATTTGTGACTAATTTTTATTTTAAGGTGTTTTAAGGAAATTTTAATTTTTTAAAATACCTTAAATTTTATGGATTATTTCGATTCATGGTAAAAAACAATTAAATCTTTGATCTTCTGAATTGAAGATTTTAATTCCTCGGTTATTCTTGATATTTTTGTTTTTCATAATTTTTTAATTTGTTATAGATGTATCGATTTATTATATTTTTGACTTAATTTGTTTTATACTCATCCCTTATGATTTTGGTGCGGTTGAAAACTTGGCAAACTTTTTCCTTTTTTTATGGTCATTTGTTTTATTGGATGTATTTTTTATTTTTTTTTCTATTTTGCTCATCCCTTAGATTTGATTTATTAATGTTGAATGGCCTTTTTTGCTATCAATATTTTGTGAATGTCTAGATGATACATTGTGATTCATTTTCTATACTAGACATCAAATTTTTCTGAAATTTGTGACTAATTTTTATTTTAAGGTGTTTTGAGGAAATTTTAATTTTTTAAAATACGTTAAATTTTATGGATTATTTCGATTCATAGTAAAAACAATTAAATCTTTGTTCTTCTCAATTGAAGATTTTAATTCCTCGGTTATTCTTGATATTATGGTCATTTCTTTTATTGGATGTATTGTTTTTTTTTTATATTTTTATTATGTTATTTTTTGTTTTTTTAGTGTTATGAAACTCATTTTTTAGATTTGATCTATTGATATTGAATGGCCTTTTTTACATTCAATATTTTGTGAATGCCTAGATGCTGGATGGTGATGCATTTTCCATACTAGACATCAAATTTTTCTAAAATTGGTGCCTAATTTTTATTTTAAGGTGTTTTAAGAAAAATTTATATTTTTATAATAGGTTAAATTTTAAAAATTGTTTAGGCTGGTCTTGTAGACGTGTATGGTGTTTTTTTAAAGGGGGGTGACTTTTTGCTTTTAAAGAAACTTCTTTTGATAATATACTAGAAAAGTTAGTGTCCAACTTTATATGTTTACTTTTTGCATTATTTTATGATGTCACTTGTTTGATTGATAACTTGCTTATTTTGGTGGCTATACTATCTTATTTCTTCCACTCTCCAGTGCAAATATTTTCACTTTCTATGATGACCTATGGTTCTATATCTTTCATCGAAGCTCGTGTATATAGCCTACACTCTGCTCTTTCTCGACCAAGTCTTTTCCACTCCTGCCATTCTTATCCCTTCTCTTGCAGCTTGCATCGGTAATGTCTTTGCCAAATGAGGTTGTTTTTGGGGATATTATTCAAGCAAATCCCCGTAATACTGGTGTTGTGTATGAGGTAAGGGTTCTAAGAAAATGGAGTGTTATTGATCGTTTGCATCCTGAACGAGTTGAATCTGTCAATATGGTCTTCGTTGATGAGCATGTGAGTTATCTCTACCATTTTTCGAGTTGGTTTAGCGGTTTTAGAAATGCTATTGGTTATTTTCTGTTGTTGTGTTCATTTCTGCGTTTTCGTTGTGTTGTAGAATCACAAGATTCAAGCTACTATTCCTTCTGATTTGATATCAGTGTTTGATCATCAGCTTATTGAGAAAAACGTTTATCAAGTTTCGTCCTTGTCCATTGATTTTAATTTTGATTCTCTGCTTCCATGTCACCACCGTTATAAGTTTATTTTTAACCGGAATTCCAAGGTCATTCCTTCAGATAATCCCTTGCTCCCAACTTATGGTTTGTCTTTGATTGGTGCTGACAGTGTTCATAAGAAAAGACTTTCACAGCGGTATATGGTTGGTGAGTAACATTGATCTTTGTTCTTGGTGGAATGATTTAGTTTCCTGTTTGTTTTGATTTGCATGTATGAATTTTTATGTTTTTGGTGGTTATTTTGTTTAACTGTAGATGTTGTTGGCGTGGTCACTGCTGTCCAGCATGACAAGAACTTTTTCCCAGATGGAAAGGTTACTCAATCTGTTACTTTTCAGATGAATGAGCAGAGGTTTGTTGGAATGTTTATCTGGGTGAGATTTTCATATTTCCATTGCTTCTTGTGCTGATTTTATTCTATTTGCTATCTCTCTTTCTCTTATCATCTTTTTCCTTCTCTGAGAGTGTTATTCATAATTTTCCCCAAATTCCAAAACCCCATTCTTGTGTAATTGAAGTGAGTGTGTGAAACAAAGTGTGAAGTGAGAGTTGATTGTGATTTGTTGCGCTAACAACTGGAATCAAGATCCTGGTTGTGAAGCATTCAACCATGGCTGCTTCAAGTTCTTCAGTTCCAATGGGTACATATGGAAATGGTGCTTTCCCTGGAAATCTTCCAATCTTGAATGGGAAAAATTATGATACGTGGTGCAAACAGATGAAGGTAGTGTTTGGGTTCCAAGATGTGTGGGATCTTGTGCAAAGTGGAGTGGAACCAATCACTGATGCTTCAAGTGATGTAGAGAAGGCCACATTTAAAGAATTGAAGAAGAAAGACTACAAAGCTCTCTTCATCATTCATCAATGTGTAAGTCCAGATAATTTTGAAAGAGTTAGTGATGCTTTATCATCCAAGGAAGCATGGGATAATCTTGAGAAAGCTTATGGTGGTGCAACCAAGGTCAAGAAGGTAAGGTTACAAACTTACAAAAGACAATTTGAATTGTTACAAATGGAAGAGAAAGAAAGTGTAGGTGACTTTGTTACAAGAGTTACCAAATTAGTGAATCTAATGAAGGGTTGTGTGGAAACAATGAATGATCAATATGTGGTGGAGAAGATTTTGAGATCTCTCACACCAAGATTTGACAAAGTGGTGGCCATAGAAGAATCCAAAGATCTTTCAAGCACAACAGTTGAAGAGATACAAGGAGTTTTGGAAGCTTATGAACATAAATTGAATGAAAGATTAGAAAAGGGCAAGAATGAAGTTGCTCTTCAAGCACATAATAATCAAGCCAAGAGAGGAAAGGGAAAGTGGTCAGGGAACAGAGGAAGAGGTGTATACCAAGGATCTAATGCTAAAGATAATCAAGAAAGTGGAAATCCAAATCAAAAGAATGGTGGAAGAGGTGGTTTTAATGGAAATCACAGAGGTGGAAGAGGTGGTAGAAATGGTAGAGGTGGTTTCAATGGACACAAAGGATTTAACAAGAGTAATGTCCAATGTTACAATTGTCAAAAGTATGGACACTTTGCTGATGAGTGTAGGTCCAAGAATGAATCATAAGATGATGAGGCAAGAGTAGCTAAGCAAGATGAAAGTGAGAATCCAGTGATGTTAATGGTTACAACCAAAGAAGATCAAAGGTGTGGTGAAGAATGGTACTTGGATTCTGGATGTTCTACACATATGACTAGGAGAAGAGATTGGTTTAGTAGCTTTGATCAATCTCATAGAAACAAGGTGAAATTTGCAAATGATAGCACACTGAATGCAGAAGGTGTTGGTGTTGTGTGCATCAGAAGCAAAAATGGTGATCAAGCCTTCATCAATGATGTGCTCTATATCCCAGGTATCAAATGTAATCTTCTTAGTGTAGGGAAGTTAATTGAAAAGGACTACAAGATTGTTATAGAAGCCAGAATGATGAAGTTGATGGATTCAAACAGAAAGTTAATTTTGAAAGCTCCAATGTCAAGAAATTGAACTTTCAAAATTGAACTTAATGTGATGAATCATATGTGCTTTGCTACTGCAATTGAAAGAGATGATTAGACTTGGCATTATAGGTTTGGTCATTTGAATTTTAGAGATTTGAATATGATGTCAAATAAAAGCATGATGTCTGGTTTACCTAAAATTCAAGTACCAAATGAAGTGTGTGAAGATTGTGTACAGTCCAAGAAACACATGGATAGTTTCAACAAAGATGTGAAGAGTAGAACCAAGAGTGTATTGGAAGTGATCTACTCAGATGTGTGTGGACCTATGCAAGTATATTCAAATGGTGGAAATAGATACTTTGTGTCCTTTGTTGATGATCACAGCAGAAAGCTATGGACTTATCTGATTAAAAGGAAGAGTGAAGTGTTTGATGTGTTTAAGAAGTTTAAGGCTATGGCTGAGAAGCAAAGTGATCATAAATTGAAGGTATTAAAAACTGATGGTGGAGGAGAATATGTGTCAAATGCATTCTCTAAATTTTGTGAAGTTGAGGGTATAGTACATGAGGTAATTCCACCCTATACACCACAGCAAAATGGCAGTACAGAGAGGAGAAATAGAACCATAATGAACATGGTGAGATGTATGATCAGAGGTAAGCATTTGCCAAAGGAATTATGGGGTGAAGCAGTGAATATACTGTCTGCTATGTGCTTAACATATGTCCAACCAAGAGATTGAATAATGTGACACCAGAAGAATGTTGGAGTTACAAGCCAAATGTGAGTCATTTGAAAGTGTTTGGGTCTATTGCATATAGACATGTGCCTGATCAATTGAGAAACAAACTAGATGACAAGAGTGAAGTCATGGTGCTAGTTGCCTATCATCTAACTGGTGGCTACAGACTCTATGATCCTATAAGCAAGTCAATAGTGATCAGTAGAGATGTAATTGTTGATGAAATGAAAGAATGGGACTGGTGTAGCAACAAGAAGAAGGATTCAGTTAGCATAATGTTTGATGATGTACACACAGCACCAGTAGAAACAAATGAAAGTGAAGTAAGAAGGTCAACAAGGACAAGGACACAACCTGCAAGACTCAATGACTGCATAATCACCAGTGACAATGAGATTAATGGTGAGGGTGATTTAGTTCACTTAGCATTTAATGTTGAAGCTGAACCAGTGAATTTTGAAGATGCAGTTAAGAATGAAAAATGGTTAAGTGCCATGAATGAAGAGATTGAGTCAATTGAGAGAAACAATACATGGGAGTTAGTTGATCTTCCACATGGTAAGAAAGCAATTGGAGTCAAATGGGTGTATAAAGTGAAACTGAATCCAAAGGGTGAAATAACTAGGCACAAAGCAAGACTAGTAGTGAAGAGTTTTCTACAGAAAGAAGGAATAGACTTCAATGAAGTCTTTGCACCAGTGGCAAGAATGGAGACTATAAGGTTAGTGACTGCAATGGCACATTATAATGGATGGTCAATGCACCAAATGGATGTGAAATGTGCATTTTTGAATGGTCCACTTGATGAGGAAGTGTATGTGACACAACCTCCAGGATTCATTAGTAAAGAAGATGAATTCAAGGTGTACAAGCTACATAAGGCATTGTATGGGCTTAATCAAGCTCCAAGAGCTTGGAACAAGAGGATTGACAAGTTTCTAAGTGACATTGGCTTCAACAAATGTGTGACTGAACATGGAGTATATGTGAAGAATTGTGTTAAGAAGGGAACTATAATACTATGCCTATATGTAGATGACTTGCTAATTACTGGTAGTGATGAGGCTCATATCAGAGAATTCAAAGTGGACATGATGAGAGAGTTTGAGATGACTGACTTAGGTCACATCTCATACTTTCTAGGAATTGAATTTCAAAGAACAAGTGAAGGATTGATACTGCATCAAAAGAAATATGCTAGTGAGATACTGAAGAGATTTGAAATGGATCAATGCAATCCAGCTCTTACTCCATCAGAGCCTAGACTTCAGTTATCAAAAGAGTCAGAAGAGAAAGATGTAGATTCAACTGAGTATAGAAGACTCATAGGTTCTTTGAGATACTTGTGCAACACAAGGCCTGCCATAGCCTATAGTGTTGGCATAGTGAGTAGATACATGGAGAGACCTAAGACATCTCATTTTTCTGCAGCAAAGAGGATCTTTAGGTACATAAAGGGAACAATGGATTATCGCATTGTGGTTAGGAAACCAGACAAAAAGAGCTTAGATTTGATTGGGTATACTGATTCAAACTGGTGTGGTGACAAGGATGATAGAAAGTCCACTGCTGGATATGTGTTTTTGTATGGAGGAGCACCAATTTCTTGGTGTTCAAGAAAGGAACCAGTGGTGGCACTATCCACTTGTGAGGCAGAGTACATAGCTGCTTCATTAAGTGCTTGTCAAGGTGTGTGGCTTAGTAATCTAATTGATGAAATAAGCAATGTGAAATGTGATTCAGTTATACTCAAGGTGAATAACATGTCTGCAATCAACTTAGCCAAGAACCCTATAGCTCATGGAAGAAGCAAGCACATTGAGTTGAGATTTCACTACTTGAGAGAGCAAGTTGGAAATGGAAAACTCAAGCTAGAGCATTGTAGAACTGATTTACAAGTTGCAGATGTGTTGACAAAGGCTGTGACAGTGGAAACCTTTGTGAGATTGAGAAATCTAATGTGTGTCAAGTCATTAGAGAACATGAATTAAGGGGGAGTGTTGTAATATGTGAATAATTCATGTCCTACATTGGTTTACTTGCTTTACAAGCAAGACAGATTTTGAAGAATTCAAAATCTGTGAACTCTGGCTCAGCGAGAACCACGGGTTCTGCCAAAACTGTCTTGACAGTTGACAGTTATGGGTTAGTTAGTTTGTTAGTGGTTGCTTAGCTGTGAAGTAACTGAAATGTTTGTTAGTTAGTGGTAGTTAGTTAGTTACTAGCTATGTGTAGTGAATTGCTTAAGTGTCAAGCAATTCTATAAATAGTTGTGTGTATTCAATTAGTGATTGTAACTTTTGATTTTGGCCCAATAGTGGAAGAATAAAATTTTTGTCTTTCTCTTATCATCTCTTTCCTTCTCTGAGAGTGTTCTTCATAATTTTTTCCAAATTCCAAAATCTCATTCTTGTGTAATTGAAGTGAGTTGTGAAACAAAGTGTGAAGTGAGAGTTTGATTGTGATTTGTTGCGCTAATAGTCCAAAACTAAACAAAACATAAATATAAATGGCTGCAAGAAGAGTACAGGTTTGGATTAGCCTGTTGTGAAAGACGACATCAGCATAGTGTTGATCGTTGAGAGAAGAAGATACTTAACAATTCTACTATATTTAGAATATTAATTAAGTTTTGTCTCAAAATAAACAGAATATCCTTGGGAAGTGTCAACAAGGATGTGATGAACCATAAAGCCATAATAGTACCTCTCATTCAATGCTCTCATATCCAAATAGGAAAATCCAGGATAGAAGAGCAACATTGACTTGTTCAAAAAACTGAATAAAAATATTTGGACGCACATAAGGAAAAAAAATTAAAATAAAAAAATGTACCCGAGTTCAATCAATACTCAAAAGCAATTTTGTCTCATTTTATTCCACATTTTTTATATGATATGGAACATTAAATTAATTCTATGAAAAATCACTTGTTTTTTGAGGTAGAATATCATTTTTTTTATTTATTAAAATACAAATTTTTGTTTATAATAGTAAGCATAGGAAGTATTTTTTTTTAAAAAAAAAACCGGTATCCGACTTTAGGATCGACTAATCCGATGGGACCAATTCCACCGTCCACTTGCGAGGGCCCTATTTAAAATCAGAGTTTTTTTTTACCACTTGTGTCATGACACAAGTGATAATCGAATCTAAGACCTTGAGAGTAACATACTCCAAGGACCCAAGTCAATACCACTAAAAAGTACTCCCTCCGTTTTTTATAAGTGTCCATTTAGAATAGTAACAACAAATTAAGAAAGTGTATTTTACATTATCTTCCTATTATACCCTAATTTTAATCCACCAATAAATTCTTTTTTGCACACACTTTTTTCTCAATAAATTTAATATATTATGTACAAAAAAAAATTAGATATGTTATGTACCAAAAAAAATTAAAAAAAAAAAATTGTTTTCCAAATATATAACATTAATTAGTTTTATTAAAAAATATAAGAGTTTTACCTTCAAATTGGATGAAGCAGAAAATCAGTATGCAGGTTCTGGAGCTTGCGCGTCGCGCAGAAAACAGAAAGGGGCAAGGTGTGGCGTCTGGTATCTGCGTGTCGCACAGCCTCACTGGCGCGACGCGCGAATCCTATATATACAGGTGCGATTTCTGCTTGTGCTGTCACTGGAAAAAGAGGTTTTTTGAGGGTTTTCTCAAACAACAAAAGGCTAGGATTATTTCTTAGGGTTGGTAATCACCTCTTTCATCTTATAAACACATATCATTGAAATCTCTTGGTCACGGGAAGAGATTTGGGACAAGGGTAGATTTAGGGTTTCTAATTCTTGTAACCTTGTGAGAATCTCATTGTAATCGAGGAACAAAGTTTGATAGTGGAACGGAAAGCTACCCTCTCCCCCAGAGTGTTAAAGTGATAATTCAAAGTAGCAAAGTGATTAAGTGATTACTTGTTTGACAGTTAGGAGGTAGTTAGAGTTAGTTGCTTGCAGTTATAGTGTCAGTTAGTTAGTTAGAGAGTCTTAGGAGAGTTTGTTAGTGTATATAAGCACATGTGTGCTTCATTAGTGATTTGTACTCTTATTGTGGCCCATTAGTGGAAGAATAAAAACTCTCTTCTTTCTCTCTATATTCATCTTCTTCATTCAATCTATAGTGTATGTGTGTTCATTGTGCATAACACAATTTTTGTGTAAACTGTGTAATCTGTGAAATTCTGTGTTGATCCACTAGGTTCTATGGATAACAAGTGATATCCATTGGGTTCTATGTTAAAACTAGAATTTGTGATATCCACTGGGTTCTATGTTAAACTTGAATCTGTTCCTGGTGTGTTCTTATTCTAACCTCAGTTTTCTGTGTAACTGAGTTGTGTATCGACCCAAGCCCAAGAACAAGACAATGCGTGCGTGCAAGGCTAATTGATTGTGCAATTGGCTTCATCAAGCTTTGTGTGTTTGATCAAGGTGAATTTTGTGAGTAAATCCAACAATTGGTATCCAGAGCTCCTGGTTGTGATCTTGGAGTAGTTTCTTGAAGAAGATTTTGAAGTGCACGTGAAGCAAACATGTCTACCACTCATCCAAATGGCCATTTCCCCATGAATCTTTCAATCTTGACTGGAAACAAGAACTATGATAATTGGGTGAAACAGATGAAGGTAGTGTTTCTCTATCAAGATATGTGGGGTATTGTGACTGAAGGAGTACCTACTCTTGGTGCTCGTGCTTCTGAGGAGGATAAAGAATCAAACAAAGAATTAAAGAAAAGAGATTATAAAGCATTGTTCATCATACATCAATGTGTAGATCCTGACAACTTTGAAAAGGTTGGTGATTGTGAAAGTTCAAAGGAAGCTTGGGATATCTTGGCTCAATCCTTTGGTGGTGCTGAACAAGTGAAAGAGGTAAAGCTTCAAACTTACAAGAGACAATTTGATTTGATTCAAATGGAAGAAAGTGAAACTGTCAATGATTACTTTACAAAAGTAATAAAACTAGTGAATCAAATCAAGAACTGTGGTGAAGTGATTGAAGCAAAGTTTGTTGTTTCAAAGATTTTGAGATCTTTGACACCAAGATTTGATCATGTGGTAGCTGCCATTGAAACATCCAAAAGGATAAGTGAAATTTCCAAAGAGGAATTACTGGGCACATTAGAGTCAAATGAACAAAGAATGAATGAAAGTGCAGGCAAGGCTAAAGCAGAAGTAGCACTGCAAGCTCAACCAAATAAAGGGAAAAAGAATAAGGGAAAGTGGAATGGAAATAAGGGCAGAGGTGGCTACAACAACAATGGTGCAAAGAATTCTCAAGGTGAGAGTTCAAACACTCAGAAATCCAATAATAATCATGGAAATTCTAGAGGTGGATACAACAATAGAGGCAGAGGTGGTAGAGGTGGTAGAGGTGGATATAAAGGGTTTGATAAGAGTAACATACAATGTTACAATTGTCAAAAATATGGTCACTTTGCTGATGAATGCTATGGAGAGAAGAAAGAGCCAGAAAACAATGCCAGACTTGCTAAGCAAGAAAGTGAAGATGTGCAATTAATGGTGACTACAAATGAAGAGGCTAAGTTCAAAGATCAGTGGTATTTGGACTCAGGGTGTTCATCACACATGACTGGCAGAAGAGATTGGTTTGTAAGCATCAACAAATCAATGAAGAGCAGAGTGAAATTTGGAAATGATAGTACATTAGCAGCTGAAGGAGTTGGAGATGTCTTGATCATGAGGAAAGATGGTAAGCAATCTCTAATCTCAAATGTACTATACATTCCTGGTATGAAGAGTAATCTACTTAGTATTGGTCAGTTAATTGAGAAGAATTAAAAAGTGGTAATTGAAGATAGACTGATGAAGTTGACTGATGCAAATGGTACATTAATTTTAAAGGCTCCAATGTCACAGAACATGACTTTTAAAATTGAACTAGATGTGTTAGAGCATAGATGTTTGGCTACTGCAGCTAGCAAGGATGAATGGCTATAGCACTACAGGTTAGGCCACTTGAATTTCAATGATATGTGTGACTTGCAGAAGAAGCAGTTAGTGTCTAGTTTGCCAGAAATTGAAATTCCAAAGGAAGTGTGTGAAGAATGTGTCCAGTCAAAACAACATAGAAATAGCTTTAGTAAAGAGGTTAAGAGTAAAACCAAAGCTATTCTTGAGGTGGTGTATTCTGATGTGTGTGGCCCTATACAAGTTGAATCCATTAGAGGAAACAAGTATTTTGTCACATTCATAGATGACTTTAGCAGAAAATTATGGACTTACTTGATTAAGAAGAAAAGTGATGTGCTTGATGTGTTTATCAAATATAAGTCCATGGTTGAAAGACAAAGTGGTCACAAGCTAAAGACACTAAGAACAGATGGTGGTGGTGAGTATGTGTCAAATGAATTTGATGCATTATGTGAGAAGGAAGGGATAGTACATGAAGTGACACCACCACATACACCTCAGCAAAATGGAACCGCAGAAAGAAAGAATAGAACCATTATGAATATGGTAAGGAGTATGTTGAATGGAAAGCATTTACCTAAGGAGTTATGGGGTGAAGTTGTGTCTACTGCAACATACATTCTAAACAGGTGTCCAACTAAGAAATTAGAAGGAATCACACCAGAAGAGTGCTGGTCAGGAATCAAACCTAGCTTAACTCATTTGAAGGTGTTTGGTTCTATTGCACATAGACATGTGCCAGACTAGTTAAGAAGAAAACTGGATGACAAGTCAAGTCAAATGGTGTTGATTGGCTATCATTCAATTGGAGGTTACAAGTTGCTTGATCCTGTGACAAAGCAAATTGTAATCAGTAGAGATGTGATAGTGGATGAGCTTAAGGAATGAGATTGGAATGATAATGTTAAGAAAAGTTCACATAGAGTATGGCTTGAAGATTCAAGCAGTGAAAGTGAAGTTCAAACATGCCTCAAGCAAACAGGCCACAGAGAACAAGAGCTATACCAGCAAGGTTACAAGAATGTGAAGTAACATCAGATAATCTAGTGAATGATGAAGGTGATATAGTGCATTATGCCTTCCTTGTTGATATTGGGCCAGTTAGTGTGATTGAAGCATTGAACAATCCAAAATGGATTGATGCTATGACTAAAGAGCTAGCTTCTATTGAGAAAAATGACACATGGTCCCTTGTTGACTTACCACATGGAAAGAAAGCAATAGATGTGAAATGGGTGTTCAAAGTGAAAGTGAACACACAAGGTGAAGTAACAAGGTATAAGGCAAGACTGGTGGCTAGAGGGTTTCTTCAGAAAGAAGGAATTGATTTTGATGAAGTGTTTGCACCAGTAGCTAGGATTGAAACTATAAGGTTAGTTGTTGGTTTGGCAAATTCAAACAATTGGCCTATGTATCAAATGGATGTGAAGTGTGCCTTTCTGAATGGTCCTTTAACTGAAGAAGTGTATGTGACACAACCAGCAGGATTTGAAGTTGATAATCAAAAAGACAAGGTGTATAGATTGCATAAAGCATTATATGGGCTCAAGCAAGCTCCCAGAGCTTGGAATAAGAAAATTGACAGTTTCTTATGTGACATTAAGTTTGTGATTGTGAAGTGCACTACTGAACATGGAGTATATGTGAGAAGATCAAGTAGCAATAACTTGATAATTTTGTGTCTCTATGTAGATGATCTACTGATCACTGGTGGAAATGAGAAAGAGATAAGTGACTTCAAACTTGAGCTCATGAGAGAATTTGAAATGAAGTAGAGGATCGCTTATGCATCAAAGAAGATATGCAAGTGAAGTATTGAAGAGGTTTGAAATGGATAATTGCAATCATGCAATAACTCCATCATAACCTAGACTACAATTGTCAAAAGGTGAAGAAGAGGCTGAAGTGGATCCAACACAGTACAGAAGACTCATTGGTTCACTAAGGTATTTGTGCAATACCAGACCTGATCTTGCATATAGTGTTGGCATAGTGAGTAGGTTTATGCAAAAGCCTAAACTCTCTCACTTAGCTGCAGTGAAGAGAATTCTGAGATATATCAGAGGTACTATGGACTATGGCATTTTGTTTCCAAGTACATACAAGGGGAAACAATGCAAATTGATTGCATACACTGATTCAAGTTGGTGTGGAGACATTGAAGATAGGAAATCCACTGCAGGGTATGTATTTCTCTTAGGTGGTGCTCCTATAGCTTGGAGTTCAAATAAGGAATCAGTGGTTGCTCTATCCTCATGTGAAGCTGAATACATTGCAGCTTCATTGTGTGCTTGTCATACTATATGGTTGGCAAACTTGATTGAAGAAATAATGGGAGAAGATCATGGTGTAGTGAAAATGAGGATAAACAATATCTCAACAATAAATTTGGCTAAGAACCCTGTGGCACATGGTAAAAGCAAGCATATAGAGATGAGATTTCATTATCTCAGAGAACAAGTGAGCAATGGAAGGATATGTGTAGAACATTGCAAAAGTGAAGATCAAATTGCAGACATCATGACCAAGGCAGTTCAAACTGAGATATTCAAGAGAATAAGGAGTATGATGGGTCTTAATCCATTGGCAACTATGAATTAGGTGGTGTGTTAAAGTGATAATTCAAAGTAGCAAAGTGATTAAGTGATTACTTGTTTGACAGTTATGAGAGTTATGAGGTAGTTAGAGAGTCATAGGAGAGTTTGTTAGTGTATATAAGCACATGTGTGCTTTATTAGTGATTTGTACTCTTATTGTGGCCCATTAGTGGAAGAATAAAAACTCTCTTCTTTCTCTCTATATTCATCTTCTTCATTCAATCTATAGTGTGTGTGTTCATTGTGCATAACACAGTTTTTGTGTAAACTGTGTAAACTGTGTAATCTGTGAAATTTTGTGCTGATCCACTAGGTTCTATGGATAACAAGTGATATCCATTGGGTTCTATGTTAAAACTAGAATCTGTGATATCCACTGGGTTCTATGTTAAACAAGAATCTGTTCCTGGTGTGTTCTTGTTCTAACCTCAGTTTTCTGTGTAACTGAGTTGTGTATCGACCCAAGCCCAAGAACAAGACAGTGCGTGCGTGCAAGGCTAATTGATTGTGCAATTGGCTTCATCAAGCTTTGTGTGTTTGATCAAGGAGGATTTTGTGAGTAAATCCAACACAAAGTAGGTTCATTAACACCGAACTGGGTAAACAATTGTGATTGTGTTCTTTACGTTTTCGCGGTTTATTTTGTTGCTAGTACTATTGCCAAATTTCTTGTTTTATTACTTTAATCGTATTGCTCCACACACTAAGGTATTAGTGCGAAGTTTTAATCGAATTCACAACAAGAGTAATTGACAAAAGGTACAATTGACAAATCGTAGCCTTAAAACACTAAATGGACAATTAATTAGAAACGCTAAATCTGACGAAATTGTACCATTAAAAAAACGGAAGGAGTATGTGTGTATGTGTTTTTAAATCATTTTAATTTAGACTCATTTTCACTAATAGTGACAAATTGTACCATTAAGTTGATAATAATAATAGTGACAAATTGTACCATGAGGCACTTGTTAACATGTGATATATTTCTTTATATTTTTTGACGGAGAATTGGAGAAAAGTGTTACCAGCCGGTAGTCCTGATCCACTCGTATATATATAGTATAGAGACGTTCTTACCTTGTACCAAAAAAAATAAAAAAGAGAGAGTATGCCTAATATTGTAAGAGCAAGATCCAATTTTAATCATGGTCCTGAAATGACCATTAATGTTGTGGGTGTTGTTAATGTTTATAACATCATGGGAATAGAAACCAATCCTCGTCACGGTCTTGTGGCCTTCATTTTCTTTGTGCTCCTTGGTTTCCTCCAAATCAGTTATCCAGATAATCCCACTGCATTTCAAATTCATCCAAAGACAATGTTAGTCTCTATTGCTAGCTTTTTACTATATTGTTTGGCCTTTTGGATTAACCTTAAGTTTGCAACAAGAGTTGATACCATCATGGAAGTGTTTGGTTCACTTTCAATAGTTTCTTTGGTGTTGATGTTCTTCCCAGAAAATTGGGAATTATTTGTATACATTATTATGTATACAATATGGTTCATTTTTCATGTACTTGCAATGATTAGACCCTATTTTGTTGGACTACGTCCACAAATGAGACGGAATTTTCGACCACTCTTGCCAAATACTTCAAGAGATTTGAATTTATTACATGAATGATGAGTGGTTGGACTCATATACGAACACACCAATGACTTGAAAAAACAACTTTTAACTTTTTTAGTTATGAAATGCAAAATTTCCAATACAAAATATATATCTTCACCACAGTAACATAGTAACAAGTACTCTGGTGGCAGAAGCATTGGGGCTGCCGTGGTGCCTCAATTGGATGGATTCATGAACAATAAATGTAGGATGTTGTTGTAGAATTGGACTATAAAGTTGGAGTAAAGTAGTGTGTCTAAAGGTTTATTTTGTCAAGCAATTTAGTAGTTTGAATTTTATTTTTAAAGTGAACAAGTAAGGTGTCTGAAGTTTGAATTTCAACTCTTTAGTCTTTTAAGTAATGCTAAAATTGATATAATAAAGAAGATGCCCACTTTGAGGTGAACTTCTCTTATGGGAGTTTTTATCAGCAGACTATTTTATCTCTCCTAGGTGTTGTAGTAAATTGGCCAGGTCTAAATGTTACGCTCTTCGGTCTCATATAAATGTATTGATCATAATAATCGAATGAAGTCAAAATTACAATACGAAAAAGAAAATTACAATCTTAAGCAAACAACTTCAAGAACAACTGCAAGAATAAAAGATTAAAGATGCATATGATAGAAGCAAATGCGAACACATGTTTATCACTAATTTACTATTAATCTAATGCGATACAAACAAATACATTTCGACGCACAACATCATTGACCCGTGCTTAACATGAGTATGCTGCTAGTTAAAGGAAAAAGGGCAACAAGAAACAAAAATTACAATCTTAAACAAACAACTCCAAAAGCATCTACAAGAATAAAGCAAATGGTCAAGTCTTGAGTAATGCATCATCCAAAGAGACATCATGTTTAGCAAGTCAATCTGCATATTCGTTCTACTATTTCGAAACAATGTGCAAAAGCAAACAAACAATTCAATAATCCCGACGACAAAAATGAGAAATCTAAATAATCAAAGTATGATCTTCTCTATTGATGGACACTACAATTTCAAAAAATAAAGAAAATCTCAACTCTCAAAGAAGCATAATTAGTATTTAGAGTTAAACAAGTACTCAAATTCAAAAAACATAAAAGGAGGAAAAATTAACATTTTTCAAGATATACATAATAAGTATTTTACACAAGCAATTTCATGAGGAAAGATCTCACAACACAAAATCAACACTCAAAACAAACTCAATTTTGTTCATGCAAACCTCATCCTAAATCCAAACATAGCTTATAAAAACTACTTAATACAAATTAAAAAATGGACATGTAAAAATCGCTTGAAAGTGCTTCTAAAAAATCTACAGAAAAATAAAACACTCCAAAGAAACATGTGGATTCATAATTGACTCCTCCATTAAAACGCCGTCGTTTCTCTCCACAACAACCTCCTCATTCTCAGACTTGCGTGGCGGCGGAAACCTCCGGCCGGCTCTATCCGTCTGCCGGAGCTCACTCCGACAAGTACTACTACTACCAACTGTTCTGTGACACGACGGCGACCTTGATCTCCGGCTGAATCCCTCGCCAGAGTCACGGCGGACCTTATCGGAAAATTCCCTCCGACGAGCTAACCGTGAACCCACAACCACTTTCTTCTCCGGTGGAATTTCCGGTAACCTCGCCGGAGATTTGGACCGCCGTTGCTCTCTCACTCCAATTCTACTCTCATCGGCATAAGAATGTTTCCTTGATCGGTCGGAGTGATGCTGACTCCGATTTCGATTCCGGTTCCGGCTTCCCTCTCTGATTCTTCGCTTACTTGTAACTTCATCTTCTCTTGTTTCCGGCACGGTGGCGGTGGTGGTGGTGGAGTAGCTTTCACCTACACTGCATGTTTCTGAAATGAGAGAAATTTCTTCGGAAGGTTCTTCTTCTAGTCTATTCATGATGGGGTCTTTTGTAATTTCCATATTTTGCATTTGGGTCTTTGTTTCTTGTGTCAAAATTGGAACTTGTTGAGGTTTAGAAATGGGTGTTTCTGTTTCAAATAGAATCTCTTTCACAAATTCCTCTTCAACAATTAGTGGTGGTGATTTTGGTAGTGGTGGTGGAACTGTGCATTTTGGTTCTTGAGTAGCATTTTGTTGGATTTTGAGGGTATTTTGGTCATATTTTTTTGGGGTGGTAATACAACAACCCATTTGGTTGAAGTTATGAAGATTGAAGAGATTAGAGATTAATTTTAGGTGGTAATGGTTTAGTGGTAATTGAAAGAAGGTTGTGTTGGAAATTGCATGGCTAATTTGGTTAAGTTTATAGAAAATGGAAAGTGTTAATGGTTATAGAAGTGAAGTGAAGAGTAAAAAGAGTGAAATAGAGAGAGAACTAATGGTGAATATAAATTGTGGTTGTGTTAATGTTGGATCTGTTTAAATAGCTTTGATTTTGATATTGCTATTGATGAAGAGATACAATAGAATCGGTATATAATCTTACGTTTGTGTATGTAAATTGTAACCTAATTCATTTGATAATGTACTAGACTTGCATTTTCTTTTTTAAAAAAAGTTAAGTTAGGTAATGGGACTCACAAGAAAGTTTCAAGGCTTTCATAGAAAAGAAATGAGTTGATAACATTCAAAAAATACATATTGTTTTGGTAGTTAAATTTTAATTAATGAAGATTAGTACAATTAATGAAGATTTTGTTCAATAACACACGGGTTTAAATTCAAATAATATTACCTAAGAGTATTTAGATGAAATGACGCGAGCCTTTTTTTAGTTTAATCAAAAGTTCTGGGTTCAATTTCTAGTTTAAACATGCAGCAGTGTTAAAACTCTTGGGGAAAGTTTGCCACCCAAAAAGAGTTTGTCATCCATTTAGATACCACAAGACTCGAGAGATTAATCTCTACAATTATGCATAGATAATGTCCAAATTACACCAAAAAATAAATAAAGAATTGAAATAACACTAGGTGATCATATTTTACTCACAAGCTATATCGTCACATCACTTGTGAGATTTGAACTTCAATCGTACTATCTCTAGTCCTTAATACTCTATATAAGAAGAAAAAAATTGATTTACTAAAACATTGTTATATCATAGATTAAATACATTAATATTTCAATTACAGAAGAATATTGTGTAAGATACACTTACATTGTCAAATACAAGCAATAACCTCCATTGATCTACTCCTCAAAGACATAAATTTTATTTTTAAATGTTATCAACTTATTTCTTTTTTGTGATTTCAAACATTTTTTCAATAGTTCAAGTTAATTATATCATTTGAAAATTTGGAGAATATTTTAGAAACTCTTTGTTTTGATGTTAATTATAAGAGAACAAGAATACGATAATGGTTAAACATGAAGAGTAAAAACTACAACAAAGAAAATTAGCAAACATGAATCGTAAAATATTACAGACACCTGGATGTTATCATATCATTAACTTTTTTCGAGTGTTACATGTTTATATTGTATTTACTAATTGAACAAAACATATAACACATGTCAGGAGATTTTTTTTTAGTTTTTATTTAGTATTGAATGAGTTAAACTTGAAATTATGTTGAAATATCTTGAAACTTTTTTGATATTTTTTTAAAAATTATCTAAAACATAAAAAATCTTATGAAAGTGTCGGTGAAAGTTTATTAAATAATTAAACGTCATGATATAATTTTAAAAGTTTAATTAAAATCAAGTTATATGAAGTCTTCAATAGTATTTAACTTTACTAGAAAAGATATGGTCTGTAGATCTATTAGAACATCCACAATGGTAGATCTTATACTATTAAGAACCGGTTCTTAATAAGATCTAGTATTGGAGCAATACATTTTTGAATTCTTAATAGGAACCGATTCTTAAATAAGAGTTATCTCTCTCCTCTGGAGCCCACCTTAATTTTCATTAAAATATATTTTTTATGGGACCCGCTTACTTTTATATATTATTAATAATTAAATAATTAAATGATTAATTAATATAGTAGTATAGGAGTACTTCAAACATAAATTTGCTGCAAAAAAAGAGCACAAATTCAAGATAGGCGAACTCATCTTCAACTTCAACATGATCTTATCGAGTATATTTGGCAACGTTTTGGACATGACGATCAATAAAATTAGTTATTTTTAAAATTATGTAATGTTATTTTAAATTATTTTTTAATTATGTAATTCTTAAAGTTGGCAATATTATTTTAAATTAATTTTCGAATTTTAATTATTATTTTGAATTATAAAAAAATAGTACATATTAATTTTGTAATTTTATAATCCAATTAATTTAATAGTATAAAATATAAATTATTAAATAATAAATTATTGTGATGTGGAGTTATTGACGGGACCCATTTAGAACTTTTGAAGAGGTGCTGAGTTGGAGGGATTAAGTGCTTATTAAGAACTATTATTAAAAAATAATAAATGAGTGATGTGTACATGTGGGACCCAGTTAATATCTCAAACTTGATGAGCTCTATTGTGGATGCTCTTTGTATATGTATTACCCGTTGCAATCATTCTAATATTTTATTTTAGAAAAGATGGAAAAGATGAATTCAAAAGAGAAGTTTTAAATTTTATGCAAGAAAAGGAAAAAGAATTCAAAAGGGAATTCTGAAAGTTTATGCAAGAAATGGGAAAAGAAGATTCAAAAGTTAAACATGTTGGACAAGGTTGTCAATGTCATGCTAAAGAAATTAACAGTATAAAGCATAGGAAAACAAAAAATGAGGAAGATGCATATCTTTTGAATTGTCAATTATGAAAGGTTAACCTGATACTTTATGAAAAAAAAAGATTAACTTTATCTTTTACTATAAAAATAATTTATACATTATATAATAATAAGTAATTATACTACAAGCATTTTATTAAACTATTTACCTAAACAAACCGACATGGCACAAGTGGTAAATAGTTGAATCCATTAACCAACTATTTGATCCTGAGTTTGGTTCTCAAATAGATTGACCAACAATAATACCTACAATTTCTCCCAATTCTACCAGGTCCCCATGAATAGGACTCCGCCCATAACACAATCGGCAAATCCAAGAGGTTCCTACAGGTAAAGGGGTTCGAACAAATACAGGTTCTTAACTCTTAAATTCGGTCGAAATTGGTCCTCAACTCTTCTTCGTTGGAACCCAGATTTAGAAAAGTTTTGTTAAGTTCTTAGTAGCAGTCGGCGACCCTTTCTTCCTTCTTTTACTTCACATAGTTTTTCGTATGAAGAAGCATTTGTTGGGAGAAATCAACCCCTTCAATCCATCTCAGTTACCTCGAGAGAATTAGTCTCCGCAATTGCGCACAGAAAAAATACCTTTGGTTTACCAAAAAAACTCTTTACCTAAACAGGACTACATAATTAAGTTTATGGTGCACAAATGAGTAGAGCTGTCAAATGGCCCGGCCCGGCCCGCTAGGCCCGACAAAATAAATGGGTCAGCCGGCCCGGCTCGATTATTATTGGGCTACCATTTATCAAGTCCGGCCCGGCCCGGCCCTCATGGACCTTGTGGGCTAATGGGCCAGCCCGACCCATTTTATTTTATTTTTTTCCTTTTTTTTTAATAGTTTTATATCATTTTGATGTATTAGTTCTTTATAATTATCAATTTTATAGAGATATTATTTGATGCAAGTGTAAATAATTTTTACATCGATACTAAATATCAATTAAACTCTAATTTTAGGTAAATATACCGTTTTTATTAAGCTTACACATTTAAATATATTTTTTATAATAATTTATCAATTAAATGATAATTTTTCATTGATAATATTTTTACAAAAATGACATAAATGTGTTTTTATCAATTAAATGATGGGCTAATGGGCCAGCCTAAAGCCCGATGGGCTAGCCCGGCCCGATTTCTATATGGGCTAAATGGGCTTGGCCTGACAGCATTTTGGGCTACGTTTTTTAGGCCCAGCCTATCCAAGAGTGTGGGCTTATGGCCCGGCCCATTTTGACAGCTCTACAAATGAGACAAAATTTGTTTCATGCACAAACTTTTTTTCACTATTGAATCAATAAATTTTACTATTAGATCAAATAAAATGTGATGAGACATTGATCAATAGTAAAAGACAAACTTGTGCATGATAAACACAAAATCAACCGAGTGAATATTTCATTCAACACTAGTAATACACAGGACCAGCAGTAAGTTAAATTATGATTCGCATGCAAGACTACAGCCTCACCAAAATTTACCCCACCTAGGATTCTACAATAACATACAATGTCCCAATATACACTCAGCAGACCCCTGGTATAAATGGACCACCAAAACCAAACTTTCAACATTTTATCAAATATTATATGCTTGAGGAATGTATCATAGCCTAAAAAGAATCACTCAAGTATTCAACCTTTCGAGTGTGTCTCAGCATCTCCAGCCCCCACAGTTTGTTGAATTACAGATACCAACCAGCCTGCCATAAGTCCCACCCAAAAAAGAATACCTCACAGCTTAACAAGGCTACCATCTAATGATTGTAACGGTAACACTAAACATGGCTTTGGTTTGGGACAAGTTGGCATAATCATATATATATGTTCATGCTGCCACATTGATAGTAGTCCCAAATTCACTATAAACTTTTAAGTTTTAAACAAATAAAGACAAAGTCAGCAGCACTTGTGAAATAAACACCTCAATTCAACCATATAAAATCAACAGTTTGTACATGATTTCTCAAATAATAGTTTCAAACTAAATACTTTCCATAGGTATAATAGTAAAAGTACAAATTGCAGGGGTTAAAGAGAGCAAAAGTTCAGGACAGGTAGATGAGAACATAGATTTCATAACCTTTAAATTGAATTTTCCAAATAAATTTACCCACTCATTGAAGCTTGTGTGTTGGTGGTAAGGAGGGGGATGTTGTAGACAGCATAAGCCCGTTTAATACCATTTTAATGATAGGTTACAAGTGGTATGGGCATGAACAGAATGAAGTAAGCATGTGCCTCTTATACATAATGCACATTAGTAATGTGTAAATAACAAAAATGAAAGGGGAAAAAATGATCAACAGGTACTCAGCTTTGAGAAGATGCAGCCCGGTCTGAGTCAATCATGGATTTAATATAGTATTCACCTGCCTTGTACGATGACCTTACCATGGGCCCAGATGCCACATATCGAAATCCCTATCACATACAAAGTAGAATTAATACATCATTCATACCACATGATCAAGTTATGATTACTGCTACAAGAAGCTTTTAATATATTAGAGCTTTTCCAAAATTTAACATGATGCAACAATTAAAAAGAGATACATGCCATGATTACACTTGGTGGTTTACAATATTTAGCATGGTGAGGTATAGAATGTCATTTACAGTGCTACAATTAAATTTCTATAGGAAGGGTGTGCTAACAAGTAACAACAAAGTAAGGGATAAATAAGGCTAAATTTACTAGGGATTAGAAAGACATATTATTTTACACTGACTGAATATGCAAGAATGATGCTGGAAATGACTTTTATCTGCATCGACTTTTGAGGAACATATATAAAATTATAAATACCAGCAAGAAGCGCAAGTTTTATGTTCTATGTACAGTGGTCAGTGGACCAAATATTGTAAACCACCACCACCACAAGATTTTAGTAAATGCTGACTGAAGTTATGCTTACGACAAAACTATGATATCATCTTTGGATGCTAATAGTAATTATTTCTCATCCAGCAAATTACATCCCTATCATCTACAGTAAATAAAGTACAAATAATCAGAATCACAGGAATAAATGCTAGACATACCATTTCCATGCCAAGAGTCTGATACTTCTCAAAGGCCTCAGGTGTAATATATTCTGATACTGGCATGTGACGCTTTGAGGGTCTCATATACTGACCAAATGTCATCACATCAACACCAGCTGCTCTCACCTTCTCCATTGTCTTCACAATCTGGTCAGGTGTTTCCCCACAACCTAACATTATCGAAGTCTTAGTGAGGGTTCCGGCAGGGGCAAAATCCTTGGCCATCATCAGAACATCCAAAGACTGCTTAAAATTAGCCCGGTGATCCCGAACAGCACTCTGAAGCTCTTCAACTGTCTCGATATTATGTGCAAAGACATCTAATCCTGATTTGGAAACCTTCTCTACACATTCAGCATTTCCTCGAAAATCGGGAACTGTTGCAACAAAATCAGTTCAACAATTGTCAAATGGAGAAATTATAAGCAAAAACCCCTTAATGATATATAACTTGCCATCACTCAACTCTATAATGAAAATATGTAAAACCAAACCAAAATTTCAGATTTATACCCTATGCTCAATCCCAATAAACACGATTTCTTCTTTAATTCTGATTAAAAGCCATACTGACATACTGTTAAACAGTACCAGTTCAATAATAAACAGCAATGTATGAGAAATTCATCCACAGAAACTGCATAGGGAATTTGCATTTTAGGTACCAGCTAATTCAACTCTCAATCAAATAGCTCTAGTTGAAATATAAACTCACAAAAGATAGTCCCCCTTTTCACATTCATGATCCAGTAGCTCTACAGATGCTCATTTATTTTAAAAATAACTCATGCCAACCTAACAAAATAAGGCTTGGTTGTTGTTTACAATTAGTATTGGATATCATAGAAGATTTTCACACAAATGACCGTGTTAATCTAGTTTCAGGAACTACAAATATTTAAAATGCATACCTAAGGCTTCTATCAGCATGCTAGGCTTCAATATCTTCAGCTTCTGCACTGTTTCAGTAAAATGACCACTCCCTTGATCAGGTAAATCATCACGGTCAACACTTGTTATAACCACATAATCCAAACCCCACGATGCAATTGCCTCAGCCACATTGGTGGGCTCGTCAGGGTCAGGTGGTGGAGGAGTCCTTGATGTCTTAACATTGCAAAATCTAAAAAATAACATAAATTCATTTTATTGAAGTGTTAAAAAAAATACATCCACGTACAACTTCAACAGGATTTAGGAGTAATTACACACTTTCCCTTTCAAAGGTGATTGTTTCAAGTCATGTAAATTCATAACCAACAATAATATTCCTATGAATATAACGATGAGATCATAATCCTGGATACTTTTTAAAGAAAAAAATGTGTAGGCAAACCTTTACAACATTTCCAAGAACAAGGTACTTAAACAAATTAAATAAAAGGTACATACTTTCATGAGAACCTAAGTTCTCTATGCATCAGAAATATTTTCATTGGAATATAAAAGTTATTTTTTCCATGGGAATCTATTATACATAGGAAGTATTCCATTTAAACTTGTAACAAACACAAGAATTTGATCATATGTACAACATGCTTAGCTACTAGACGAAAATTTGAGCAGCTCAATTCAACAAATCATTGCAAACTTTTTAACTCGCATCATTTCATTACAACACGAGCCAGTAAACAGCCAAATTATTATAACTTGCTTATAACAATTTCTGTATTTCCCAGGATATGCACGCTTACACTCATCCATACTACATGTCATTTTGCAATTCCCCTCTGAGTCAACTCAAACATATTTAGCCTATGTTTGGTATCACGGTTGATATCTCATAGTCACAGTGACACACCGTGATACCAAAGATACACTTAATGTAGAACCAACACTTCATATTGAAGACATATCATATGTCCGATACTTATTCGATTTTGACACCGACATGTAGCATTACACTCAATGACTTTCATTTTCTCAAATTATTATCGGTATCTACGTGCCGGTGTGGTGGACTGGTAGTTTAATTTCTATAATAATAATAAAGCTATACTACCAAATCTAGTAGACTAATCTCCTTAATTCACAAATAATCCACCACATTGAATTGCTTAAATTGCACTCAAAAACATAAAAGAAAGAAAAAAAATTGATTGGCATATAACCTGCAACCTCGAGTACAAGTATCTCCAAGAATCATGATAGTAGCAGTGGCAGTACCAGTTTCACCACCAGACCAACACTCTCCCAAATTAGGGCACTTTGCCTCTTCACAAACCGTATGAAGCTTCAATTCACGAAGCTTTTTCTTAATCTGCACATACTTCTCACCACCAGGAATCGATTCCTTCATCCATTTCGGTTTCGGAAGTGGTTTCTTCTTCGTCCCAACTTCAACAGAGTACGCGTTATCCGATCTCATCGAAATGAAGTCCGATAGTGACGGTGACTCCGTCGCCAGACGAGCACGAAGTCCGGCAAGATTCTGCGGGAATTCAGGAGTCGCTGTGGTTGTTGTGGTGGGGGTGGTGGAAGATGAATAGAAGTGTTTGGTGGTGCATTTTAGGTTTCCGGCGACGGTTCTAAACCGCGAATACATTATCAATATTCCTTTCGTAACAATCACAGATCGCGTGGGAAGATAGATAGAGAGATGCACGAGCGAAGAAAACACGCACGCACACCAACCCCATTCACCAATATGGGCTTGGGCTAATACATAGTCTTCATAAATGTTAAAGCCACATTCATAAAACAATGTTAACACCTCCTATTTTAATTTTGCTAAAGTATTTGATCTCCTATCTTACTTAATTTGTTTGTTTGTATTTTATAATGTGTTATTTAAACTTATTTAAGTTTAATTTTCAATATTCACTTTAAATGTTTTTATATTTAAGTTAGAATTTGAAGAAAACAATTGTGTTCTTAAGGAAAAATTTGTAATAGAATAATGTTTAAAAGTAAAAGAGGTGGTTGGTTTTTGAATTCTCTATAATAATGGAGTAGGTTTAAATTTAAATTAAATTTGTGTTAGTGAGGGTAAACTTAGAGTTGCATTTATATAAATTTAATTCTCTATAATAATGATGATGATGATGTAAATTTAATTTATTTTTTTAAAAAAAAAAAGTTATTAAGGATATAATTGTCCAAAAATAATGTCAGACCAAAAAAGTAGTTACTCAAAGTTAACTTTAGACTTATGTTTATTTAATGGTATAAATCCTAGTTATTTTATGTGGAAAGGTGAAGTATTGAAATTAAAAGGCAAAAGTAAAAAAATAAAAAAGAAACATTGTTTTAAAATTAGGGTCTTCAATGTTTTAAAATATGAAATTTAACATGATATTTTTATATTAGGTTCCTTAATATGTTCACTTATAACACACTGGTTTGCAAGACTCAATTTAAAATAGGAAGGTACATACTTCTATTTGGTAGTTTAGAGGGGTAGGGGAGAAAAGGGACTTTGTGGAGAGAGGAGGGCAAAATAGAAAGACGTCTTTTGTTGATAGTGATAGTGATTTTGTTGAGAATGATAAATTAATGCTTATGATTAATTAATATTTTTTTTTTGAAACAAACAAACTTACTGCATTTCATTAACTATTAAATGTTCAATACATAGAGAAATAATCTCAAATCTATGGAAAATAATATTTTAAATTTGAGAAAGATTGAAGAAAGAAAAACAAAGTTTGAAGAATCTTTCTATACCTTCCAAAATCCTCCTCCAATACATTGAGTTCCCTAAAAAAATAGCTTTTTCTTTTTTTTTTGAAAGGTAGTGGGCTACACCCCAACAAAACACAACTAGAATCCTCTAAAAAAATAAATAGAAGAAGAATTTGTCAACATAAAAGAAATCACACAAAATGGTTAGATTCCCTCAAAAATATAGCTTAAATAAAAGTATTGCTAAGATGTTCAAATCATACAAAATGTCCAACTAGATATTATACCAAAAAGACTATTAAAGACTTATTTGTTATAATCCCCTTCACATGATGAATCAATCAACCAACACCCTTTGAAGGAAATAAATTTGTATGCTTTAGTTCTAGTACAATATACATGAACATCTGAATTTTCCTAGTGACTTGCATGAACAACAAAGTTTCAAAACCAAATGTTGTCGTGACTTTGCTCAACCAAACTTACTGTTGGAATGAGACAGAATAGGAACCGGTGTTTGGATCTTGGACTGCTTTAAAGTTGTCTACGCTCATCCCAAAACGACCCAAGAGAGAGTTGCCCATATCTTTCAGTTTTGCTGCATCAAGAAATACATATCTAAGGGAATGATGATAGTGAAACATATACTTGGGATCACTTGAAGCGAAAATCAAGTACACGTACAATACAGTGTTGCCAACTAATAATTATACATCTAGGCAATCGCCAGAAAATAATGAACTAATAATAAGCTTTAATGTTTATGTGTGGTTCAGCACTCTGAGTGCAATTTAGAATAGTCTTAGCTTACTAATTAGTTTTGCCTGGATATCCATAGAGGTATACAGCATTAAACAAAGCAATTCTAAGAGACTGAGGTACCATGTCAAGAACTATCTATCTGAAGATTGAGTTGTTTGGTGGAATTTAGGGATGTCAATTTGCATCCGTCAGAGTGGATCCCCGTGGGGATTGCCCCGTTTGGAGATCCGAAAACGGATATTTTTTCCCCGTGGGGACGGGGATGGAGGCAAAACTTCCCCCGGAGGCAGTTCGGGGCGGGGATCGGGGATTAAGCATCCGTCCCCGCGGATTCCCCGAATCCGTCTATATATACTTAAATATATATTTTTACTACTATTATTATTCTAGGTTTATTTATACTTGACAATTCTAGGTTTCTATTTTGCTATGAATTATGATATATTGTGGTTATGAATTTTTGTATGATTATGCATATGTTGTTATGCATTGTTTTTTGGTTATGAAATGCATTATGTGTTGTTTTGATCATTAAAAAAGAAAGATGCAAAATATTTATTTATTTTTTAATAAAAAAGGAAAAAAAAAGTCATAATTTTGTCCGTAAAATATAGAAATTTTCTAATAATCGATCTCTGTGGATCCCCGTGGGGATGGGGATGGAGGCAAAAATTCCTCCGTGGGGACGGGGATGGAGGCAAAATTTCCCCCACAGACATTTCGGGGCGGGGAACGGGGATGCTTCCTCCGCACATTCCCCGCCCCGTTGACATCCCAAGATGGAAACACATGAACAATTTTAAATTATGACTCTTGACATTGAACAATGTAGTTCCGAAAAACACACATTTAACAATGTAGAAAACAGGAATCGCAATAAAACCATGGCCACAAACCACCCTCCAAAAAATAAATATATTTGAAAAACAATGAGAAAGACAAAAAGTCTTACCAATCATTTCTTCCTTCATCTTTTCCCGCTTTACTGCAGCAAGGGGCTCTAGCCGGCGAATGGATTTCCCAGCTTGATCATTTGAGGGATCAATTTCTAAGATCTTTTTCATATCTGTCAATTAGTGAAAGAAAAAACTTGGTCAAGTGAAAAGAGCTGGTTATGATTCTCATGAATAAAGAAGAAAATTTGTAAGAATCCAAATGCTATTAGTGTGCAAAACACAAAGTCGTCCTTATTAAAAGCAAAAATAAAAGGGTAATCAGTAATCACAATAACCATCCTGAGGTTAGCTATTAATATTGTCACCATAAACCTTCTTATTTAAGAAACTAAAACTCCCTTGCTTGATAATTTGCAAAAGGAAATAGAGTGCACTCAAACAAGGTAAGTGTATTTCCTGAAACAAGGAAGGGTGTCAAGAAAAAGAACTGAGCATAAAGTAAGGGTTGCAGATATAATATGCTCCCCTATACTATAAAATTTCAACTCACCAGCAATGGCTTCTTCAAAATGCTCAAGCTTTTCATTGGCCTCTCCTCTTCTTACCAAAGCTTTGACATACATAGGATTCAATTCTAATGCTTTGGTGCATTCTTTAACTGTGTTTTCATATTTTCCCTGAGGTATATCATATATGTGTCAAAGAAAATAAAAAATAAACTCGGTCGATCACAAACAGAAAAACACACAGGTGATGCCAACAGACTCTGTACCGCAGCAGAGCAAGTTTAATTTGAATCAAATTATTAAAATGTCGGAATGTATATGACTAAAAAAAGATAAAAAGGAAAAATGAAGAATGAAGTATCAGACTCCCATTCTTATTGACTTATTGTCTTTGCTTAAACAGGCCAATTTTGCTAAGATTTATAGCATTAGGGAATTAATAAGTAATAACTATGTACATACCTGAGCTAATTTATAGTAAATTAATACCTATCCTGAAATTTGAAATCTACAAGAAACTTGGTTGATACTCAAGCATAAATATAGTAACTATAGAGTAACTATTTTTTTTTTAAATGTTAAATTGCTTATGGTTGGATCATAATGGTCGCATCTCTAAACCTGTTTCTAGTTCTAGGAATATTAATCTCCGTTATGGCGGTATCTCTCCCACATTCTTTACTTTTTCATGCTCCTTGTTTCATCTCAACTTTTATGGTCTCAACGATGTCTTGTCATCCCCATAGTAATTTCCCTCTCTCTAAAATAAAATTATTAAGAGTTTAATAGTCATACAAGGTAGCATAAAAATGGTTTTAGACAGACATCCAATCATATTTCATGTTCTTGTCACATGATAATATTATTCCTTTAAATTGGTTTAGACTGTATTAAACGGCGAAATATGATTTCGAAATTTATGTAAAACCTATTTAACCTGCGTCGACTTTTGGTTGTTAAACTCAATTTTAATTTACATTGGCCAATTTTTTTTAAATTAAACAAATAATAGCACTTAAGTTTTAGCTTTTTATTCTTCCAGATTAATATGTAATAAAAACTTAAAAAGAGATGGAAGCAAAACCAACTTTGGACATCAACTTATAGTGTGGCATTTCAAATGAATTCAAACATAGAAAGGTCAAGAACCAACATAGACCACTAGACAGTGTCTGTCAAGCAAAAACATTTTGAGATTAATAGTTCATCTGGGTGACATGTGTTAAAAGCACAATACACAAATGTGCTAGCAAAAGCTATTCCCATTAACAGCACAAAAGAATGCCATACCATTTTCAGAAAGCACACACCACGGTTTGCATGGCATATAGAGCGTATTTCCACAGATGAAGGCATGTCTGGTGCAACTTGTAAAGCAAGTTCATATTGTGTTAATGCCTCCTCATACTTCGCATCTACAAAAAGTTTGTTCCCTTCTGCCTTTGCTTCATTTGCTTGAACCAATGCTTTCTGTGACACAAAACATACATACCTCTCAAAAACTATATCTTTCATCATAAGGAAACATTTCTTTAAGGAATCACATCAATATTAGAAAACTCAAACAAATTTTTTTCACAAATAACCAGTATGGATTTGTGTTGTTTTTTCCACTAATGAGAATTAGCATTAATCTAGCTAGGCAAACCTGTTGCTAGAAATTTCATAACCATGACAAGTTCAAGGAAGGGTTAGACCAATCACGGGTCTATTGTATATTTACAAAAGGACTAATTCCAAAACTCAAATATGAGACCTCCTGGTCACCCGAAAGCAACTTCAATTGCTGCACACCAAGGCTCCCCCTTCAACATTAATACAGCTAGGAAATATTTAATTTGAAATGCAGGCGCGCACACAAAATATAAGTTGGTTTTTCAATGCTTCAACATTGTTAGAAACCTATCGAAAATTCCAAATACAATTATCAGACAAAACCATACTAAATAATTTTATTAGACCAAGAATGTATAGAATCTCTCCAACTTGGGCTGTGAGAGAACCACCCATCCCCAATTTTGACACAACTCCTTAAAGTCATAAACCATGGCTTATTAGCTACCTCCCTACAACTATAGCCTATTATTACTCTACACTACAACACTATAGCCGTAATTTGACAACACTTTGTACTAACTAGCCTATTGCGTAACAATAACAGTTTCTTTGCTATAGCTGCTATTTGACAACATTGCATATAAGTACTTGTGTGCTATAAAGCACGGATACCTCTATCTCTATGATTAGAGCAAGCGTGTCCAACACTCGTATGACACACCTACGACACGTGTCGGAGAGTTCCAACAGATGTCCACTATTTAATGATTTAATCAAGTAACTACCAAATGAAAATGTAACAATCAGAAGAATAACACAAAAACGTAAACTACTAACAAAACCCTAAATTTAAGAACCTGTATAAGTTCTTCATTGTTGATCGATGCATCGTCAGAAGAAATGATTCTTTGAGGATCACCCTGCTCTTGCTGTTGATCACTCTGTTGCTGATGATTATCTTGTTCTTCCTGTTTGATTGCACTGCCGTCATTGGCATCGACGTCGCTGTCTAGATCGGTATCACTGGCGGTTTCGAAACCGTCGGAAGCAGCGTTGGAGAGAATCGCGTTTCGATCGTCAGTCTCGTGGTGGTCGATTACTACCATGTTCTCGAAGGTTTGGATTAACAGCAAAGTGATTCTGTTTCACTCAGAAGAAAATTTTGTATTGCAATATGTTATTTACAGGAATTATTAAAATGACCAATTTAACTGGAAAATGCTACTACTAGCTAATTTAACATAGAAAATACTACTTTTTTTTTTATTATTTATGGGACTTTTTTTTATAATATTCATGGGACATTTTTAATCTCATCATCATTACTAATTTTTTTATTTTTGTTGGCTATTTAGTAAGATATGTAATTCAAATTTATTTTTTATATAATTGTAATTTACTTATAATTTTTTTATAGAACTTGGTTTGATAATATTTTAGGAATGTGAATGCTTAGTTTATGAATTTAATTTATATGCACGTTTGGTGTAAAATTATTTTACACATGCGTTTAATAATATATCAACACGTTATGTATTGTGTTTAAAAAAATATGATTTGTCACATTCATTAAATGATGTGGCATTACAATGACGTTGAATACAAAATTAAACTCTTATTTTATTACATACTAGCGGGCCAGACAGGCGCGTTCCGCTTCTGCCCTGTGTCTAACTTATGTCAAAAAAGAATAAATAAAGACATGCCCCTATGGTAAGTTTGTTAATAAAAGATTTTTGTTGTTAAAGATTAGTATAGATATAGAATAGATCTATGAGAGGGTAAATTTGGATAAGCAGTTACTAATTTGTTGAGTAAATCACCAAAAGAGGATAAATTTTGAATTAACAAAAATCAACACCAAATTAAAGTATACTTTTTATATTAGTATAGATTTTAGTTGTATTTATATATATTTTTCATTTATATATTTAATTTTTTATTAAAATATCTTGGTCGTGTTATCCTAACTTTTAAAAAAAAAATTATGTATACCGTATTTGTGTCGTAATGTATTCGTATCATATGGAGTATTTGGATTTCTTAATTCACGGTTATGATTTTTATAAAAAAGAAACAGAGAATTATAGACGCACTCAACCCTTTCGATTTGAAATACGCTCCTTATATATATGCAAAAAACAAATCTAAAAGATTACACCAATATGAAAAATTAAAACCGAAACAATCTATGAAGTATGAACAAAAAAAATATAGTAGATAATTTGATCCACAATCACATAAATTGGCAATGTGACATTACCCCCTAAATATAATATTGTTTCTTAATTTCCATATGATCACTTGGTGGCCAACCAAATTTTATGATAATGTAACATTTTTACACTATCAAATAACAATATATTACGGTTAAGCTCTTATTTTATTTATTTATTTATGAGAAAAAGGAATATGGACGATAGTGTAAAATAATTTTATACGGTCAATTAATACTAACCATATTTTTTGCCATGTCATCTTTTTCACCTCACTTTTTTAATAAAACATGGCAAAATGATAGTTATTTATTGGATAATCAAAGTGACACTATATTTTTCACCAAAATATTTCAACACTGTTCATTGAAAAAAAGTTTCAACCAAATGTTACACTTGTTGAATTGTGAGCATGCAATATTTTTTTTTTATCGAAATATATACAGTATACTCCCTCCGTCCCATATTATAAGGGGAAAAAAACACACTTATTAAGAAAACCAAAATTTGAGAATTTGAAATATGGTTTTGTGGGTTTTTCTTGAAATAAGTTACATGGGAAGATGTAAAAACAAATTTGATTGGTTGTTGTTTATTGAGAAAATGAGAGAGAGAAAATTAAATGCAATTTCATTTAATTTTATAAGAATAAGTAAAAAAACATTCTTGAAAATTGTTTTTTCCCTTATAATTTGGGACAAAAAAAAAGGTCATTTTTCCCTTATAATATGGGACGGAGGGAGTACCGAGTATTTATCAAATATATACAGTATATACTAGTATAATTATAGTTGACTTTAATTTTTAAGCATATTACAGTACTTGATTACTTTGGCCCCTCAAATAAATTTTTTAATATCCACCACAGTATTTTCTTACAGCAAAATTTAAAGTCAACCTCAAAAAATTCAATAAAATATACTGATATGTACATTTAAATAAAATCTGTTACAATTTGCTTATTTTACAAATAATGGTCATCGCAAAGTGTTTGAATTGCTTATTTTTCCTCCTGGTTTATTAACTATTGTGGCTATTTGTTTGGTTATTATAGTTGTCTTGGAATTCAGTCCTCATGTTATTCTCATGTTCCTTTACAAAACACAATCCATGCTTAATTTCCACAACTTTGTGTTGAAGTTTAGAACGGTATTACCTCACTTTGCAAGATACATGGTTTTTATTCTAAAATGTTGTTGGATGTCTTTATTGATGTATCCAATTTAGTGCCACCAACATGTTTTGCTAGTAGAGGTACATGTGCCACTAGTTGTCAAGCAGTGCTACTATCTGTTACAAACTTTAAGAGGATTTTTCTTCATGGTGATGGAAATGCTAGAAAAGTTGCAACTAAAAGCAATTGTAGTTTCACTAATGAAAATTCCTATTTTCTATGTATGGTCCAATTACATATTCCAAGTGTGATTCATGATGGTATTGCTGCTAGTTTGAAGGATGTCATTGATAGCGGATATGATTTGTTTGAGCCTTATGTTAACTCATCCTATGTTGCAATAAGAAGGGATCTTATAGTCAAACAAAGACTCGTTAAAGATTTGATTGTGGCAATAATTATTTGGACGAAATCAGTACCAATTGAAGCAATTTTTGGTATATTGGCTGATATCACAAATGTTGAAATTCTCTTCTTTGATGTCCAAACACTTGTTGTGGTTGCAGTGACTCTATCAACTCCAATTTTTAATGCATCTCTAGATAAAAAGATGAAGAAGGTTTTGTCAACCAAGGCTCAAATCTTGTACACTGAGGACATGACAGGTTTGCCATTTTGGAGCCCTACTTTGAATATGCTTTATCACTCAAGGTGGGATTATTTCCAAGATACCAAATTAAAGGACCATTGGTTGCTAGTGTCTCAACATTTTGTGCAATATGTTTTGAATGAGAAATTTTTATCATTTGCATTTTTCATGAACTGTGTTGTTATTGAGATTTCTTCAAATGCTAGGGATTTTTTCAAATATGATGCTAGTAATTGGGTGCTGTGCATAGTTAATTGTGATAGCTATCCTTTTAAGCTGAAAGTAACAACTCTGAATGTGAAGCTATGGAGTAGTACTACCATGGTGCTCAATCTAATTTTCTATGAGGAATTTTTGAAATTGGAACATGTATTTGATTTGAGGGTATTCTTGAGAAGAAAATGCCTTACTGGATATCTTTTGCAATGTACACTACTACACCTTGATCTTGAGGACAAGATCGTTTTTAGGGAAGGTGGTAATGATATGATTTATGTTGGTTGGTTTCAATCTTTGAAGACTATGATACTCTACAATGTGGGAATCATTGGTAACAACAAGGTTGTTGAAGTTAAAAAATTGGAAAAGACTAGGCATAAGAGGATTATTAGGTTATGTTATTACTACAACTCTGATAATAATAAGCTCCCAGTCTACGAATATATCCAAAATGAGAACTTGACTGATACATGGAATGGCAAGAAGAGCTTATTAGATTGGCACTATAATTGTGTACCACCTATTGTTCATAAGCACATAATATCTAACAAAGTGCCTAAAGGAGGGTTTCAGAGAAAAGCAGCAGGAATAGGAATTTCCAAAACTGCTATCTTTATAAGTAAAGGGTGGAATCCATTTATGTGACTATGAGATCTTATGGCTATGTTGCAATGGAGGGAAAGAAAAAAATGGGATCCCGGTAGACATTTGGCGATGTGTAGAAGAGTTTTGTCCTTCAAGTTCAAGCAATGGGATCCAAGTAAAATTCGTGTTGTGGGCAATTTTTGCAACCTTGAGGACAAAGTTGATTTTGAAGGGGTGAGTAGTGTTATGATTCTAGAGGCCCAAATCATGTCAAGCCCAAAAGTGAAAAGAAGTGGTGACTCATCAATATTTTAGAATAAGTTTTTGTTATGGAAATTCCTATATAAACTTGTATTGGCTTATTCAATGATTATGAAATGAGAAAGTAGTCTTTTCTTCTTAGGAGGCTTCTCTACCCTCAAAGTAGAGTAATCACACTTCCCATACATTACAATGACACGAGGAAAAGAAAAAAGTAGTGTGATTGATATCCCAGATATTGAGCAATGAGCACACCCAATTAACACTTAATATATGTAACTTTTTTTAAAGAATATCACTCACTCTTTACTATTCGTCTTCTTAAAGCTCATTTCTCCGTTATCATCTCTTTTATTACCCTTTTCTCTCTTTTGTCTTCTTGGCTCACTCTTGGTCTTCTCGGTCTTAATATTCACTTATATTCTTCCCCACATGAATCTCATCTGCTTCTTCCTTCCTCCATCTTTCGGCACCATCAATCGTGTTGGAACATATAATCGATGGTTCATTGTTCACATTGATAAATTGTATTCCAGCACAATGTCTGTCGAAACTTGGCGATTCAAACACCATGAATATGAGGATAGTCACTCTATAAAAATTGAAATTAAAGTCGGAAGAAATCCGTCTCTAAAACACAAAATTTCCATCACTAAGCTAGTTAGAGACAAAATTATAAACATAATCAGTTCCGTCGTTATTTTCTTGGCCTCTAAATTTTGTTTACGCAAGCAAACTTAAGGCATTTCATTCATAATATTAGTAGTCATACAACTTGGAATAGCATAAAAAGAAGCACGAGAAGCATGAGAAAGAGCTGCTCGTCCAAGAGCATCAACGCTTCCGTTTATTTGACGCCCAGTAAAAACAACTATATAATTGTTATGATTGGAAAGCATAATTCTAAAATCATCAATAACTGAATCATACTCAGAATTATTTTCTTTTTTATTGTGAACATCATCAACCACCATCTTGCAATGCATCTCAAATATGACTTTGTGAAATTCTAGCATCTCCATACACATCAAGGTTTGTTGAAGTTCCCATGCTTCTCCTTCGACTGGTGTCATTTTAGAATCCATATACCTTGTAATTGCTGCTACAGATTGTCCCTTTTCATCTCTAATGCAACCTCTCATGCCAACTTGATTGCTAATAGTGAACAAGACTGCATCTAGATTGCACTTTAAGTATTCTATTGGTGGCGGTTTCCACTTGTTTTGTTGTTCTTGCTGCTGTATGTTCATGGCATGCACCAGCTTGGAAGCGTGTCACACTACTTAATCGGTTGTTTCATATTTGTTATCTCATAGCGTTTCTTTCATATACTCAAAGAGATCACTACAAAGGTCTCTATATAAATTGTTAGAGACCGATTTTCTATTGCGTTTCTAGTTACCTCTTTGAAAATTAATTTTTGTTCTTCTAATTATGCATTCAATCTTGACCAAACAATTACAGCTCATGTGTCTACCTAATTTGTGTTACGTTACTCTTTTATATTACTAGTACTCCATTTCTTTTCAATCTAGTGATTAGAATTTCATGTCAATAATTGAAATTCAAATTCCAACTTTTATATATAATGAGATAATTTTTCCAACCAAACAAAATGCACAAAAATTATATTGTTAGTATTTTATTTTGAGTGAAATTAAATAGCAACTTCGTCCCTAAATTTACACGCATTAATCAAATTTGTTCTTGAATTGTTTGAAATTGTTAAAACGTTTTTAAATTTGTAAAAGTTATATCAAATAAGTCATCATGACAAATAGTTTGACATAATAAATTGATTCCTAGTTATAATAAACCTTTAAAAAATCTAACTCCCACTACCCACATAAAACCTCAAGCAATCTATCAAAAAAGAGTTGTTAAATATTACGAAATTCTCTTATACAAATTACAAGAAGTGTATATTGTTCTGAAAAAATAAACTGCCTTTGACAAAAATCACACAAAGAGTCAATTAAAACTGTTCGTGATTTTTTTTCTAACAATCAAGATTTCTATTATTTTAGTTAGAAAAGAAATTTTTATAAGTTTTATTTTCGTTGAAAGTTCCTTTTTCTTTTTGACTCCTCTCGTATTATTAGAAAGTTTTTTTGACCGATGAAAATTAAGTACACATGGTCAACTCAACTAGATAAAAAAAATCCATTCAAACACACAACAAATTTGCCTTTAGTTCAATTTCCTTTTCATTAAACTTCACTAACATGATGGGTCACTGTTCTGCATGCAATCAAATTTGGCATACATTCCCTCAATTTTTAAGTCACCATCACTTTATAATTTTTTTAAACCGATCTAATTGACTGTGATTTTGTTTTATTATGATACAACTAATTTATTTTTCTCTATTTTTTTTTTTGTTGAAATTTGAAGTATCAAATTATCAATATCAATATATATATATTTTTTTAAATGAAGTTGGGAATCAAACCTAGAACGATTCTAGTAGAACCTCTAGCTTACTATTAAAACTATTTACCATTAAACCTCATTTAATGACTTACCAATGTATTATTTTAATCTATTAATCTTATCTAATCCAATATTACTAATTATTGATAAGAGTATTTTCAATCAATCGACAAATACTAACTCAAGTGTAAATATCAATATTGTTAGACGAACCACTTCTATTAAAAGTGTGAATTTGAGTTATCATAGTTATGTAGTTTAAGTGATACTTATTACTTGGTGGATTCAGAGAGTTGACTATACTAAAGTCGATTATATCTAGATCATTTGATTAAAATAAATCAATCTAAATTTTCAACTCAAATTTCATATTTAAAATCTAATTTTAAATTTAAACCGTTCAATATTTATTAGAAGAGCAAAAAATGTCCCAACTACATGCAGATAAACAACACATAATTCAATTCTCTACTTCCTATAAAAAATAATCAAAATTATTTTGAGTCGGCCAACTACTAGTATTTATTAGCACTCTTAATTTTTATACAAGATCTTTTTTAAATTTGTTTACTAAATTTTTGCACACAATCTTAAACAATTATTGATGACAAATTAAAAAACCATTAAAACAAGTGTTATTGGAATGAGTAATTGGCCCGTTGTATTGCAAAAGACAAGGAAACACAGTCCATCCATGATTAAAACATCAACAAACAAACATGGGCAGCAAAGCACATTACAACATAACATAGCATAGTTACCGTACGCGCCGACGTAAGAGCGTGACAACAACAACAACAGATAAGCATGTAATGTTTTGCACTTTCATATCTGTGTCATCACACATACACAAACACACGCACTCTTTTGTTCTATAGAGCTCATAGAAAGAGAAAAAAAAAAAAAAAAACTGTGTCTCAGAATAGAATAGAATCTCTTCTTTGCAGCTTTTTTCCTTACTTTCTTCACCTTTTTCTTAAGGTCAGTGTTTTTAATCACACTACTACTCATTATTATTAGTAAATTAAATATATATTTTATACTATAGTGTCGCAATTATAAGACAGATTGATTGAATAATTGATGTATTTAATTTAGAGGAGGATTTAACAATATGATAAAAGGTTTGGAATTCAATGTCTATGTGTTTGCTTTTTTCAACTTCCATTCACACCACTGATTTCACTGAGAATCTTAGCCGTTAAGTTTATTTACACACTCCACATACCTTTTTTTTTTTCTTACTTTCCTTTTATATCTTTTTTCAACCTAAGTTTTCTTGAAAGTTATATTTTCAGCATTATCTCTAAAAATCCTCACTTTCTTAGTAAGTTCATTCATTTTCTCAGATTTGATTTGATGCTTCTTTGTTCATGTATGATATGTTTATGCATTTTTTTTGCTTATTTGGAATAATGGGTTTATTTTAAAATATAAAAAAGAAAACTTTTTTGTTTTTGTTTTGGTTGGTTGAACTTTTAATTCAGATTAGTGCTGTTGTTGGTGTTGTTGCTTTTTGCAGTTGATGATTAAGGTTGATTTGGGGATCAATGAGTGAGATGAGATCTACTTCACAGTACAAGAGAATGAAATTGAAATTGAGTATACAACTACAAGCTCTATTTGGATTGATTTTGATCTGTATAGTACAGTTTTCACTTGCAGCTACTAATCCTTCTGATGGTAATGATTCTTCTCTTTTCATGCCTTTTTGATTTTCTACATCTACAGTAATGCTTTGGGTTCATAATTTGTGCACATGTTTATTACTCAAATCAAAATTATGCAACCTTTCTATTTTGCTTCTGCTTATGCCTTGTAATACTTAGTTTATTTTAGGGTCAAGTTTGGATTGGAATCTAACTTGGAGCTTTTCAATTAAGCTAGGTTTATATTATAAGTTTATAGATGTTTTATGGACAAGTTACATGAGAAAGTTACTTTCTTGCAAATACTTTTCGTAATGTTCAACATTTTCCTTTATGAATTGCTACTCTCAACATGTTCTTTGATTATTTTTTTATCTATATGTGGTTTATTATAATATGATAGTTCTAAAATTTCGTAATTGTATCAGTTGCTGCAATTAATAGATTATATGCTGCATTGGGCAACCCTGTTCTTCCTGGGTGGGTTGCTAGTGCGGGAGACCCATGCGGAGAAGCGTGGCAAGGCGTTCAATGTAATGATTCACAAATACAAGAAATGTATGTTATCTCTTTTTCTTGCTTAATTGCGATTATATCTTACAAAATAAATGACCGTTAGCACACGTATCCTTTAATGTATGACAGAACTCTAATTGGTGCAAATTTGGGAGGAGAACTTGGCGATAGCTTGGGAACATTTACTTCTATCAAATCAATGTAAATAAAACTTTCTCTTCTCCACTCTTGCTGGCTTATATTCTCTCACCTTTTTGTGTCCCTCGACATATGGGCATGGCATGAGCTAGTCCACTTGTTTGTGTATGTCTGTTGCATTCCCCGATTCATGAATTTCTTCTGCTTAACCTTTGTTGTTTGCTTCATGTTTTTGCGGCAGATCTCTAAGCAACAACCACATTGGAGGAATTATTCCAACAAGTTTGCCAGCTACCTTGCAAACGCTGTATGTGTTACCTACTTGTGTAATATTATCTCTTCCAAAAAATTATGTATAATGACAAAATGGTTTGTACATTCACAGTTTTCTTTCGGGTAACCAGTTGACCGGAAGTATTCCACCCACTTTATCCACATTGACAGAACTTACTGCTTTGTGAGTTTGTCATTTCTTCTATATTTATATTAAATTCTAACGGTAGCTGATGTTAACTGTGATACAAGTTTCTAAATTTGAATCGCCACCTTTCAGGTCTCTTAATGATAATCAGTTAACTGGAGAAATACCAGATGCTTTTCAGTCTCTTACGCAATTGACCAATCTGTAAGGCCTCATTTCAATCAATTTTTCGCACAAAAACACGCATTGCTGAAATGAAACTCTTTCAGCTTCATTGTACATAAAAAGTTATTTGATGTGCCACAAACTGTTATGCAGAGATTTATCGCATAATAATTTGAGTGGAGAATTGCCTCCATCTACAGAGAATTTGTCAGCTGTGACGACTTTGTGAGTATCGTTTCTTGTTAAGGTGATTTGTATCTTTTTTATCTGTTAATGATTCTAACCTTTTCCTTCCTTGTTGGCAGAGATTTACAGAACAACAACCTGTCTGGGACACTCGATGTTTTACAAGACCTTCCGTTGACAGATTTGTACTTCTCTTGACCATGTTTCTTATTCTCCTCCGTTATCCAACTATTGGACTATATTTCATGTGGTCTACAGTCATTATAGCTTTTGCGAAATTGGAATGAATATTAGGATTTGATACAATCTTTTTAGTTTTTAGACTACATTCATTCACTTTCTTAATACGTTCTTAATTCTATCTTATTTGAACAGGAATGTTGAGAACAACCAGTTTTCTGGACCAATACCTCCAAAGTTGTTAAGCATCACCAACTTCAGGTGAAAATCTTAAACATAAAGTATTTGCTTCTTTATCCTTATATGAGATGATTTCCTGAGTCAGATGGAAATGGAACTCGGTTTTTCAGACTATGTTTCCATGAAAATATCTGTGATGTGATCCTGTTAATTCCAAAAGATGTGCGGTGTTGCAATTAATTAAAAGATTTTGGCATTAGGCTTTATTTTCTGCACAATTTTCATAGCACTTGCAGTTCAAAAAAAGCAATTAATCCCAATTTGTATTTTTGGTGCTTCAATAACTCATTGTGATATTTATATGCAGAAAAGATGGAAACCAATTTGACCTTACTGGTAATGATACTATAGCTCCATCTCGTCCACCTCATTCTCCAGTTACAGCATCACCATCAGGAACTGTGATTCCTGGGACGCCATCTTCTGGACGTGTACCTAGTGGACGTGTACCTAGTGGGCGTGTACCTACTAGACCAGCTGATGGACCAACTGCATCAAAAGAATCAAGTTCCGGGAAATCGAAAAAGAACACCAAAAGAGTGATTTGGATAACTATTTCTGGTGTATTGGGATTTATAATCTTGGCACTAGCACTTGTTCTCTTTCTTCCAAGATGTAGCAAAAGGGAACGAGGCGGAAGAACCTCCAAGCACCATCAGATTGGAGCATATGGAGGCGAAAGAACGAATCCTTGGAATAATGGGGCACTAGTTCAACCACCTAGTCAAATTGAGAAAGGTAAATTTATTTGTATTTTTTGTTTCATAATTCATTTTCTAACATTTAATTTTCCCTTTTAAGGACATTACCATTTTAATGATTTAACATTCTAACAAAATTTTAATTTTTGAACAGTACCAAAAGTGGCTGTTGCAAGGCCAAAAGAAAATCCTCGAGTAGTGAAAGATGAACCAAAAATGGAAACACTGCCGAAGCTATTAAGTCATAATATAGATATGAGTGCACTAGATGTAGATTCAATGCCACCTTCACCCCCACCTCCTCCTCCTCCACCTCCTGCTCCAACACTTTCTGCCGAGAAGGTGATTGTCGAGCCAACCACATCCGCTGGAGGGGCTAACATCAATCCTTCCAAAAGAAGTTCTTTTCTTCCCACATTTGCAAAATCTTTCACCATTGCATCTCTTCAGCAGTATACAAATAGCTTTTCTCAAGACAATCTTATAGGATTAGGCATGTTGGGGAGTGTATATAGAGCTGAGCTTCCGAATGGGAAGGTAAGATTGTTGCTTATCATTTGATCTTGATTTTTATCAAATGACGCAAAATGGCTTTTTATGTTTGTTTTCTGTCTAATTCAATTTACCGTTATTGATTCAAATCTTGACACACACACTCTTTCTGTATGAATTGTTAGATACTTGCTGTGAAGAAACTAGACAAGAGAGTTTCCGATCACCAAGAAGATGATGAGTTTCTTGAATTGGTAAACAATATCGACAGACTTCGGCATGCAAATATTGTCGAGCTTATCGGGTACTGTGTAGAACATGGACAAAGGCTTCTGATCTTTGAATACTGCAGTAATGGGTCGATGTATGAAGCACTTCATTCAGATGATGAATTCAAAACAACACTGTCTTGGAATGCTCGCATTCGGATAGCACTTGGAGCAGCCAGAGCCTTAGAGTAAGTCCAAGTAACCACTAAGAAAAATTATTTTCCCTAGGAATAATGCATCTTTATGTGGAACTTATGAGTCTAATACTTGGCGTTGACCACTTTCTAGGTACTTGCATGAGCAATGTCAGCCACCTGTTATACACAGAAATTTCAAGTCTGCTAACATTCTCCTCGATGAAGATCTATCCGTGCGTGTATCTGATTGTGGTTTGGCTCCATTAATAACTAAAGGCTCCGTACGTCAGGTAAGAGAGTATGAGATATTGTAAAAAAAAAAGTTTTCGCATTACGAGGGAAACGGTACAAATTTTTTTTGAAGAAAAAACATTGATGTGCGGTGGATGAATTAAACATTCCTTCTTTCACCATTGTTTTGCAAAGAAATTTGCATTACAATACAACAATCTGATTACAGTCATACATTTTCAGCTTTCAGGACAGCTGCTAGCAGCGTATGGCTATGGGGCTCCCGAATTTGAGTCAGGAATTTATACCTACCAAAGTGATGTGTACAGCTTTGGAGTAGTTATGTTAGAACTTTTGACTGGTCGTCAGTCCTATGACAGGTTAGACCCTTTAACAAAAATACTTTAGCATCTATTTTTGGCTTTTCGTGGACTTCAATTCATGTATTGTGTACATCTCGTATAGGAAACGCCCTCGAGGTGAGCAGTTTCTTGTAAGATGGGCAATTACTCAACTTCATGACATTGATGCATTATCAAGGATGGTTGACCCTTCTCTAAATGGAGCTTACCCAGCCAAATCTTTGTCAAATTTCGCCGACATTATTTCTAGATGTGTTCAGGTAAGCTATTCAGTCTGAAGGATCTCGGCCGGCTCAAATTACATATTAGCTAAATCACTTTTAAACGGTATTTGCCATTGATTTAATCGAACAGTCGAGATTAAAAACTGCGTGAGACAGTTGCAACATGGAATATGTTTCCGAATCTTGCATAGTTTACTGATTTATGTCATGTAACTGATTTTCTTTTCTTGTATATAATCTAATGCAGTCCGAGCCGGAATTTAGGCCAGCAATGTCCGAGGTTGTCTTGTACTTGCTAAATATGATAAGGAGGGAGTCTCAACAAAATGAATCAAATGAAAGATGATAATTGGTAATAATAATGATAATGATATTTGGATATATGAATGAATGCAAGAAGAATTTTTACCTCAGCTATTGAAGACATGCATTTGATCACATCCTAAGGAGGGTTTGTTACTTCAAAATTCCAATGAAATACTAACCATCATCCAATATTCACATGCCAAGTTATGCAAGGTGCTTTATCCAATCAGCTTCAGAGAAATTATAGGCACCAACACCCTTGTATTTATTATTTATTATATAAAATATATTTATTTATAATTTAATGTGTGATAATTTTCATGGTTGATTAAACCATGCCACGTTGCCCTGGTAATTGACCCATTTGTTTATTTGATGATTGTTCCATAAAGCTGATGATGGAATATGATTCTGTAGCGTATCTTAGTTATTTTACTATGTCCATTCTTGGTGATTAAATGAAATTTTGATAATTCTTGTATCAATTCACTTTCAAGCATTGGGATACTTATAACTCATCGAACTGTGATCCTTCCTACCAAATCTAGCGTCAATTCTACTGGACCAACTAACGATCGGTCGTCTGACACTTAACCAAACTATTAAATTTTATTATTTTATTCGTTATTTTATTTCATACTATTACACTATTACATTAGAACTGTTATCTTAAAATTTATGTTATTTTTGATTATTTTATAAATTTTTATATATTAATGTACCAAAAATAATAATTATATATTACATTTCCATTATAAACTCATAATGAAAAATCTATGACTGAAAACATTTTCCAAGTTGAAACAAAAAATTAAATTTGATAAGAGAAACAAAAAAAAAAAAAAAAAATACTAGAAACTGAGCATCACCGTGAATTGAATGATAACTAACACACATTACATACATAACAACATGCATGAAAACTTTGCTCTCATCCATCAATCTATGATTTCTCCTCTCTTCTCTTTCAGTTAGTTTTCATTCTCTCCCACAACAAACTAACAAACAAATCTCTTCTCTTCTCTTCTTTTTCAGATTATCATTATCAATTCCATTAATCTCATCAAAATTCTCGTAGTAATAGTATCCATTTTTTCCTCAATCAAATCCCATGACTAACTACGATACCAATCCCTTCGCCGAAGAAGAGGTTAATCCTTTCGCCGTAAGTTTCTACTTTTTCACATCTGATTCTGCATTTCATCTACATTCTATTCACAACATTGATCAATTGATCTAATCAACGAAAATATTCCTAATGTTGCTAAATTAGAACAGAATGTATCTTTAGAACGTCTACCTTTCGTTCATGTGTAATTATCTTAGATATATATTATATAAGATCCATTTTATGTTTAATTATTTATCGAGAAATGATATTTTGATATCAAAAATTTGATTTTGATGTGTAATTATCTTAGATATACATTGATCAATTTGATTGTTATGTGCAGAAGATAAAAAGTAAGAGAGATAAATATAAATATATACCATATAAGGATTTTGATGAATATATATATATATATTTTGAGTAATTAAACTTAAACATGATTAGTGCCATGAATTCTATTGAAATGGAAAATAGAAATATAAAATTTGCATTTTGATTAATAATAATATTAGGATGGAGCTCCAGGAAAAGGTTCAGGGAGACAATATGGTGGAGGTGCATTCTACACTACTGTGAGCTCTCCTGTTCATCTCACTTATATCATTGTGTATATCATCTTACAATACTTTATTTAATGATATCATGACAAAGGATGCAATGATGCATGCATCATCATGTTTTAATGTTTGATATGTATCATATGGGATCTGGATCTCTTGCGGTAAAAACAGCACGCAGTACAGCACAATTTTAAACGACGATCTTTGCTTTTAGATTAGACAGTTCAGATTACATATTAACAAAATTAACTAAAATCATTCTCGGTCGTCAATTTTAGATCGGACAGCTAAGACAAGTAACTGCGTGACATAGTTACTGCGTCAAATCCAATTTTGTATCATATGTATTTGGATTGAGTATGAGTTAAACTTGAATAATACCTATAACAAGAAAGATTAAAATTTTTATTTTTTTACACTTGGTGTATATTTGGATGAATGGTAAGTTTGGCAAATTTACGGTGACAACGTGATTTTGGTGAAACTTTAAAGTGTAGTTTTTGCCAAAATTATATGTAATTGTAAGTCTGTCAATCTCACTGTGAACTCAAACATATACTAAATCATGGTATCGCCTTTTTCATTCATTAACTATTACCTTTCTACATTTTTTTTTTACCCCTTACTTAATTTTACATTTTACAGAACCCAGGAAGTGCAAAGCTCTCACCCCTTCCTCATGAGCCACATGATCGCGGGGCAACTGTTGACATTGCTCTTGATTTGCCAAAGGTAGAGACTGAATTATCAAAATGTTGAAGTAAATGTCTAAATTATGATGCTATAGTGTTTTTTGCTGATAAAAATTTAATTACATCATTCTTTAACTTTAGGACCTCAAAGTAAAGGAAAAAGAACTTCAAGCTAGAGAGGCTGAATTGAAAAGAAGAGAACAGGTAATTCGTGTTGATCTCTTGTTTGATTGCTTTGAACCCCAATTCTCTTCTATTAAGTTAGTAACTTGTTTAGTAAGATTCTGTATATATCTTTATTTTACGACTACGTAGATGACTATATTTATTAATGATTCTATCAATTCTCTTCTATGTAGCAGTTATGTCATACCTTCAATTCCAAATCAGTTCACTTTGTTCATGCTAGTTCAGTTTTCTCTGCTATTGATTTGTGTATATGGACATTTATATTGTAATTAGGTAACTCATGATCTAGTGATGTTATGCAGGAGCTAAAAAGAAAGGAAGATGCTATAGCGCGAGGTATTTTAAGTTCATTTATACTTAATAGATGTTAACAGGAATAATGCCTTCATTTTAGTGGTTTATATTTTCGTTTTGCAGCTGGAATAGTTATAGAGGAAAAAAATTGGCCACCTTTTATCCCTCTCATTCATCATGACATTGCAAAGGAAACACCGATTCATCTTCAAGCGATCCAGTATGTTGCGTTTACAACATGGTTGGGTATGTTTGAAGTCCTTTATATTTTTTCAAAGACTGTGTTTAAGTTACAAGTTTTCTGATATTTGGGCGAAAACCGAAAATGCAGTTTCATTTTTTTGTATTCATACATATGCTTAAAACCATAACTGAAATTAGAAGTTATTTGAACTTTAAAGTACTCAATCCTCTTGATTCATGTGCCTTAATGGTTTAGTATCTTTGACTTAAGCTATGATTGTTATACTTCTATATATAGTCACTATCACGCGTGTCTTAGTTTTGAACTTTGCAACAATCTGCAGGTTTGATTTTTTGTCTTTTATATAATATTGCGGCTGTTACGGTAGCTTGGCTCAAAGGAGAAGGTTTGTTTTATATCTTGCAATCAATTATAGTAGGCATGTAGCCATGTTGCTACTCACACCAATTTGTTTTACCTTGTAGGACTGTCAATTTGGTTTCTTTCTATCATATACTTTATTTCTGGTGTTCCTGCATCCTACGTGATGTGGTATCGTCCTCTTTATCGTGCTACGAGGTATATTTCCATATGATTGGATCCAATTTTACTGGTTTGACATGTCTTTGTTTTATAATTCTGCGGCATCTCCTGTTACAGGACGGACAGTGCTTTGAAGTTTGGCTGGTTTTTCATATGTTACTCGGCAAGTTTTATATTCCTATCAGTAACTATTCATTCTGTGCTTATTTTGCTAAGTGTTCTTATTTAATTTTTTCCCCATTTTCTCCAAGCAGTTCCACATTCTGTTTTGCGTTTTGGCTGCAATTGCACCTCCACTTGTCTTCAAAGGAAAATCTCTCACGTGAGTTTCCTTCTAAACTTTTCATTCCTTTTATTTAACATGCCATCTGATGTACTTGATCATTATATTATGACAATAATTTTTCTTTCTAATTTTGCTTGTCAATCAAATTAATGGTTATGTTGTTAACAGAGGTGTACTGCCTGCACTTGAGATCCTGACCTACAATCCATTGGTTGGGGTATGTTTCAACTTCTAGTTGAGTTATTGTTTTCTTTGCTTCTAAAATTGCACTGTGTTAAGAGTCTCACAACACATCGGTTGTGAGACGACCTGAATATATGTTTATAAGTGAGGACAATCCTCACCTTGCAAGCCGGTTTTGTAGAGTTGAGTTAAGTCCAATACTCAATTCTAAGATGGTATCAGAGCCTCATTCACGATCCGCTGGACCACCTGCTATTAGGTTTCTAATCTGTTAGAAATAATATAAAACCATTGATGTAGCCTTTCCTAATAGTTTAAGCTTTTGGGATAATCGGTTATTTGACATAATCAGGCCACCCACCATTTATTTTCGTGCACCTAGCCCAATAGTGTTGGACGCTAGGGTGTGTTAAGCGTCTCACATTGGTTGCGAGACGACCACATCCATGCTTCTTGATAAGAATTCATAATAAAAAGTTTGATATCATTTTTATCTCAAAAGCAAGTTTTATTTCCATGTCTTGTCAAGTAATGGTTATATTTTTAAATGATAGAGTAACTGTAATATTTGTGCTGAATGGCAGATACTCTACCTTGTTGGATGTGGTTTTTTCACCATTGAATCACTGCTGAGCATATGGGTTATTCAGGTTTTTTTTTTAATAATAGAACATAACATATGTATTCTCTTGAATCTATATACCTTGTTTGATGGTTGATTTATATTTGCAGCAAGTATACATGTACTTCCGCGGCAGTGGGAAAGCTGCGCAGATGAAACGCGAAGCTACAATGGGGGCCATGATGCATGCTCTATGAGAATATGACATACTGGGGTGATAAAATGTGGAAAGTGGCACTTGTACCTTTTTTTCCCCTCAGTTATCAGTTCCTTGCACCTTTTGCTTTTATTCCCTAGGTTATTTTAGCCTAGGATTTGGGTCAGACTGGAAGATTAAGATAGAAACTGTAGTTGTTCATACATAGGATATGCTTCCTTGATGTATAACTTATTTCATAGAATATTGTTGTTTATATTAATATTGACAATTACAGTTCTGATTTTAAATGTTACAGCAGAAATGTTGTCGACAGTAAGTATCGATCAGGAGTTGGCTATCTACAAAGACTGTTCAGAAATTGCATTCCAGTGTTTGGAAATTTCTCTCATTCAAATTATCGCAATATATAACTTTGGTCGATCTAGATTGACCGGTCTAAAAATTCCAGATTTTAAATTTTGTTTTATAATTTAAAATACTAAACTTGAATTTGAACGGGCTAATCTTAATCAAACAATCACCAATATCTCAAATGCGTGAATGTGTGAATGCAGCATGACTGCAGCCGGGGAGCCGAGTCAAGAACACTTAGATGCTCTTGTTAGTTAGGTACTTAGTATATGGTTGTATAATTGATGACAATGAAAAGAAAGCAGTGTATATTGTTGACAAATCAATTACCAATAACTAAACAAGAAGACTTCAACGAAGATTTAAATTCGGATTTTGTCGAACAAATGATCAATCTTAAATGAAGTTCATTAACCACTTCAACCACTTTATCATCTCATTTTTTATTATTTCTTTTTTCTTTTACTTTTTTTTACTCTTAAATTAAATTTATTGTCTCAACCAAACAAAGTGGAAGAGAGTAGTAAGAAATAAAGGATACTTATTGTATATTACTGTAGGACAGTATACAGTACTAGAAACATGATAAGAATATACTGTACAATACATGGGGCACATTGGGACAGATTAAGGCAAAAATAGCAAACTGACCTAACCAACTGCCACCAAACTTATTAATCAGGTCCTACACACACTTACCACATTTATTAAACCTCCACTCTTGACCTCCAACATGTTGTAAATTCTGTTGTTCATCAACCTTTTCTAAACATGTTGGCCATCCTAGATTAAAAAAAAAAAACCTCAAAGTAATCAAACTTTGCCAACTTGGTTCAGTTGGTAATTGACTTAGCTCATACCAAACAAAGGCGTGTGAATTCAATTCACACGGTCGATGTAAGTACTTTGTTGGTGGATTATTCTTAAGTACCTACAAATATAATTCTTTGAATCTTATAGCGTGTTTGGTTCGAGGAATATTTTGAGGTAAAATAATGTTTCAACAGAATTCAAATTATTTTGTTTGGATAATTAATTTGATTTCTAATGACACAAAAAAGTTAGGAATTTAAAATTTCTTCCTTCCATATGTTTCAAAATTTCAAATTAACACATATAATATTTTTAAAATTGCAAATTAACCCCTATTTTTTTAAAAATTGCAAATTGGTCCTTATTTTCAAATTTTAAATTTGTCTCAAAAAATTTCAAATTTATAAAAGTGACCCAAAATGATTACCGTGATTTATTATTATTATTATTATTATATCTAAACACATACATTTAAAGATTATCATAATTCAAATACAATCATTTAAATTGCTTAGATTTTAAATGTTCTAAAATTTCTAATTGCTTCATCCAAAAACACTACGGTAAAAAAATTTTAGGGTCATGCTAACTAGTGCCTCCGGGGTATTAGTTAAGGACTAAAAGTGGTAACTTTTACATTGAAATTATTATTTTTTATATTTTAAATACATTGATTACACAAATTTCAAGAAACTTATACTATTTTTGGTTTTCTTAACTAGTGTCCCGTTAACATTTTCCAAAAAACTTATATATAAAATAAATAAAAATCGAAATTTAAATAAACACACTTTATGTTACTAAATGAAAAGGTCATAAAATTCACATCTTCATTACTAAGAAAGCTCATAAACATTATGAGCCTCAACTAACTTATTGCCAGCTTCATTTTCATATTTATTTTTGTTATATTTATATACACATCACCACCTCTCATCTACTATCACATTTCAAAACTAGAAAACTAAGCCACATAAAAAAAGAAGAAGAGGAGAATGGTGTGCTTTTGTTTTCTGGTAGACCAAACAAAGGAGATGCAGAGTAGCAAGCCAGCGGCGGGGATCTGCTCGCGGTGCGGCGGTTGTGCTAGCGTGGCGGATATGAAGACGGCTACAAGGTTTTGCTATGTTCCATTTTATTGCAAATCTTGGAAAGCCATTGTTTGCACTTTTTGTGGAGCTGTTCTTCGTTCTTACCATCACTAAGATACTATAAGTAGGTATTAGTACTAGATTAATAAGATTAATTATCATTAGTACTAGTAGTAGATTATATATTTAGTAGATAAGAGTAGTAGCTACTTGCTTGCTACTATTTAATTAGTACTAACACATGGATATTGAATAATCCATGATCATAAATCTTTGATTATATTATTTTATTCTATTTCTACTTGTTTTGTTATGCTTTTAATAATCTTTTTCACTTTTCCTTTGTTCTTTAAGTTGGAAGTTGGAACTTCTTTTCAACAATTTTAGCTCCTTATATGTACTTTGTTTTGGTAAATATATTAATCCAAATAACCTATTCTTATTGTGTGTAATTTCTTCTTTAAATTTGATTTTCTTATGCTTTCTTCTCATCAAATGGAGTCACTCCTCCTAAACTAAGAGATTGAATTTGTGACTTGCAAAAATAAATTAATTGTAAAATGATCATTAGTATACTTTAATGATTATGTTCTCCATCTCCCATTAAAAAAAATGTAGGAGTATCATTTTTGGGGTGGCCTGAATAAGTAAGCTGCACAACTAAAAATAAAGAAGAAAGAACCTTGCAATCATATTGTAAATGAACGTTTAATAAACTACTAGCAATAGAAAAACAATCTATAAAATTTATCAAAAAAAAGAATTTGGAATCTATAAATGAAATAGAGCATAATGAACCCAATGAGTTACCAAATCCACACAATAAAAGCCTTTTGTTTGGAGAGGTTTTAGATATTAGATAGGATATAGAAGTTAGATATTCTAAAGATAGTTTTTTTTTTTTTGTGCATGGATATTCTAAAGATAGTTGACACTATTAAAGTCATAATTAATTTAAAAAATAGTAATGTGATAGAGATTCAAGTATTAAGTCAATCCAACGTCATAAAAGACAGCTCACATTTCAACATAAATTGCATTACAATGACCACGATTGCAAAAAAAAATTTAAGAAGTAAAATTAGTCCACTCAAATTGGCACCAGAGCGAATCAAATCTGAGATTTTAATGAGGAGCACACTCCCAAATCCTAAATCAATATCACCAGACCAACTCAAGTGAATTATCATGATTGCAATATACTCCAATCTTTTGATTAGTATGTTAGTTTAATTAAGAATAAGAATAAGACTCTTGCGAGAGATGTCTTGGAAAAAAGAAAAAAGAGACTAGAGAGCGCCATTTATGTTGACTTTTAAATGTAACTGAACTTTTAAACTCTTTTGATATTATAAATTTTTAATATATTAGTATTTTGTTATACTGTTGGTTCAATTTCATCTTTAGTCTCCTTATATTTTTTTTATAAATATATGTATGTTTATTGAGCAAGAAGACAATCAGTACATTTCACTTTTTTTTTATAATTAAAGAACAACTTGAAATTCATCTGACCGACTAATTTAGGAGATCGATTTCACCGTCTATTAGCAGAAAACTATATTGCCCGGGTGCGGTACCGGTATCCGGTACTGGTACGGGGTACGTCATTTTTAGAAAAATTAAGGTACGGGTACGTCCCTATAATTTTTTTAAAATATAATTATATAAATCAAATGATAGAATTATATTGTTAAAATAAATAATTAAACATAAAAAAAATCACACCACAATTTAAAAGTAATTCAAATAGTTCAAAAAAATCAAAATGTGAAATTAAAAAGCAATTAGCTCAAAAAGAGTCAATTGTTTCCACCTCCATCATCACTAAAAAGAGTGGCCTCTAGTTTAGGTTTATCGTGAGAAAGACTAGCAATTTCAAAATATCAATTATATATTAAATAAATCTCATTCATCTCTACGAATATTGCACATTTTTGTTGTTCTTTAATTATAAGTATTACTATTTCTCTTTCTCGAGAGAATACGAAGATTTGTATGAATAAAAAAACTAGATCTTCAATTCTCTTTGAATTTAGTCTGTTCATTTTTAATGAATGAGTGAATAATTCCGATGTCTGCTTTTTTATTGTTTTTTAGCAGTAGGTGATACTTTTATATTATACAAAAATAAAAAACCTAAATATTTATATAAAAAAACAAATTAAAGAAAAAGAAGAAAAAAAAATAGTGTTTTTTTGGATTGGTGTGTACCACGCGGGTACCACAAATGTACCACTCGTGTACCCATTACAAAAAACAAACAAAAAATCTAGGTACGGCGTCGGTGCGTACCGGGGGAGTACCATACGCGAACCGGTACCCGGTATGTACCCGGTACCGGTACTCTATCTAAAACGGAGTACCCATGCATCATAGGCAGAAAATTTAATTGCTCAGTTGGGGGTGGCAAGTAAATTTTTCTAATGTGTATGAGCTGATTGCTCAATATTGAGAGGAAAGCACAAATCTGTTCCAATGAAACACTTATTTGCATATAATTCACTTGTGGCTTCAGTGCTGTGGGCAGAATCATAAAAATAGTATTGTCTCCGATTTTCACAAGGTTTTCCTCTTTCCCCAACACATGAGTCCCAAGTATTGGTGAATCCAAATTTTTCAGGGGAATTTCTTATTTCCTTGAAAAAATTGAAAGTATCCATAATAGTGAATAGTGAACCCGAGAGTTGCGATTTTAACTCTTGAATCTTCATTGAGAGTTTATTTGTGAAAGGTTTAACCTTTTGATTCACATCTTCATTGCAATCATGGAAATTTAGTTTTTTTGTAATAAAACCTGGGATACATCCAATTGGACCAACTCCAATAATCACAAATTTTCGTCCACCTAGTTCATAAATTTTCTTTATACTTGAACTTAATTTGTCAAGAAGGTAATCTGCAAATTCTTCGGGATTGCTCGGTTTGTTGATTATAATTTCTTGTTTCAAATAATTGAGAATATAATCATTTGCTCCAATTGATAAAAGGAATATAGATTTGGATAAGTAATGCCTCAATTTTATTTTGCTTTAAAAGGTTCTTGGAAGATCATTCACTACAGTTGAGGTAAAATATTCAATTTGTTTGTCCAATGACAAACATTATCCATTTCTTGTTGAATTTAAGATTCCACATGATCCTGATGCATAGTTGATACCTGAGACTATTTGATATCTCTCGGTTATTGAGACACCCAAGTATGGAGGTGTCATTGGTAATCCCAACTTAGTTGCAATAATGTCTGCAAAGGTTTTGCCATGACTAAACCTTCCTGTAGAAACATTATTGAAATCTATGCCATAAGGAAATATATTAACCTTAGCATATGTATTCAAATTGTTGTTATTTCCAGCATCTACAGTTGAATCACCAAAAACATACAAAGCTGGCACTAGACTTTTTGTACAATAAGAATTGGCCAAGAAAACTTGGAGACTTATAATGTTTATAATCCAAAAAACTTTGAAGATAGACATCTTTTATTGCAGTAGATATGAAAATGGTGAATGATATTAAGGTCTTATATAAAATCTTTAAATTTTAGAATGTTTGTTTTATGTTGACCTGTTGCTAAATATTTAAACAACTTTGTAACGTTATTTAAAACAAATACATCTTAAACTAAAAATTCCAACTCTATTGCTAAATATGAATGGTAAATAATAATTCTAATGGTAAATAGGTGTTAATTAACAACATGCATATATCGCCCAACTTAATTGTGATTTACCATTATCTTCTTTATTTTATAAAACTTATGCAAATAGTCCTTCTTTATTAATTAAATATTTTGAGCACTATTATAAATTTGACCTTAGCGACTGTTTTTCTCTAAAAATTAGTTTTTTTTTACTAAAAAAAGTGACTTATTGCCTCAATATTGAATTTGATGACAAAATATCTCTTTTGAGACTAAAATTCACATTTCTTTACACAAAAAATCACAATTTTTTTTTTTGGTCTTAAAAAATCACAATTTTTATGGCAAAACACAAGAGTTGAGACTAAAATTATAATAAATGTGAACATGGAAGAGCCTAAAAGTTCGACTTAAAAAAAATTGCCTAAAAAATAAAGATTCATTATATTAACTTTTGATTTATTTTACAATTTATTGTATATGTTACGCTTTTAAATTTTTGTTTAGTGAATTGTGCTTTAAAATTCGGTCCACCCTAAACTAAATTTCTGGCTCCGCCTCTGACTGCAGTAGATATATCACACAGTTTCACGCAGTAATCAATATCAGCCCTTGATTTATGATCGAACTGTCCATATTTTAAGAACAATTTTTAATGCAAAATAATCTCAACCATAAATCTACAATTGGACGACCAAAACTCATTACAGCAGGGTGCTGTAACCTCAGGAAGTCCACTTCCCTCAAGTTCCCTATTTTTCTTGCTAAATGATTATTGATATTAATACTCAGTCATTCAGTAATTGCATCCAAACTATCTTGGCCAGAGGACAATCACACAAAGTGTGCAAAATATCTTCAACCTCTATAACAAAGTGTCTATACCTTCATCCAATCTTTATGCAATAATTCTTGATTGAAATCACATAAAATAAAATTTTTATAGTTTTTGCGTGAACTCATTCCCTGACATCCTTATTTTTTTTTTCACCATCAGTTTGGTTTAAGGCCAGTTCTGACATAAGTGATTTCAGTTTCCTTCCGATCGCAGTTGCGGAGATTGAACTGTGGTCCACCTGACATCCTTGTTTAATAGTTTTCGCTTTTTAATATTTATAATTACTCGTTTCTTTCTTTATTACTATATAAATATATACATGTATAGAAAAATCACATGTATTAAGAAAAATTGTTGAATTAATAAATTTGTGTAGCTATTACTAAATTATTTTTTGTATTAAACGTATATAATGTTAATTTTTTCACATTCAAATGCAAATATGTGGGATTAGTTAGATATATTAAAAAAAAGAGTTATAAATACAAATCTATAAAATATCTTATATATGGGGACAATTTTTTTTTTTATAAAAAAGTCTTATCCTTAAAGAGGAAGGGAAGGGAATAATCGCACAAATTTTTATACAGCTATAGCAAGGGGGTCTCCATTAAATACTACTCAACCCCTTCAAGTTGAATTTGACAAAAGCTCGTTGATGTTTGTCTGTCAAAAATAAAAACAGACAAAGCCACGTTAATGCAATACCCTTCCTTTTGGGGAATCACGTACGCTCTCACCACCAACCCATGACAGTTACCAACTTACCATTAGTGAATAATCAATAGGTATTTGCTCCATCCGTTTTAAAATATAAAAAATAAAAAATCAAAATAATTTGATTTGTACTAAATATATTTAATTTTGTTGATTAATTTTTGCTTATAATTTGGGACGAAGGGAGTATTATGGAATAAATATGATTTTACTCTTTCATATGTCAACTTCTATTTTAGTCATTTTAATTTTTTTGGTCAAATTTAAGCTTTATTTGGTGAAAAATAGCGGATAGTTAATAAGTCAGCTTATAACGAATAAATTTATAGTAAATACAGTAACTTGTAAGCTAGTTTATAGCTTATAGCGAATAAACTAGTTGGTTGAATTTGTAGTATTTAGTAAAATTAGTGGTTGAACTAACTTATAAGTATGAAATGACATAAAAATTTATGTTTAATTAATATTTAATTTTTTTAAGTAAGATGACAAGAGTAAAATTAGGAGTAAAAATGATAAATTATAAGCTAATTGGATTAGCTTATAAAAATAAGTTATAAGCTAGTAAAAATAATCTAAAAGATCATGAGAAAAAACTTTACCAAACGGATTATTTTTGTCATATGAACTTATAAGCTATAAGTCATAAGCTCAAAAATGTGGTGTTGCCAAACAGAGCCTTAATCCCTCTAAATATATCAACTTTCAATTTATTGCCCTAATTTCTTACAAAAGCTTGTGTTTCATATACAAAATGACTTATTTTGATTAGGGTCGAGCATTTTGGATAATCCAAAATAACCGTCCATAACCATTTATTATAACCGGACATTAAAACCAAATATCATAACCGGTTTCTGGTTCAAAAAAAAAAATCATAACCGGTTTTGTAAAAACAAAACCAGTTATAAAACTGGTTATGTCCATAACCACTTTTATAACCGGCTTTTGCTTTTCAAAATCAGTTTTTGGTTTAATAACTGGTTTTTTTTTTCAAAACCGGTTTTTATGCAAAAATTCCAGTTTTTAAAATGGATTTTTTAAAAATTAAGTTTTCGATTCCGAAATTTTTTTTAGGACAAAAATTATTCGATCTTTCTTTCGGGAAAATGTTTCCAATCTTTTTTCGGAGTTTTTTTTTTGAAAAAAAGTTTCCGATGTATTTTCGGAAAAAAGTTCCGATATTTTATTTGGAAAAAAATTTTCGATTTTTTTTAAAAAAAAGTTTCCAATTTTTTCGGGAAAAAAATTGATTTGAATTTGAGCTTTAAGGAATTTGGACATAAAATTTGGTTATGGTCATCCATTGATTGGTTATGGATATCCAAATAAAAAAATAATGGATTTGATTATAAAATCAAAACATAATTAACCGGTTTTTAAAATTGGATATGAATTTAGTTATAGTTAATCCATGATAACCGGTTAAAATGATGCACCACAATTTTGATGACATGTCATTATTATCTTCTTACTTCTAGTTTTTTTTTATGATATGTCATTATTAAGCCATTAAATTTTTTTTTCTGTCAAAAAAATATTTTAATAGCTTAATAATAATGACATATCATAAAAAAAACTAGAAGTAAGAAGAAAACGCAGCGTTTGGTTTGGCAATAAAATGATGTCCGTATGAAGCAAAAAAGGCAGGTTTGGCGCGCCTCTAGTGTTTAGCGAGTCGTTTCCAAAATAGAAACCGAAACCCTCGTTCTGTTTCAGCCGATATGGAAACTAACTACAAACTTCCTCTTCCTATTAATTCCTCTCTCTCTTTTTCTAACCCTAATTCCCAATCTCCGCCGATATGGACAACCACGACGATGACTTCGCTCTCGCCGATTCATTCATCAATTTCGATTATGCCGCCTCCGCCGCCGCATATTCTCCCACCTCAGATAACAACAACTCTCCCGACCTACCTACTCATCCGGATCTTACTGTCCAGGAAATGTTTCAGAGTTTCTCTTTAGTTGAGAATCATGTCAATGAAGTTGAAAATGGTGAAAATAGAGGTGGTGTTATCGGTAATGATGATAATGCTGTTGAAATTAGAGGCGAGCATGTTAATGACATTGTTGAAATTAGAGGCGATGTTATTACTAATAGCGATGATGTTAACGACATTGTTGAAATTAGAGGTGAGAGCGAGATTATAACTAATGATGATGTTAATGAAATTGAAATTGAAAGTACTACTGAGTGTGAAAGTAGTAGTAGTGAAAGTGAAGATGAGAATGAATTGGAAGAAGGTGAGATAGTAGATTCTGATGTTTATGATAGAGAAGATGGTTCCGATGAGATTACTAGCTGGGGCATTGATGATTCTGATAATGATGATCAATCTCGAGGAAGATCTGATAGGTTAAGAAATTACCTTGAGGTATTGCTTTCTTTTCTTATTCATTGTAAATTAAACGTTCGTTACCATGTTGGAAATTTGTGTGATTTCTTCTGAATTGTAATGCAGGTCACAATGTGACATGAAAACCTTTGTGATTTGTATTGATTAGATAATCTTAGGTTTTTTTTTTTCTTTCCATTTTTGAGACATGAACTGGTTGATTTAGATGCTAATGGTGTTTTGCATATATTCAGTTAAAGACATGCGCTTGGTGGGTTTGAATCTTGTGGTTCCAATCCCGCTATGCTTCTGTGCCGACAGATGATTCTGAGTTGATTATGCTTTCACTGGTTGAACTGTTGAAGAGGGGCTTTTGATCTGTTGAATCTTCGATATTTTATTTTTGAAGCTTCGTTAGGAGGATTGAAGAAAGATAGAATCAACATATAAGTTCTTATAGTTCGGCGTAGGAGAAAATGTCAAAAATCAAAACCACTGCTTTTTAATTTATTTACTTTTGTGACTGGATATTTTTTAAATTTATTTTGATTTGGGATTTTTGTGATTGTGAACTTTGCAGGATCTTCCTAGGGTCCCTCCTGTGAATGTGAACTTGGGACCACACCATAAAATGCTACCCGTGGGAGTTGTTAGATCGGTAAGCCGACTGAAACAAACCTTGTCTCTGATAAAGGAATCTAAAGTTGCGTCGTTGCATTAATATTTAATAATATTATGTTAATTAGCATTTATAATCGGCTTAATCAAGTATCTTATTTTACAGATTGTTGGTGCTAAAGTAATTGTGGAAGGGGTGGAGAAGCATGCCCCTCTTGATGAGGGTTCCATTCTCTGGATTACCGAAAGGCAAACCCCACTCGGTATAATTGATGAGATCTTTGGACAAGTTACAAGTCCATATTATGTTGTGAGATACAATTCCGAAAATGAAGTCCCGGAAGGGATCCGTGAGGGAACTTTGGTTTCTTTTGTTGCGGAATTTGTAAATCATGTTCTAAATGACAAAGATCTCTGCATGAAAGGATACGATGAGGATTTATCTGATGAACCAGAATTTTCAGATGATGAAAAAGAGGCCGAATACAACAGAAGGCAGAAACAAAATAAAAGAGGCACAAATAATCGAAATCCCAAGACAATGGAAAACGACAGGAAGAAAGTTCCACCAAACAACAGGAAGAAAGTTCCACCAAATAATGTTTCCGTCCCTACTATGCCTGTTGCACCTGCCGCACCATTGGTTGCTCATGGTCATTGTCGTCCACCTATGCCAGGCAACAGACAAGATTTTTTTGGTGCTGCCCATGGTCATTCTTCATCACTTCCAGGCACTGGACAAGGTTTTTCTGGTAGACCTAATGTTAATCCACCATTTCCACCTGCAAATGGTGGTCCGAACTTGTTTCCAACCGGAGTTTGGACAAATGGGGCGTCACTTCCGCCTCAACAGTCTGCGATGCCTGCTAATGGATTTCCTACGAATGGTGTATCATGGTATCCAGAAAATACTCAATTTTCTCATCTGTTGCCCACGCAAGGAATTCCATTTCAACAGCAGTTCAATCCTAGCCACAGCTTTCCTCCGCCAAATGTATATCCTGGAGGACAGCCCAATATGTATGCACAGGGGCCAATGAACCAAAACCAACAGTCACCCATTCCCCAGTTTCAGGCACCTACAAATTTTCATCCTAGCTCTATTTCAAACAATCAAGGTGGTCCTCCAAATCAATTCAATCCATCAACAAATTTTAATTCTAATTCTTTTCCAGGCAATCAAGGTGGTCCTCCAAATCAATTTAATCCACCAACAAATTTTCATTCTAGCTCTATTTCAGGCAATCAAGGCGGTCCTCCAAATCAATTCAATCCACCCGCAAATTTTCATTCTAATTCTTTTCCAGGCAATCAGGATCCTCCACAATCTCACCATCAATTCAATCCGGGTGCTTATGATGGCCGTGGAAGAACATTTTCTGCTGGCCGTGGGAGAAGACCATTCCATCGAGGGGGCAGAGGTTGGCAACCAGCTAGATAAAGGTTATTGTGTACTATAATGCACATCGAAAGAATTTCTCTTGTAGGAGGAACATTATGGAGCAATTTATTGTGTGCTTCATTTTGTTGTGATTCCTGTAATGAGGATTAATTCACAGCTTTTAGTTACCTAAGCTCAGGCCATTTGTTTTCATTAGAATTTAACTTGTATATAGTCTTGTACTGAAGATTTCCTCCTTGATTGCTTGGTTTACAAAAATACCTTCACTGGGGATGAATTGTGAAAAGGAAACTTATGAAAGAAATTATTTATGCAAAACAGTTTGTAGTTTTATTGGCACAAACTTTTCAAAGTTTGATTTGCATGGTTCATCTACTACATAAGTAAATGGGTTTATTGGCTATGGTTATGGAGAATTAATAACACATAGTATTTGTATGAACAAGTCTTGACTGTTCCATTGATGAAACCCGCCTATGAATAGGGATTAGAATTAATTTGTTCACTCTATATAAAGTGAATTTATTTATTTATCACACTATATAAAGTGTTTTTTTAGGTCTATATACACGAATTTGGATCCTCGGCTGCGAAAGTCTCTGCTGCATTATTGCTGCATTATTCTTATCCCTTTGATTAATCTAATGACTATGAGATAAGATGAAATTAAACTGTAGGAAAACATAGGAAAAAAATCGTTCTCTCTCTCTTTTCTTCGATTTTGCCAGACATTTGCGCTTGATCTTTCATAGCCATGGCCGCAGCACCAAGTACTATCACTTTTTGCAATTTACCCGTCTTCTTTAAAACTACCACCAAGTACCATCACTGTATTTCTTCATCTCAATACTCAACATTTGATTTTAATTTTATAAAAAAACTCTTATCATTTTTCTTAAAAACTTTCGCAATTCACTGTTTGTTCTTCTCATTTCACAATATAATTAATGTAACAAATCTACAAAAATCCCAGTAATTCACAACATGATCAGACTTTGAAAAGGCAAACTATATTTCGAAATATGGCTATGGTTGATAGAGATATATATATTGTGTGAAAATATCATTACGTGACTAATAAGTTATGATCATTCTCTCATTCATTCACACAAGTTTTTAAAGATATAGACCATAGAGACAAAAGGTAACACAATTAAAAACTCAAAATCATCATCGAAGTATGCCAATTACCCATAAGATAAGACAATTAAAAGAAAATTAGCACAACTAATTCAAAAGGTCAAAAACATACTTTTACTAGTTACTAGTAGTTACAGAGTAACCCTGCTAAATTTAGTGGCTGAAAAACTCTACTAAGCCAAAATTAGCAGAAAATTAGAAAGATTAATTAAGTAATGAATGTAACACCGTCCCCTAACTAACATCAATGCTAACTTCAAATTCAAGATTCTCAAGCATATACATATCAGCAAACAAACGAAACCGGAGAATCTTGAAGTGCAAGACAAAAGAAAATCTCGAAGTCTTGTGATGCATAAAATCCTCTACAAATTGAGAAATTTAAAGGTACTCTCTCTTACTTTGGTGTTGGTGGGCATGTTGAAATTTCTTCTGATAGCCGAAATCTTTGACTTGTTGGTGTTATAAACATCATCAATAACCTTAACAGAATCCATGTCCATGTTCCTTTTCTTTGAAAGCACACTTTGTTTCTTTGGTGCTGGTGGACATGTTGAGATTTCTTGAATTAGAGAAATTTGTCCTTTTGGTGTTGAATATACATTGTTAATTGTGATGGTGGATAAATCATCAACAACCTTGTCAAAATTCATGTTCCTTAAAAAGCAGAGTTCAGAGGATGTTTCTTATTTAACAAAAAAAACAACAGTTGAAACTATTTGTAGACTTGTAGCGTAAGAATTGGAATTATTGCCTACGAGTTTAATTGTTGTGCACCATCAGTGTAAATGTTTTTCGCACATACATCCAATGATGTGTTGCCACATCATTTAATGAATGTGACACATCATGTATTTTTAATTACCATACATGATGTGTCGATATATTATTGGACGCATGTGTAAAATAACTTTACACTGACGGTGCATATAAATTAAATTCATTGGACTAATAACTAGAGTATTAGTTTGGGTTTGGTTTTTTTTTTATTGGTACAAAGTTTTTTCTTAATTTTTTTTATTAATTCTATGATTCTTAAAGGAATAAACCCTGATAATCCAGAGTTTGGCATGAAGTAAGTAAAATCTGAATAAGAATTATTTTCATCAAGAATCAAATCGAATTCTCACAAACGATTTGTCTTAAGAGGATTTCATTAACCACTTTATTTCAATATTTTATTTTCTTTTTAATTATCACTTGAGTTCAATATCTTGTTTTCTTCTTAATTTTATATTTACTGTTAAATCAGTATATTTAGAGTAACTGTTAAATTGTTGATTAAACTAGTAATCTATACTATTATTAAAGGGAAAATACCCTTTTTGTGCGTAGCTTTTTTCTTTCCAATTTTTACCTTTTATAAGAAACTATTTTATTTACAATTGAATTCTTTTTTAGTTCAGTTGGTAAGGAGATCACAATTTATATGTAGGGGTCGGAGTTCGAACTCGGGACACTCCATTTACCCCCCTTAAGGGTGGATTTTTAGCCACTAGACTATCCGACTAAAAATAAATAATCAAAATTTTCAAATATTTATATTTTTAAGTAAAATGATAGTACTAAGGACATGTTTGGATTGACTTATTTTTGGACTTATGCAAAACAACTTATATAAATAAATAAGTTTTTTATGCATTATTATAAATTTTTCAAGGTAATTTATGAGATAATAGGTTATAAAAATACTATTTTTGTCGGTGAAACTTATAAATTATTATAAAATTTTATTTATTTGTATAAGCTATTTTCATTATCTCAAAAATAGGTTGAGTCCAAACACGCCCTAATTTTGGTGTAACTTTTTTTTCTTTGCATTTTACTCTATTAGCTTACACATTTTTTCTTATTGAGTCTTACTAACGAGTGTGCTCGGAACACTCTTTAAACATTCAATTTTTTAAAAAAAATATTCAAAAAATTAAACATTATAATTTTCAATGCATTGAATTACAAATTTCCATAAAAATTCTATGAAAACTTACTATTTAAGGTCTTAAAAAATACCCCGGAAGCGAATTTGCATAAAACAATTTTTTTTTTATACCTTGACTGCTATTGAGCTACTTCAACAAATCTAAAGCTCACTTTGCCACCTCAAGTTACTTAGTTTTGGTCGATAAATACTCTATTGGACATACTCAATAATTACTGTTACTGTATTAATTATCAAATCTTTTTTTGGTGGACATGACTTTATCAAATTATATTCATTTCATGGAGGATTACTCGATAAGAAATTGATAGTTTACTCGATAAGAAATCAATTTCATGGAGGATTAATATATAATCGGGCATGTAAGGTTCAGAACATTCAACCATGCAGCATTCCAAAATGTAATTTACTGTTGGTAGAGCAGTAACTTGCTAGCAAATTTTTCATCATGTATAAGTTGATAAATATGGGAGGAGATTGTCTCAGTTAAATTTTTCTACCATGAAATTTCTTTCAACCATAAATTAATAATCCAGTACATTAGAACCTCAAAATCTTAAATAGGACTAGCAATTCAGTCCATATGAATAAAGTACTAAAAAAATCAGCATTTAGGAACATGATTTGAACTCAAGCTTTGGCATTGGCATTCCTTGTAAAGTCAGTACAAGTCTGGCAAGTGCAGTCCGAAAAACGACATATGTCACACCCGAAGCACACACAAGAAGTGCAACCTTTGCATGCCGGAGAACGAGTGCATCCTCTGTAAACTCTGCGACTACCTCTTTCTTCTTCATCGTCACATGTAATTCTGAGATATAAGGAAACAAGTTGCTACAGATTATGAAATGCATAAACAACAATGACTATTGTAAAAAGATTGAAATACAAATTCTATTGATGTTAGATAATTAAAATGAATCTATCGAGGCGCAATTAATTATGCCCACGAGTTGAATCTTTTAGTCCGTGAGAAAAATGTTTTATGCAGAAATATGTTAGAGTTGAATTTTACCATTTAGGACACAAAGCAATAAAGCATACGCATAAGATTGTCCATGCGACTAATCGCCACAGCAATAACTATGTAAAGTTAAACACCTAGACCGACTTGGACAACAAAATAGGCAATGTATCTGTGGCCGTTTTTTCAGTACCGAAACTGCCATGCATAGCAAGACGATGTAATGTAATTAAATAAACTCTTAACTACTACCTTATTAAAAGCCAGGACCAAGATTGGAACACCATTTATGCAGCAACCAATGCAAATGATTATATAATAACTTCGAAAAGATGACCATCCCCCAAATAGGCATTGTCAAAACACTAAATTCTCGCATATGTAATGTAGACATGAATTCACCTCAGAAGTTTAAATTGCAAATGATATAGTGATATAAATGTACTGCTATAATAGTACTATAATTATAGTCAGTGTTACTACAGTGTGGTGTAAGATACTAAAATAACTTCGAAAGTGGCCATAAACCACGCCTTCAAATACATAAATGTATGGATAAAAAAATGTTAACTCAAACATAAATTAATTAATTAATTCAGAACATACTTGTCATATAGAAGATCAGAACATTTCCAATTTGGATCAGCCAAAGCATCATGGTGAAGGCGGCAATCCTCTTTCGTTCTAAGGCGGAACCTACGCTCTTTGTTACATCTAGTACAGCGGATAAACTCGTCACGGTGGCACACCTGCCCATTTTGGGATTTGTGGGATCCATTGGCTGTTTTTAATGCTTGATTGTAGTATTTGAGCAGAACTGTTTTATACAATGGAACCTTCTCACCATTAACTATTACCCATATATTGTTCTTCCATTTCCTAGCTGTCTCTCTTCCAGAGTGTTTTTCGAACGCAGCAGGAGTCAATTTGTCTATCGGTTAAACATCATTAAATAAGGTAAGAGTTAGATTATGCATTCAGTTGGCAAAAGAATTGAACTTGATATAAAGCAAAAATAAACAGAACAAAACAACATATAAAGGGAATTATATGGAATTAATATGTAGTCACATTGTAAGAATTAGAGATATAATATAAGCATATAAATTTCTATTAACAGGCCTAAGATTCCAAACTAAACTACAATTGAAGCATAACTACACACGTAGATAATGTATGCATGAAACAAGTTTAGCATGCATGATATATATTTAAGAAAGAGTAATCCCAAATTAAATGCAATCACAAATATCTCATTTCACAAACACATGCAATAGTAAAGTCAAAGAGAACTAATCTTAGAAGTTAGAACTCCCATTCTTCTTAATCTGCCAAACAGATTTCATTGACTTTTAACAAATCAAAAAGAAGAAAGCTTATTTTATTCAATAACTAACAAGTTCTTGTTGATGGAAAAACGATTGTAACCAAAAAACACCAATAAGATTCTAAAATAAAGACTAATTATTAACATATCAACATACATTTGCATACATAACTTTATACATTTGCATAACAATTAACAACCACTTCATACTTTTCTAAGAACATGGAATCAAAATTTTCACTGAGACAAATCAACATACACTTTAACCATGAAACAAAACAACATCACAAAAGAGTTCATAGTCTCAATAAAACAAACAAAACATACAATGACACGTGTCAAAGGACAACCACATAGGAAAAAACAAAAAAGTCTCCATTTCTATTAAAGAGATAGAAAAAGACCTTCTTCACAACCAGGTGTACATTCACAAGTGATTTCAAGATAACCATTGACAAAAATCTTAAGCTTTCCAACAGCATCACCATATCTATGACTAGTACAACCACACATTACTTCAACAAATTCTCCAACTTTCTTAACCCCATTAACATCTTTTAGCTCATCATCACTGAACATTGTGAACCCACTTTCTTTTTCCAACCCGTTCGCCATTTTGTATCAAAAAGACTGTTTTTTTAGCAAGAGGAAGGAAAATTAAGTAATGGGTCAGCGAGATACGCGGCGAAAAAAATCTGAAATAAAAGTACTGCAGAGAATATCCTTGAAATGATGGAGATTTTGAAAAGATGAGGAAATCCAAAACAACACGGTTCCCCCAAGGTTTTTTCTGAGAGATCTGGCATAGAGAGAGAGAGAGAGATGAAGTGATTGGGAAGTGAAGAGTAGTTAAAGGCGTAGGGGAGGTGCTATTTGCATGATGACAGTAGAGAGAGAGAGAGAGATGAGTAGGTTGTTTTTGTTTGTTTGTTTATTATAGGGAAAAGGGAAAACCTTCTCAAAGTCTCATCATCATGGGAGGGGTCGAAGTTTTCGATGGTTGTTTTTTTTCAATTTTACTAGGACTAGGAAGTTGAACTTGGACTGTGGCACTATTCTCGGGAAAGAGATTACACCTCCCGTTTTTTATAAATAAAATCATTTGCTTATAGAGTCGGGAAATTAAGAGTTGGGTCGTGAGATAAGTAAAAATTAATTAAGAATTATTTCTATTGAGAATTGAATTCGAATTCTAACGAATGATTCGTCCTAAGAGTAGTTTATTAACCACTTGATGTTAATATCTTGAATTGTGTAACTATTACAAAATTATCAATTATTTACTCTCTTCGGTCATAATTATAAGCAAATTTGATTTTTTTGGTAGATTAGAAAAGTGATGTATTTGGTTCACAATATGGACTACATACGTTACTTTTCCAATATACCAAAAAAATCAAATTTGCTTATAACAGTGTTAAATGTATTCGATGTTGATTTTTTTTGTTTTCACCACGAGTATCCGACACACTAGACTACTTAATCTGGTTCGGGGGTCAGTTATGTCATCAAGTAGTTTCAGGCCCCTCAATTACAGTTGTGGGGAATCGAATTGTGGTCCTCTCTACCAAATCCAACGCCAATCACCATAAGATCAACTAACGATTAGTTTTCGATGTTAATTTTTTATACTTCAATATAAATTATTTATCATATTAATGAGAGATACAAAGAAAATATATTTATAAATTTGGTGAAATGCATCTATAGGTCCTTTAAGTTTTACGTTTGTATCATATAAGTCCTTTAAGTTTTTTAAATATCAGATAGGTCCTTTAAGTTTTTTAAGTATCAGATAGGTCCTTTAAGTTTTACGTTTGTATCAGATAGATCCTTTAAGTTTTAAGTTTGTATCAAATAGGTCATATTTCTTAAGGACCTATTTGATACAAACTTAAAACTTAAAGGACCTATCTGATACTTAAAAAACTTAAAGGACTTATCTGCTACAAACATAACACTTAAAGGACCTATCTGATATTGAAAAAATTTAAAGGACTTATATGATACAAACGTAAAATTTAAAGGATTTATAGGTGCATTTGGCCTATAAATTTTAGGTAGTGTGATATATAGAGATAAACTTTTTTTATATTAGAATTTTACAATTAGGAATTGAGGGAGTGAAAAGAAAAAGAGAGGAGAAAAGATTCTTTGGAATATGAGTTTGATTTTCATATCACACAGTAAAAACAGCGGTGCAGTATTTTTTTTTTTATATGATTGATTGTTGATTGATGGGGAGGTGAACTAGTACCACCACTTTGTACTAGTAGTTTCTTTTTTTATTGGCACCACCACTTTGTAGTTATTGTTGCAATGTACTACAAGCCCCTTCACTCATCATGAGAGTTGCATAGGTATAGGTAGGGGTGGATTAGGCGAGTGACGACGGTCCATTTAATCCGTCATTTTTATTGATTGAACCTAGTTTTTGGGTCGTTGTCTTAAGTAGATCCGTTCCGCTTAACCCGCTAAAATAATGGGGTGGAGCGGGCTAAATTGGCACGCAGATATTTTAGGTGTTTTTCCCTAGAACATGAGATGAAAAATAAAGGAAAGAGTTAAACTTTACATATAAGTTTAATCCAATTTTATTTTTTTTACATTTTTAGACCCAGAAAAAAGGAAGGGTTAATCAAAATTTTACTTGCATTGTTTCTATTCTCAATGAAATTTATTTTGATTTTGACACTTATTTAGTATTTTGATTTTGACACTTATTTAGGTGATTGAATTTATTTTGAGACTTTTTTATTGTTGTTGGATTTTTATTGGTGCTTTATTTTATCAAGGCTTCTTTATTTTATTTTTTGGCTTTCATCTTAATCTGGTTCTGAGGTCAGTTCTTGCATAAATTGATTTCGGCTCCCTCCCATTTTTTTTAATAGTTTACATGAAACAATTTGGTGATCATGTTGAATTATTAATTATTACTATTTACTAGCATTCAAAGCTGCTGGAGTAATTCTTTTATTTTTTTGAAAACTCGGTATCTGATCTAACCCAGAGTAATTCTTACCTAGCAATTATTTTACTCTGCAACATGTTTGGCCGGAGATTATTAATGTGCATGCACTTTGTGTGTGTGAGTTTCCAATGACTTTGCCATTTCGTCTACCAACCAAAAAAAAAAAAATGTGCATGCACTTTTGTTTGTGTCTCAAGCTGCTGCAGTACCATCACACATTCATAGTTGTATTGATTCCCTTTTCTTATCTTTTAGCTCAAGCATTGTACATAAGTGTGCTTATAGTAAATAATACATTAATGATCAGCACTAAGTTAATACTCCATTTTCAAAGTTAGGTGAACACACAACAACAATTTTGAAGTACTTAATTCAATTTTCCATCCAACCATTTAGGCAATTACAACTTATTTTTATTTACTCTGTTACTGCAATGCATAATTAGTTGGATTTTGATTGCTAATTAACAAGTATAACTAGCTATGGTGATGATTTTTTAGTAGAGATTAGGTTCATGTACTGTTCTACTATCATTTCTGGAGATAAGTCAGTGAAGTATCCTTTTTCTACATCTAATCCTTCTTGTGCTGCCAACATCTCAACCAGGTTCTGCACCCTATCAGCTCCAATTTGGTTAGGCTCCAACAACATGCAAGCTATTTCATTGAAATCCTCACAAACAATCCTGAGTGTTTGCACCGCAGGAAGGCCACCACCACGAGCACTGACTTTCCTTGCAATCCTTCTTGCTGCTGATACATCGGTTGACAAGATTGGTATGTTGTAGAGTGTGACCCAAGGACGCGCACCGATCATCGAGATGCCTTTGGCTCTTGAAACAACAATAGGCCCTCTGTCTGGTGTTTGAGGTAGGATATCAGGCATAGTCCACCCTGCCCATTGGTTTCCCATGAAATTAGGTCGGTAGAATCCAAGCTCGCGCCTTATTGTGTCGAGTTGTTTCCCCGTTGGATGTGCAGCAGCATAAAGAAATACAGGTACTGCATTTTTATATATTAAGAAATGGTGTCAGTGTCAAAAGAAAAATGGATGAAATTCTCTTGCATTATTTTGATTAAGTCTATGATACTATGATGACCTTAATTTTGTTGGTTTCAATTGTTCTAACATAAAAAGTTTACTCTTTTTTAAGCAAAGGACTGGTATGCCAAGGCATCCACATCACTATATGACAAGGCTTCTCAGCTATACTGGCATCCCAAACCCTAACAATTGTCTGCACCATACCGAATTCAAGCGCGTACATTCGAACAAATTGACGATTTGTTATGTTTACTTAATATTGGTCATCAATTTTTTCGCAATAACGGTTAAAATATTTCATTTCCTTAGTATTATAAAGTTTCAAACATGGCTCTAAGAAAAGATTGGATCCATCCACTTGATGCCAGAACTGACCCTCGAATCAGATTAGATGATCCAGTAGACCGAATACTAGTGGTGGAAACCAACAAAAAAGATTGGACCCATTGCATTTGTAGGTCCATTAATTGTTGCTAGTCTTATATTTGTAAGAATTTAATTTCATAATTTAAAACTGAGTTTTTAGTAATTAACACAGTAGCAATTCTATGAACAAGTCCTTTGAGACTTACCATTGAATTGGTTACCAATGTCTGCCGCCACAGCTTTTGCCAGCCATGCTGCCTCGTCAAGTGATGCATGAGCAAGTGGGTGGAAAACAATGTCATCAACTGCGCCTAAACGGGGGTGAGCTCCGTCATGCAATTCAAGGTTAATAGCATTGAATGCAGCCTCAGCCATGGCCACCACTGTTTGTTGGAGGGGACTGTATATAGCATTTCCTGTGCAGTCATGCAAAACATACGACACAAGGCTATACCTTGCCCGATTGTAAGTTCTATCATGAAATTTGTGCACAATGACAGTCTCTGGGTTCGATCTCGCGACTCGTTCAACTGCATCAAGAGTAGCAATGTTGCGTCCTTCCGAGATAAAGAATTTGCAACACAGTAGCATGGAATGATCTGCTGTTTTCTTTTGTTCCTAAACAAATAATTAAGATAGTGAAGTTTTATTCCATTGAAGTAGAAATAAGAGAATACATATATTTAGGAGACATTTGAAAGAGCTAATTTAGTGTTAGAAAGAGTTTGTGATATATTTATAAGTTGTTTTTAATTTATTATTATTATTATTATTATTATTATTATTTTAAAAATAATAATAGTGTACTACTAAAATAATTGAGAATTTATTCTTATCCACAATTTCTAACACACGTGACTTTTTTAGGCAGATATATATACATTATTCAAACAAGAACATGATTTAAGCCAAAAACTTGCAGGATTATTGCAAAGAAAGGAGACTGTTAAGCTTTATTTACTCTAAGAAAAAGATTTAGGATCAATGGTTAATTTAAGTTCAACTTACTACACTTGTAAGTTGTAACACTACAAACTTATACCAATTATAATATTTTTATTATTATAAGATAATACTAATAAAACAAGAACTGTTTTAGATTATATTCTTAATCTAAAACAAGAACACTAATAGTCTATTACCACTTGCTGCTACCCAATTTGTTATCCTTTCCTGGTTCCTTTCCCTTTTCTCTTTGTATTTTGGTAAACATTTTTCAAAACAACAAAGGAAGTGGAACAATTAAGGAGAACATTATGCAGATTTTACCACAAATACATGTGCTTAATCAGTTAATTAATCAACAAAATTGCCACCAACATCACACTAATCAGAGTAAGAGAAAGATAAGGAAAGAAATTTTTCTGACCTTGGTAATAGTATAATTGAAAGCCATGCTAATGATCCTTCACTCCACCTGCAAATCTGTGTTCACAAGGTATGAATTTATAAACTAACTTGAAATGTTAGAACTCGTGTCCATCATTTTTATATGGTATATGGTACAGTCCAATATAATACCATTAATAGTTTAATACTATCATCCACCCAATTTTGTCTCCACGTGGTGCCACGTCACTCCATTATCATACTGCAACTTCTCTCTATGTTTGATTCTACCATGAGAAAAATTGATTTTGACAGAATTGAATTGAAGATAAAGTGATTTATGTTTGGATACATTCATGTAAACGTTGACTGATCTCTCTTCTCAACCGAATTCTTTCTATACGGAAGTCATGAATCGAACCCACCGATTAAAAACACTTATCAAATTCCATCAATTCATTGACATGGTACAGTCAGATAAATATAATTTTCTTTTTATAAGTGTTCACTAAAATTTAAAATTTAAAAGTTTTCCATTTTTTAAATTCACCTGTCATCCATCATTTAAAGGTTCTTATAAAAATATAAATTTTTCATAACGTGTGGAACAACAAAATTGTACTTATTTAATACTCCCTCCGTCCCTTATTATAAGTCCCCCTTAGTATTTTTCACGCATATTAAGAAAAGTTGGTAGTGTAATTAATATGTACTTTTTGGGTGTTACAATTACTAAATTATCCTTAGTGAAAAGATGTATTTGTATTTGACTTTTCGGATTTCAATGTAAAGTAGGGTTATGTTTGTAAAAGTATTAATAAATGTGTCTAGGGATTTGAAAATGGGCTTATATTTAGGGACAAACTTTTTCTTTAAAGAGGGGCTTATAATTATGGATGGAGGGAGTAATACATAGCATCTATCCTTTTCAATAAACACTTAAAAAAGTTTTGTTTCCATTTTACTTTTTTCATATTTTTTAATTACTTACTCAACACGTAAGCCCACAGAATTGAAAGTGTTAATCCACTGAATTGATTAACACAAATTAAACCTATAACAATACAAACTTAAACCAACCACTGCACTATTCCATCTTTGATAAACAAACAAAAAACAAAAATCAATTGCCAAACCAGCAATTGATGATGTTTGATTAGTTTATATATAACAGACAAAAAATGTTAAACAATATGCCTAATATATTAATGGTTGTGACATTTACACCGTCGGCACATTACAACCAATCGTGTATGAGATTTTTTAGAAGTAACTGATAAAAGTCAAATATTCTTGATGGTCAAACATGTATGCTTGATTGAGAGTGTAAAATTTTTTTACTCTGACAATGTATATAAATTAAAGATGGCCAATTTGACATTAGAATGAGAATTCACCAGATGGCAAAAAACTTCTAAGGGCATGAAAAAGTAATTTTTCCACCAAATTCTCTCTTCAAGCAGTTCAAGTAACTTTTAACAATTTCTTCCTGTGAAATATCTGTATAGTATCCCTTCTCCACAGAAATACCTTCTTCCCATGTAAGGCGCAGAATGAGGAACAACTGCTGAGGAAACCGCCGAAACAATTTTTGTCTCAGAAAAACATCCACCCCTCACTCACGACATATCTTCAGCAAGGTCTATTGATATTCTGCACATATAATAATCTACAATATGAACTTCAAGTTAAGATAATATTGTTCAACTTCTAACATCATCCTGTTAGCATAATGTGTACAGGTTCCAATAGTGTTAAATAGCGTGTTTATAGATGCTGTAGCGCTATACCGTAGCAGAATTTGAATAAATTGTCATTGTTCTGTGATATGTTATTTAGTACAAGCAAGGACTGCTGTTAATGTATTTAATTTTGCAGCAGCATAATTCTTCATCATCAATTATCAGTAATTATTCAACAGTGGCAATATTGAAAGAAGCGGCTCTCGATAATTGGTAGTAGAATCAATGACTTAACCCTCCTGGATGGCCAGAACAAAATTTTACTATACTGACTTAACCCTCCAACTAAAAAGGTGTATGATGCTAAAAATACACCTAATTAGTAGGTGCATTGTAGCATAAAAAAACCTCATCAACAAACAAATGGTGGAGTATCAACCTAGGTGGTTCACAATGGAGCAAGTTTTACAACCATTGGATCAAGTGGGTCAATGGATCTCAGAGTAAAATCATCATCCACACAGTATTATTATTTTCACTAACTCTCAATCAACAAGTCTCATAATCTCACAGTGAAACATTTGACTGAGAATCTACGTCGAATGTCTTCATCGTCTCCTAAGTCTCTGAATCTGAAATCGTATGAATCATATATGAGAGTGCAGAGTTTCAAATCTTTATAGTAGGAAAACCAAAGGAAAATAATAAAATCAGGGTTGCAATAAATAAAATAAAATAGCTGATTTAGTTGATATTGGGAGAAGAAACAAAGAACCTCGACTTTCACGAATCAGAAAAGAAAATTGTTTTAGTGAGCTAGTATAATATAGAAATGATGACTGTTCTTCACTCCTCTTAAATTGATCAGAATCTCTCATGTCCCCTCTATATACCAGAAGATATCTTCTGGTAGTGCAAATCTTATTGGGAGATATCTTCCGGTAGTTGGATGTTGGTTGTTCATCAACAAGTTATGGTGATGATTTTTTAGCAGAGATTAGGTTCATGTACTGTTCTACTATCATTTCCGGAGATAAGTCAGTATAATATCCTTTTTCTACATCTAATCCTTCTTGTGCTGCCAATATCTCAACCAAATTCTGCACCCTATCAGCTCCAACCCGATTAGGCTCCAACAACATGCAAGCTATTTCAGTTGAATCCTCACAAACAATCCCGAGTGTCTGCACCGTAGGAAGCCCGCCACCACGAGCACTAACCTTCCTTGCAATCCTTCTTGCTGCTGGTACATCAGTCGACAATAATGGTATGTTGTAGAGCGTGACCCAAGATTGTGCGCCAATCATTGAAATACCTCGGGATCTTGAAACAACAATAGGCCCTTCATCTGGTGTTTGAGGTAGGATATCGGGCATAGTCCACCCTGCCCATTGGTTTCCCATGGAATTAGGCCGGTAATATCCGAGCTCTCGCCTTATTGCATCGAGTTGTTTCCCTGTTGGGTGTGCAGCAGCATAAAGAAATACAGGTACTGCATTTTCACATATAACAAAAAATTCAGTGTAAGTGTAAAAAATAATTGGAAGAAATTCTTTTGATATATGAATATGTTGATTAAGTCTATCATACTATGCTGTCCTTAATTAAGTCCTTTATGGCTTACCATTGAATTGGTTGCCAATGTCCGCAGCCACAGATTTTGCCAACCACGCTGCATCGTCCAATGATGCACAAGCAAGTGGGTGGAAAACAATGTCATCAACCGCTCCTAAGCGGGGGTGAGCCCCGTCATGAAATTCAAGATTGATGGCATTGAATGCAGCCTCAGCCATGGCCACAACAGTTTGTTGCAGAGGACTGTATATGGCATTTCCTGTGCAATCATGCAAAACATACGATACGAGGTTGTACCTTGCCCTGTTGTAAGTACTATCATGAAATTTGTTCACAATGACAGTTTCTGTATTCGACCTCGCAGCTTGTTCAATTGCATCAAGAGTAGCAATGTTACGTCCTTCCGAGATAAAGAACTTGCAGCACAGTAACATGGATTGATCTACCGTTTTCTTTTGCTCCTACAAAAATAGTAAGAGTTATAAGGTTGACTTAATGGTCAAGGTAAACGAGTTAAGATATAAAAGTGATAAGGTTCACATCCAGTATATATAATTCTAGCTACAGTATCGGCATTTGTCCTAAAAAAGAAATTTAAGCACCGTGAAAATTTAAATGTCATTTTTATTACTCTAATTAAACAGATGTTGTGGATGTCAAGATAGGTTCAACATTTGGCATAATTAATTGTATGTTAATTTTTTTCCCATGTATTACACTACAGAAGAATTACTCCTATAGTCCTTAATTTCATATAACAATTTAGTCTTTTAATCTTTTTTCATGATTGCATGTGATTTTTTAAGCTTCAAATTTATAGTTTTCTCTTGGGGCATAATATATATTTATGATTGAAACTTAAAAGCGCATAGAGAAAAAAAGTTATAAATTTGAAGCTTAAAATTTATATTCAAACATAGAAAAAGGATTAAAATGACTAAAAAATATAAAGACTAAATTGTTATTAGAAATTAAATTAAGGGAGTAATTTGGCCACTACAGTATATCTATACAATTTCCTTTATCATCCTTATACTCGAAGGGGTACCCTACACCATGTGAATCACTGTCAATTGCTATTATTTCTATTTATTATACAAAAATAATACAAGTTGTACCACTAAAATTATTGACAACATAATCTTATCCACAATTTCTAACACACATGACTTTTTTAGGCAAATATTGAAGTAGTTCCTACAAGATAAATTATTAAAAAATAAAATTTACATTATTCAAACAAGAACATGGTTGAAGTAAAAAACTTGCAGTTCTAATATTGAAAAGAAAAGATAACATTTCTTAACCAGCTGAAACAAGAACACTAACACATAAACAATACCACCTGCTCTTTTTTTCCTCTCTTTTCATGGTTCCTTTACCTTCTTTTAAAGCTTTATTATAATCAATAAAATTGTTACCATGGCAGTAACTAATTAGTTTTATCTATATACACACACTATACTATGGTCTAATGTTAATTAACATCACTAATTAGAGATAAAGAAAAAGATAACGAAAGAGATTTTCTGACCTGAGTAGTATAATTGAAAGCCATGATGAATTGATGATGATGAGATAATCCTCCACTCCAACTGCAATCTCTCTGTTCACGAGTTACTTAACAAATGGAACTATCTATCATTTTCATTTTTATTATATGGTACAGTCCAATTAAATATATCAATATCATCTAGTCCATGTCCCCACGTGGCGCCACGTCACACCATTATTAACATAGAAGAAAACAAGAAGTTGCTTCCAAAAGTATGAATTGCATTATTATATTATATTATATTACTATATAAAAGAAAACATGAATTGTATGTTGCTTCTACAAAGTATGGTTTTTATTGTACGACAACTAATTATGGGATTTAAAACAGAAACAAATGAATCAAAGATCAATGGATAATCTATAAAAGTAATTAACTATAACCTAACAATTTGATTATGTAAAGATATTGGTCTAGTATAATAGTAGTATCAGAAGACTTGTATGAAGAATCATCTCAATTATTAGAGGTATTTATATTTAGTATTTGACACATTCAATAAGATTATCAGAAAAAAATCCAAAAAAAAGTGTCAATAAAGGTCGATTCAGTTGGTAAGAAATTGACTCATACTCCGTAAGAGTGTTGGTTCAACTCCTACTTCCGGCTCTTTGGTGGATGATCTATAAGTACTCTTTGAGCCTTAATGCTCTTGTGAGCTCCTGAAACCCAACTCACCTAAACTCTTTGAACCTTAAGGCTCTGGTGAACTCCTAAAACACTACTCAACTAAACTCTTTGAACCTTAAGACTATTATAAACCTTCGAAACCCTGTCCACCTAAACTTGGAGGGACGAAAATACAATTTTTTAGTGTTCACTCAATTTAAAAGTTTTATCATAATTAGATTGATGTGTCATTCTTCACTCTAAATACATCTCTCAACAAAGATCATTATGTCCTTTTCAACAAACGCTTAAAAAAGATGAATCCACTAAATTGGATCTTCTTAGATGGTTGTGCTTATTTTAATTAACACAAATTAGACCTATAACAATAACAATACAAACTTAAACCAACCACTGCACTATTCCATCTTTGAAAAACAAACAAAAATCAATTGCCAAACCAGCAATTGTCCTAGGCACAATCAACTATGATTTTAGAAGTGGTTATGATAAAAGTCAAATATATTTAATGATCAGATAGTGTAAAAGCTTTTTACATTGACGGTGTATATAAAAGAATGGAAGGCCAATTTGATATTTGGAATGAAAATTCACCAGATGGCAAAAACCTTCTCAGGGCATGAAAAAGTAATTTTTCCACATCAAATTCTCTCTTGAAACAGCTTCAAGTAACTTTTAACAATTTCTTCCTGTGAAAAATCTGTGTAGTATCCCTTCTCCACAGAAATACCTTCTTCCCTTGCAAGGTTCTCAACTTCTTGTTGTACTCTTTCACCACCAACATTCTTTGGATCCAACAAATTACAAGCTACTTCAATGATACCTTCACCATGTGTAAGTGCCATGGCCTGTACCGAAGCGAGTCCACCACCTCTTCCACTAATACGTTTTGCAATTCTACGAACAGCGCTAATATCGGAAGATAATAGAGGGACATTATAGTTATCAACCCAATTGGTTGCTCCAATGACCACAACACCTTTTGCTGGAGTCACTTCAGATGGACCACTATACGGTTTCAGTGGCAAAGTGTCTGATTTTGGCACACCAATCCATTGATTTTCGTTAGAGTTTGGCTTGAAATAACCAAATGTTCTTCTGATTGAATCAAGTTTCATCCCTTCTTCGTGTGCTGCTCCGTATAAGAAAGTAGGAACTGCATGATGTGCATTTGAACTATTTTTAGAAATATGATCAACATGTACTAATAGACAGTTTCATAATCAATTTTATATAAAACGGTAGTCCTGAAAATAATCGCGTGCAAACATGGAAATAACCAACAAAATAAACCTTGGAGCTAAAAAGAATTTAACATGAAGACATAATAAAAATCCAACAATCAAATAGACGAAATTAGGTTCAAAAGCTCTATTACTTCATAAACTGATAAAAGAGGTTATTTTCCTTATATAGTAATCTACATTATGATGAACTCATTAAGATAATATTGTTCAACTCCTAACATCATCCTGTTAACATAATGGATTCAGGGTTCATACTTTGGTCGGACAATTCCCTCCTTTCTGTCTTGCAACCGGGGAATGACAGAGCAGATTTTAATATGACATTAAGGAAGATAGTAATTTTGGTCCTGAAAAGCAAAATCAACTAATGCAGGACCAAAAGCTAGGACATATGCCCTTGTTAATTGTGGTGAAGGTTCCTATTAGGCTTGTGATTGATGACTTTATTCATCTTAGGAAATTTGTTGTTAATGTGAATTATTCATTAGATATATCAGTTACAACCCAACAAAAGGCCTAGAGTTTTGATGAAAGAGTTCACTGCTAATGCTAAGTTAATCCATAACAGAAACTTTAATATTTGGCACCTTTTGTGCTAAATGTGAGCTACCAATTAATATATTTCTTAGCTTATAAAAGAAAATACATAGCACGAATTTGCCACCACCAAAAACAATTTTGATGACCTTATCAAATTTCACTGGTATGTACTTTATAGCATGTAAAATTCTGCATCAAGATGTGTCTTTCTGCTGGTTCTTCCAAAGTCTGACAATTAACAAAATATTAAGAGTATACAAGCAAGGACTGATGTGTATTTTTCAGTTCTGCAGCAGCATAATGCTTGCTTCATCATTGATTATCAGTAATTATTCAACAGTGTCAATATTGAAGGAAGTGGCTCCTGGTAATTGGTAGAACCAGTGAATTTATGAAGGCATTATTTATGCTTAAGAGAATGCATTATTAGTTTATTACACAATAAGCACAGACTGATAAACTTAATGTTTAGGAGAATCCTCCTAAATAGCCAGAACAGAATTTTTTCTGTGTCTAGAAGCTTTCAACCCCTTCCCAAGAAATAACATTCTCCTTTAGCACGTATTAAAAAACACTAACCAGTCCACAAATCCTATCTCAAGTGGTAAAAATGTCGAACTTGTAAAAATGATGAAATGTTAGACATCTACATCATTAATGTAAAGTTATTAAACTCATAATATAATATAGTATAACATCACATTTAAGCCTATGTTTGGTTACTTTTGGTTAGTCAACATGTTTTTATTTTAACCGCAAATTTGTTATGTTTGGCTTATATCCCCAAAATCAGTTCTAGCCAAAAGCTAAGATTTCTTGTGTCTAAGTTAACATAGAATCAATTGTGAAATTTGTTAAAAGTGGCAGCCATATATACACACACAAAAACAATAGCAATCCAAACATAAATTGATAATAATATTTTTTCCCCTAAATGCATCTAAACATAAATAAATTCACTTTTAACCAAAATCATTTTTTGTCAATGCAGAACCAAACAAACACAAACTCATGCTAATACTAACCTTGCAGATTAGAACCCATGTGAGTGGCTAAACACCTTGCAGTCCTAGCTGCTTGATCCAAAGAAGCATCAACCAAAGGATGAAAACATATATGATCAACAACTCCAAGTCTAGGATGAGTTCCACTATGAACCTCAAAATCAATACCATCAAATGCAGCTTTCACCATAGCCAATACAGCATTTGTCAAATGACATGATTCTTCATTATTAGGCACTGAAACAAACTCAGAGACAAGTGTGTAACCAACTCTATTGTAAGTCACATCTTCAAATTTGTTAATTATTGGTGCTAATGGAAAAAACTTAGCAGCTTTTTCAATTGATTCCAATGCACTCTTGTTTCTGCTTTCTGATATATATACTTTGCAGCAACCTACAATGGATTTCAACATTTTTTTTTATATTTTTTATCACTTTGTAATTATATAATTATACAATGAAACTGTTAAGTATTGTGGAATCAGACAACAGTACCATAAAACATGTTCCTTAATCCCTTTTACACCACAAAATAATGAACAAACAAAACCTTATCTAGGTGAAAGCAATGGTGGAGTATGAACCTATGTGGTCCACAATGGAGCAAGTTTTACAACCATTGGATCAATGGATCTGATCTGAGAGTAAAATCATTCATACCATATTATTATTTTCACTAGGTCTATTTTGATTATACACACTTTGTCCACAAATTGAAAAGGGAAAAATGAAACTATACAATAAATTGGGTTCCAGATCTTCGATCTTTGAAATGAAAAGGGAGAAAATAACGCCGGCGAGGTGTGAGGGTGGAGTATGGGGCGGTGGAAGGAGTTAATTGCGGCGAGGTGTCGTCGTCGGATCTATCGGCTTTGTCACCGTCTTGTTTGAAAGGAAAATGCTGTTTTTCTTTTTTACAAAGTCCACTGCCTGATTTGATTTGGTCGGTTCTGTAATTGAGTGATGATGCTATAAAAATAAAATTGACCTCATCAAAAACAGAGTTTATGCAAATAAGTTTTTTATGTTTTATATAGGGTTAAATATGTTTTTAGTCCTACATTTTGTGAAATTGTTAAAAATGGTCCCTATATTTTAAAAATGGTAAAAAAAACCCTATAAAATTTTCCACTATCGAGATTAGTCCCTGCGTTTATCCTTTAGGGACCATTCTTGACAATTTCGCAAAATATAGGGACTAAAAACATTAAAAGGTAGGGACTATTCTTGACAATTTTTCAAAATGTAGGGACTAAAAATATTAAAAGGTAGAGACTATTCTTGACAATTTTGCAAAATGTAGGGACTATTCTCTACGGATTGAATTAATCTTGATAGTGCAAAATTTTATAGGTTTTTTTTTACCATTTTTAAAATGTAGGGACCATTCTTAACAATTTCGCAAAATATAGGGACTAAAAACATATTTAACCCTTTTTTATATAAGTAAATAAGTTTTTATGTACTATAGTAAACTTATACTACTTTTTATAAACACTTACATATTTATTTACATAAAATATTTTTTATAAAATTAAAAATAAGCTAATTTAAACGACCCTGAATGAAAAATATCCAAATTCAAAATTGTTTTAGTGAGACAGTAGTATAATAAAGAAAGACAAATGTTAAATAGTGTTACAGAAACACTTGTTAATTAAGAATTCAAATTTAAAAAGTTTTTCTTAGAAATTGTATAGTCAACACAATAAAAATCTAAATTTTTGTGTTTTCAATCTACAACTTTTCTTTTACTTATTTTTTTAGTTCTTTAACTAGTGTTCCACTAGTTAGCAATAGCAAAGAAAAAAAATAATAGTTGTTATTTGCTACACCTAAATTGATCACCATGTTCCTTCTATTTATGGAAAGATATTTGAGGTATCTTTTCAATAGTGTTTTTTCTAATGAAGAGTAATCATTTCAAAGAGTTTTGGAATTGGTTATTATGGAAGTTTTAAATCTAAGCCAACATTCAATTCTTCTTTTGACAAATGTTGCACCGTGTAATCCCTACACAAGCTACTTTTACTCATAGAAGTATTCGCTTGGACTCCATTTGCCCTATCTTTGAAAATGAGTTGAGACCCTAGTCTATTGTGTGTTTCATTGCAATCGGAAAAAAATCATTTGTAACTTGATTGTGGAGAAATGATTATCTCCATTAGAGAAAAAAATTGAGAAAATAATGTTTACACGAAAACAATTCTCTGTTTTTTCTACTGTCTTCTCTCTTATGCATTCTCGGTAGTTGGATTTTAATCCAACAGATACTTATTTCTTTTACTTCTTTCCTCTCAGCCAAGAGATTGATCTGAAGGCTATAATTAACGGCAGGATGGACAGCTGCAGAGAACACACATGAGAGAATCCATATCTCATCTAGACCATTGAATCATAAACATGAGATAATATTTTAATTAGAAAAAATGGAGAAATGTTGGTTAATGGTTAAAGATGTAAAAATTGAAAAAACTTAGAAAGAGAAAATTGAGAGGATCCATTCTCTTGATTGTGGGTCCTAATTTTGACCAATCAAAAGAAGACAATTCAATTTTTATTTGGTCTATTACAATATTTATAAGATTGGTATTGTGATCATGTGAACCATTTGATATGCCAGAAATGCTAAGGTTCTTTTTGAATAATAACAGGTTTTGTTTAATAATAACATCACTCTTATGATTTATTGTCAAAGATCAAGGGCTATGACTCGTGACGCTGAGTTAAGATCCTCTCCGTTTCTTATTCTTAACAGGTTTTGTTTAATATTAGCACCTCTCTTTTGAATAAATGTTGTTTAATAATAACACATCTGGTAGCGTCACGAATAATAACATTAATATTTCTTCCATTTATAGATCACAGACATTCTTCAATACACTGTGATTCCATAAGCTAGTTCCATTCCTTTTTTGTGACCAATGCATTCCAACTAATAAGGTGTCCCCAAAATTGTATTGATAATTAATAAATATTTCTCAGAAAAATGGAGAAATAATAAAACTAAGGAATGCACATTAAAATAGCAAACTAATCCTACATGTTATAGGTTTGATTTGAGGATTATATATGTATACATTTGCAAACTTGCAATATTAGCATTTAGCAACATATGTCAATCTATATTTCTGTTTGTCTAAACAAATCTACTAGTAGTTTTTTATATGAAGATATATCATATATGTCAACCTAGGAAGCACTAATCTCTAGTAGTTATTGCTTCTGTTGATATTTCCTTTGCCAGTCTTCAAATTGAATCAGGTTGCACTTTACACTTCTTTCTTGAAGCTGCCAACACATATAATCATAAAAATCAACATATAATTGTCTAAATGAGTAAAAAAATTTGAGTGTGTTTGATCTGCTAAAAAATAAGGGACAAGACAGAACAACTTCAGTTGTACTGTATTTGATTTTAAAACTGTTCCTGGTACTGGACAAACTGTGGGCCAAGAAACAGGACAAAAACTGAAATTCTTGTCCCCCACTGAACCACGGGACAACTTTTTATCCTCTGCACAAGTTGTCTAAAGTACCAAAATAACCTTTTGTCCACCAAACATCGTACAAACACAAAATTTATTCAATACCTTAAACGTTTGTACTGTACAGTTCTGTTCGGTACTAACATTTAACAGATCAAATTTATGTATAATAAGAAGACAAGCAATACTATACCTCAAAGACAGATATAGTATGTAAGAGATCATAAAACTCTTCTAAGAGTTGCTTCTCTTGTGCAACAACTTTTGCCAATTCTGATACTATTGCAGCAGTCTTGTCAATCTGTTGACAGAAAATTTCCATTTGAATGCAGTAATATTTTTAGACAATTTTCGCGGCAACTTTTAAAGTGGTTAAAGCATTTCAAATAGGTAGTTGATCACGTTTAATAGATAGTTAATAAAATGAGTAGCATAGTTTGTATTGTGTAACCAAACTTACTGCAGGTGAAAAAGAAGTTAATATCGGCTTAATGGAAGCTGTGAGATCAGAGGCCAGACGAATTGCAATCGATGTAAATTGTACATCCACCTGTAAGTTAAGCATAAAAGTTCTGTTAATGCACCATCCCTATCATGATCACTTAGGTAAAATTTGAAATATTCGTAATCTCATGAACATGTTTGAAGGCGCTTTATAAAATCAAAGACGAATTTGATGGTTTACTCAGTTTTAATGACTAAACTGCTTAGTTACTCTATTTTTGTCAATGTACCTTAGCACCTTCCAAAAGAGGAACTCTGCACACAGCAGAATGCAAACACTCTTTGGTGGCAGTAATTGTTGATACATGCTGCCTTTCTAAGCTTCCCCAAGCTTCCAATAACTTCAACTGCAAAAAACAACAATACATCAGTTAAGATATGAAGCATGGACACAGACACGGACACCGGACACTGACACGTCGACACCGATAATAATTTGAAAAAAATGATATAATTCAATGTAATCATAAGTGTCGGTGTCTGACACCGATGCGTGCGTAACACCGGAACACGCCTAATCCGAGGAGTGTCCGTGCTTCATAAGAATAAATTCATTACAATAATAACAAATTTGGTAGATCTAAATTAAATTAAATTAAGTTTACTACTTACTTGATAATACAATATGAAAGCTATCTTCATTTCAAGCTTTTCTTTGGCAAGTTGTATCTTCTTTTTCATCACAGAATTTCTGAACTTGGTGAGACCATCCCAAACACATATCAAATTGCTCTAAAAGTATTCATAAACCAAGAATATGTTAATTCAATTTCTCATTATCACATAAAGAAAATAGACATAAAGATGCATTGGATTTGGAATTAGCTTATTTACATATTATCTTGTCTTATAGCATATATAAACTTTATGATGAACTTTGTTTTAACAGGCCTATAAAAATAATTTATGACATCTGTATAAACTAGTTTCCTTTTATTTCAATAAACTCTCGAGATAACTTATGTAAACAACTTATAACTTATATGTACCTGGGCTTTGTGAGAAATGTTTGCATTCACAACTTGTGCTTTAGCATTTGCATATCGCCATTGAATCAAACGATTATCAAACAAGCGAAGCTTATGAACATCTTCATTATTTCCAAAACCAACCGGCGAATTAAATCCAAGAGATTTCTTACTCTTGAAGAAATCAAAACCAAAGTTGAGGAGTTTTTCAACTCCTTTCACCTTGACAGGGCTCGAAAACTCTGACCTACCGGGCGACAAAGCCCATTGAGATTTCGAACTCTTATACCCCGTAATCGAATTAGTCCTCTTAATCATCATTTTCAACGAATCACCACTTAAATTCCCAATGTTAGAATCTGAAGTTCCTCTTCTAGCCCTTCTCAATGTTGCATCATTCATCAACCTTGAAGGAACTTCCACCACTACCTTTCTTGCCGGAGAAACCAAACCCTCATCATTCGATTCAGTATCAACAGAGCTAGTTAAACTTGAGTTTCTCTTGAATACTTTAGCATTTTCATCTAAAGAAAATCTTCCCGGAACAATGACAGAACCATTATTAGAATTTAGCTTCTTCACAGAAGAAGGAGAACTGAGTTTTCCTGTGTATCTTGCAGAACCACCAATTTCTCTAGTTTCATTATTTTCAAATCTTCTAAACTCTCTATAACTCTTTTGTGGTAGATTGAAACTAGTTTTGTTGTTATTGTTATGTTTCTGTTTGTTTTTCTCATTTTGTTCTATGATTCTATCTTCTGTGATGTGATCAGCAAGTGTGCCAGAGTTGTTACTTTTCGCCGAAGAAGGCCAGAGTTGACGGCGTAAAACAGAATCTTTCTCTTCAGTTATTCTGTGTCTTCTATTGCTGTTTTCGTCCTCCGAATTCCGAATGGATGATCTGCGTATGACGGAGGAAGGAGAATGAAATTCAGTAGATTCTATAGAGGTTGAAGGAGAGGGAAGAAACCGCGAAGTCATCACTTCGCGGTTTCTCTGATGACGATGTTTCACCGGTGAAGTATTTTGCGCCTTCATCGGAGACTGTTTAGTATGGAAGAGGAATATGTTGGAATTGTAAAAGTGTGTTAGTTGGTGTTGTTGCTGTTATGTAACAGTTGAGAGTTGAAGTGGTAAAATTTATGTATAAATATGAATAAAGAAGAATTTAGCCGGCATTGAATGAAATTATGTTAGTGCCCTTTTTGTGTTATTTATTCTTGTGGAGTTTACAATACAAATGGAAGCATTTGGCTTTCTCTGATTTGAGGGATGAAACTTGAATCATTTGTTCAATGTTTACATGCCATTTGTTTGAAATTTCTGGAGAGTTAAATTTGTTGACAGACATTAACATAGAATCAGAATATATAGGGTTTCAATCTTTAGAGAAAATAAGGGTTACAAAGAAATTATATAGTAGTAAAATAGTCTATAGGCTTAATAGTATAAGTCCAATATATTAACTTTTTCTTTTTCAAGTAATAATATATTGTGACGGCGTTTAAGTGTGAATTATTGATAATATGAGAACTCTGAAAAATATTTAAATGGTCATAAGTATTTGGTCACTCTATTTAGTCACACTCACTAAAAAACCCATATTATTTAATTATTTCAAAAATACATATTATTTAGTTTTTTTTTTTTACCTTTTATCAAATATGTATGTGTCCAAATAGATGGGCCAAATCATTGTGACCATCTAAGACTTTCTCGAACTCTCTTGAAAGGGTAATCTTGTTGTAAGGCTTAATTGCTTACCTATGTATGGTGGACTGGATGGTCAAAACTTAAAAAATGACCTCGAGCAAGCAACCTTTGGTTTGAGCTAAAATATGCATAAGAGGAAAATATTTTCACTATTTGACAACGTATAATTTGTTAGCCAGCCACAAAACAGTTTGAATTCATGTTGTTGTTGTTAGTTAATTAGTAGTTCATACGTAGTCCATACAAGTTTCTACTCTTCTTCATAAATTTGTTTCTTAATCATATAAAAGTCTCTGAGAAGCAAACATAAAGATGTACAAATGTTTGTAATAGGTTGGTCCTTTTAATTTTCCTAATTACCAAATTAGTTTTTAGTTTTGTAATAAATTACACCGTTAATCTGTTAATTACCTTCTGTTACAAGAATTTTTATGTGATTGTTACCCTTCAACAACTGATATTACTACTGACAAAATTTGATTATTTGAATCACTACCAACAACTATAAATATTGTACCACCGGAATACCCATTTTAAAAAGCATCAATGGTCTTTATTTTAAAAAACTTTATTCATGAAAAGCTATTTTATTTTAAAAGCTATGTATCTTAAAGGTTGTGACCTTCAAGATACATAGCTTTTTTCAGCTAACGGTCATATAAGTATTTTTATAACTATATAATTTGTTACAAAGTTAAATAATCAATTTAAAACTTAAAACACGAAAAGGCCCGATGAATGACAAACTTTACATTTCGACCATTAAAGCCTATTTTTTTTTTATTAAAAATGTTATTCAACTTTGCTAGCCAACACTCTTACCCTATTTTTTCATCTATTATATTTTGACTATTAAAAGCCTATCTAAAACTCTATCATATCTTTAACACACTTTTCCACGCCTGATATTGATTTGAACATTACAAGTGTGATATGAGTATTACGATAGAAGTGACTTGTTAGCATATGACTTCATGAATTTTTTAATATACTTTAATACCATACTAAGTTAATTTTGTAAGATTGAATTAGATCAAATTCAAAACCACTGAACGTCTAGTTCTTCCGGCTTATCCTTTTTTTTTTTCCTGTTGTTTTCTCCTCAAAGCCAAATTATATGTCCATCATCAGGCATGTCCCATGTCTTTGATGTGATTTACCGAGATGATTATTGATCTAACCTGTTGATTAGAAGAGGATGATGGCCAGAGAATCATCATTAAGCAGCTTCAAGCAGCAATCGTTCACCAGAGGAGGGGGGTTGTACCTACAGGCGCTCCGATGTCAAAGTCGGAGAGAGAGCAAATACAGAGAATGAGAGAGTTAAGAGAGAGTGTAAAGAATAGAATACCTAACTCTCCTGTCAAGGAGAGCTTATATAGTTGCTCCTAGCGCTGCGCTGGGCCAAAGGTCCTCTTAACGGGCCGTGATGAGCAGCCCAATAAGAGTGACTGATAGGATAGCTCCTTGAATAAAGGGGAAAATTGTTGCCAACTGCTATCATGCTTGAGCGGTTCCACGATCCTAGGAGGAGTGGATATGCTCCGCTAATACGTGTCGAGGAGCCAGTGGAGCACGTGACGTGTAGACTGTCGAGCAGGGGTAGGTCCTTGTTAGGACTGTCCCATGACCCGAGGAGAAGCGAATTTGGGCTAGCTCTTGGCCCAATCCAGAACAATTATTATTAATTAATGAGAAATGCCTCTTTTGTTATAAACATGGTTAATACCACCGGTTAGCCTAAAGGATTGGCTACAGTTTTCATCCTTAGTCAATTACTAGTATCTTAGTTGAAATTTACATTATTGTTTGTACTAAATGTTGGTATGTCAGTTGGTTGCTCATTTCATCTTTGAATTTTCTGTCAATTTCAAAGCAACATACTGCCCCTTGGGAGGAGAAAACAAGACAAATATTTGCACATAATTAATTAGAAGTCCTCAAATCAATTAAGTTGTTCTTCTGTGATAAAATTAATTAGAAATCCTCAAATCAATTTTTTTTTTTTTTTGAAACAAGTCCTCAAATAAATTATGTTGTTCTTATGTGATAAAATACTCCTAAGCTCCCCATTTACCGTTTCTTGACAGTACTACTACCAGAACAGTGAAAACCAAGACTCCATATTCTTCTACATCAGATGACTTGCAACTCATACAAACAAGATAACTACCCATTCGTTTCCGCAATTTAATCACTGCACCTATTATAAGATTACCATCCATTATATATAGGTGCATATATATATATGACAGCGAGAATAGCGCATATTGCTCAAACATCTCCACTCCTATCCACACTCCATCAACTCGAGCAAACTGCAACCATGCTAACCAGTGAGGTTTAATCAATTACTCCTTCGATACTACATCAAGCCAAAACAGTCAGCAGGATTTAAACACCACTGTGATATCGAGTATCAGAATCTTTTAATCTTTGAGGACAATCAATTCCAAGTAATAATTTTAACACCGTCCAAATCTAATTTGTCAAAAGCCATGCTGTTTCTAGCCATTCTGTTCACTCTCTTATTAGAGCTGGACACCAGACAGATACTACCAATTTCAAAACTATAAAACATAATTCAAGACTTAACGAAGTATAATAAGGCACATTTTATTTGTATGCATGAAATGTTAATATAGTAATGATAATAGACTAACATTGAGCCCTTTTAGAGTTTTTGGTCTAACAATTTATAGGCAGTTTTTATGAGAAATACCTATTCGAGCTTATTAGCATGGTAAGGAGAAACAAGAAAAACAACAGCGCAATTATTAGAATCCGTATCAGGATTTCAATATCCTTTATCTCTTTACATAATAGAATAAAATATCAACTACAGTCTAAAAATAATAACGACAATCATTCCTTTCACTGCAAAAACACATAAAGGTTACAAATATGTTCTTGACTACTTCCAAAACGGCCGCTGGAACCCTAAACTAAATAGAGAATGGAGGAAAGCAGATACACTAATAACAGGGATGTTCGAAAATGTACCAAGAAGAGCACACCTAATGGAATGCATGGTTATGATAATGTATGTCAACGCCACAGCAGCCCAGTAATACATCCCAAGTGTTCCGTTGACGTGTATAAGCGGAAAGAAATTACTTGCAACTGATACTATCTGTAGAGCAGTTACTAGTAGCATTGCTGTCATTACATGGAATCTGAAGATAAGGGGGAAGTCCTTATTTTTTACCACTACCATGATAGCCAAATAGCTGTATAATATAGGGAACCATATTGGCAATCGGTTGAAAGCTCCTGGGATATAAAATATCACATATTCAAATAATTTGAATTTTTTAAGTAAAGGTCCTAGATAATTCCCAGGTTCAGTCATCTGCAGTGCTATTAGATAGGGTATACATGATAAAGTCCTCCACCACCATTCTGGCTTCTCAGCATTCGCAGGGATTCGAAAACCAGACCGATGATATATATAAGCTTGTGGACGGGTACTATAACTGCTTCTTCGAGATTTGGGAACACTGAGTGAGAAGAGACCATGATTATCAGTAGATAGTGGAGATGAAACAGCCGTGAGTCGTGGTGAGAAGAGACCATGATTATCAGTAGATAGTGGAGATGATACAGCTGTGAGTCGTGGAGATGAAACAGCCGTGAGTCGTGTAGCTGATTTTCCTGAAATAAAAAAATTAGGGAATAAAAAGTGTTTGCATTTAGATGACATTGTGCATACATATCTTCAAGTCTTAGGATCAAAATAAACAGCAATGTTATGATGAAATAAGCTAAGATAACAAATAAGTTTCATGAACCCTCCTATTTATTCTAACCGGGTATGCTTACAACAAGACCTAATATTTCATTTTAATCATATTAATGCAACTGGACATTGGCTAAAACCTAAAAATCAGAGATAAATCCCAAAAAAAATGTTGCGGATCATGATGCATACTTACCAAGAGAACTGCCCGGAAGAGCTTTGACGTTAAGATTATTTTTCCTGTAGAATGTTGATAGTCTTTCTGGAATCAAATCTTTATTCCTAATTGAATAAGATAACAATTTGATTAATAAGATAAGATAACAAATATTTTCAAACTTGAATGCAAAAAATGATTACCCCTAACCATGTTAAATACTCCCTCCGATTCTTTTTATAAGAAATTTTGACCAATTTCACTTATTTATTTAAGAGTATTAAGTGAAAATAACTATGTTAAATGTGTTTGTTTGTGTAATTTTTTCAACTTGTTTTTATGAAAAGGACCGATGGGAGTAACAATTGAACTCTGAAGCATCGATACTTTAAAATGGCTTCCGAATCGTAGATGCGTATCGAAGGAGTATCTGAATGTATTTTTGAACAAAACTTACATGCAGTTTTTGATGTTGCACTCACAAAGAGGTGGTTTTTTTTGTATTTTCATTTTGAAAAAATAAAAGAAAACTGTTTTTTAATTAATAAAACAAACTACCTATCTGTGAGAGGAAAAATAAAAATTGCATGTATGGAAATGTAGGTAAGTTTTATCCTTCATTTTTTTAAAATAAAAAAAAAAAAATCCCGATACAACGGCGATACGCATATTATTCTTCTTTTTTATTTTATTTTTTATATTTGACTATTCAGTATTTTCCACGTACATTAGTATTCATCTTTCCATCTACTCATTTCAATGTTCTTATATAAATAAATTAATAAAGAACGATAGTCTAATTCACTAGAATCAAAATCTGACAAATACTAAATATTCCTCCTTTATCTAAACCAATCATAAAGAAGCATGATCAAAAAGTCACATAATGTTATTTTAAATTTAAGGTTTAATTGCAGTTTTGGTCCCATATTTTCACCATTTTGCAGTTTTGGTCCCTATTTTAAAATTCGACAGTTTTGGTCCTCTATTGTAATCTTTTACTATAAATTGATGATGTGATATATTTTAAACGACGTGGTCTTGATAAGAAAATACCAATATCGATGAAATTGTGAAAAAAAACTTCAAAAAGTTGATTCAAAACATGTTTTATCACCATATTTTAGCCAAAATATGGGTTTGGGACCAAAACTGTTGAATTTTAAAATAGGGACCAAAAATGCAAAATTGTGAAAATAGGGATAAAAACTGCAATTAAGCCTAAATTTAATACTGTAGTTTGTTACTTGTATTATTTGCTAGTTTTTTACTCATCTAAACAAAGTCTAATTTTAATTTTGATATACTGTCTTAAACATATTGTATCCTATGTTTTCTAATAGACGTATCACCGGATACTGATATTCGTGTTCGTGCTTCATTGCAATTGAAATTTAAATGGAAAAGGGAAAGAAATGGTTATGGTGAATTACCAGAGAAAAGGTGGGAGGAGAAGAGAAGAGTTAGTTACGGCCATCGTCTTCTATCTTACTACTTCGTCTTGATTTTTCCGTTGCCTAAATCTTCTATCTTACTACTTCCCTTTGAGGGGTAAACATAAATCTTCTGTCGGAAATTTCTGGAGAGTTACAGACATTAACATAGAATCATAATAGGGTTTCAATCTTTAGAGAAAATAAGGTACAAAGAAATTATATAGTAGTAAAATAGTCTATAGGCTTAACACTATAAGCCCAATATATTATTATTATTACTACTAATGTATTATTTAAGTTTAATTACACTCTTCATTTATAAAAAAAAAAAAAGTTTAATTACACTCTTCCGTCAACAAAAAAAAATTAATTACACTCTTAATCGATATACTTCCTCCGTTCCTTCTTATTTGTCGTTTTAAAAAACTTACTACAAATTAAGAAAGTATATTTTTGCACAATATTTTCTTATTATACCCTAATTTTACTTTATTTTTTGGAATATATTATGTACAAAAAAATAGGAACAAAACAAAAACAATAAAAAGATTATACGAAGAAGTTTAGTAAAAAAATAGATATAAAAATTATATAAAATTTAGTCAATAAAAAAAAATAGGAAAGAGGGTATAATAGACAAAATATAACCTTAAATTATCAAAACGAAAAATAATTTGAAAGAATTTTTTTTCCAAAACGACAAATAAAAAGGAACGGAGGAGTATTTACTAACTATATTTTGCCAATATATTTTAACTTTTTTTTTGGACTATATTTTGCCAATATATTTTAACCTTTTTTGTTTGGACTATATTTTTCCAATATATTTTAACCTCTTTTTTTGGACTATATTTTGCCAATAAGAGCAAACGCTAACGAGTGCTCCGGATACTCTTTAAGCTCTTAAATAGTAAGTTTTTTATAAAATTTTTATGAAATGTGTAAAGTCAACATATTGAAAATTGTGATATTTAACTTTTTAAATAAAAAATTCTTTAAATAGAATACTTAAAAATGTCCCGGACACTCGTTAGCAAGACCCAATATTTTATCCTTTTTTGGACTATATTTTGCCAATATATTTAAACTTTTTTTACTGACGGCATTTAAGTTTAAACAAGCGAGAAATATGCAGTTTTAATATTGGCTCTCTCCATATCCCTAATATAACTTACCAACTGAAATATATTAAAGTGTATATATATATACAGACCTCTGTGAAAAATATTTAGATTGTCACAAACATTTAGGGTGAGTTTGGTGCGCATAATAGAGAGACAGGATATGATAACACTATCATATTCTATTCAAATTTCTTGTTTGGTGCACCACTTGGAAACGATAAAATAAACCTATTGCTTATTCTATCCTATTGAGCCTTTGTTATTTTAATCCTTACTTTAAGTTGGGTTAGCAACATGATAGGAATGTCCCCCCTTCGAATCCGGGTGAATGCATTTTGATGAATTTTTTATTCTTTTTTTCACTATATTTTTCTATTAAGTCATGCATATATATATATATATAACCATACATATACTACTTTACTTGTGTGTGTTATTTTAATTTGATATTTATCTTAGTGCTATAATTTAAATTTTATTAGTATCAATGAATAAATATTGACAATATTATAAAGTTTGTCACTATCTTATCCTGTGTGCACCAAACACATGACAGGATATGTGTTTATCCTGTCACTATCCTATCATTTCCTTATCCAGCTTCTTATATTATCATGTCTCTATACTATCCTGCGCGCCAAACGGAACCTTAGTAATACAAAAAGTAAACATAAAGATATACAAATGTAACTTTGGTTACCATTTGATTTTATGCAAGTTTATAGAAACTAGAAAGCATCAAAATTTGATCAAATACAATTATCATATATTTTTGGTCAAATGCATTATGGTGTTTAAAGTTTGTAGTAGATTGATCCTTTTAAATTTTGAAGTTTTAAATTGATTATTTTAACTTTTTTAAGTACTAAATTAATTCTTCATCTTGTAAAAGATTACACTGTTACTATGTTAATGACATTCCATTACAAAAATGTTTATGTGGTTGTTACTCTTCAACAAGTGATATTACTACCGGTAGAATTTAATCATTTGGATCACTGCCAACAACTACAAATATCATACCATCGTAATACTCATCTTAAAAGCATTGATCAAGTTGAATGAAGGGTCTGAATTTTAGAAAATTTTATTTACAACCATCAATACATATAGTTTCTCTCGACTAATGGTTATATAAGTATTTTTATAACGGTGTAATTTCATACAAAGTTAAATAATCAATTTAAAACTTAAAAATAAAAAATAATCATTTTGTTACAAACTTTAAATTTTGACCATTAATGCATTTGGCCTATTTTATTTATCAAATATGTCATTCAACTTTTGCTAGCCAACACTCTAATCCTATTTTTTGCTCTATTATATTTTGACTATCAAATGACTCTAAAACTCTATCATACCCCTAACACATTTTCCCACGCCTGAGATTCAACATCACAAGTTTGATATAAGTGGTCCCCTAATGCTATACTAAAATTTGAATTCCATCTAGTTCAATTTTACAAAATTAACTTGTAAGATGAAAATTGTCCTTTGATTATAAACTTATGTTCAGACATTAATTAATCCATGTAAAATTCTTAACCGAAAATGCATTTGATCTTGCAATTAATAGTAGTGACTCTAGTAGAAATAAAGTTTACAAAAATCACAGAAGAAACGTCGTAGATTAGTCATACGGCGGCGGAAACTTCGTACCAATATCATGATAACTAAATTTTTTTTACAAAAATCACAGAAGAAACTATGAAACGCTATTGTCTAATATAGTAGTAAGATAAACATCACAATACTACAACCGAAATTCCTGTATCAAGAGAAATAATTTGGAATATCTCTCTCTAAAATGGAAGAAGATGGTTATCTCAAAATTTCTTCTAAATTGTTAAAATATAGCCACCAAACATGCTTGAGTTTTTCTTCCACTCTAGTTCTGCCGGCTTATCCCTTATTTTATTTTTTTTCTGTTGTTTTCTCTTCAAAGCCAAATTATATGTCCATTAATCAGCGATGGCCCATGTCTTTGATGTGATTTATCGAGGTGATTATTAATTAATGATAAATGCCTCTTTGTAATAAACATGATTAAAGGATTTGGTTACAGTTGTTATCATTGGTCAATTGTATCTTAACTGAAATTAACACTTTTGTTTGTTCTAAATGTTGGTATGTTAGTTGGTTGCCCACTAGGAGGAGAAAACAAGACAATTATTTGCACACAATTAATAAGAAATCATCAAATCGATTAATCTATTTTTTCTGTGACAAAATATGAATGTATTCGAGTCTCTCCATCGTCATAATTTACTACTGTTAAGAAACATGGCCAAATGTGACCAAAATTACAAGTTTCCATTAAAAAATCCTAAGATCCCATTCAATTCAAATTCATGATAAAATCACTTCTTCAAATGTTTATTTTTCGGTTTTTGAAAAAACTGATGAATGTTACCAAAAGATAAGAGGCAAAATGATATTAAATTAACCATGGTGATGGGGGCACAAGAGGGCCAAGCACTACCAAAACCAATGGTTCAATAATTACAAGACCATCCTTTAAATAGTTTTACCTCTTCTCAAGAGTATTACTACCAGAACAGTGAAAATCAATAATCCAATTTCTACATCAGATGAACACCAAACAGATACTACCAATTTCAAAACTATAAAACATAATTGATGACTTAACAAAGTATAATAAGGCACATTTTATTTGTATTCATCAAATGTTAATATAGTAATGATAATAGATTTGGCCAGTAAGAAAATAGACTTAGGCTCCATTTGATCCGGCTTTTTTTAGCTTTAAATTCTCTTTTTAATCAAAAGTTGGGTCAAACACATTTTTAATAAAGCTCTTAACTGTAAAAAACAGATTTTGTTCAATGTGCAAAATTGGATTAAATAAGCTTCTAGGAAAAGAGGTTGAAACCTATTTTTGAAAAAGAATCCAAAGCTTTTTTTTCAATGATCCCGCTTCGAATCCTACTGAAGGCTCTTTTTATTATTTTTTTTCAATTTTTAGGTTGTTTTCATTTAAATATTATTAGTTGTTATTATCTTTTTGTAAATTTTTACTTTTTTGGTACAAATCTTTTTTTAAAAAAAATATATTTTACCAAACAAATTTTAGATTAAAGATAACTTTGAAGCTAAAAAAAACAACAATTACCAAACAACTTTTGCTCTGTTTTTTAAAGTTCTTATTTTCACTTTTAGCTTTCAGTCAGCTTCTGAACCTAAAAAAGCCGGGTCAAACGGACCCTTACATTGAACACTTTTAGAGTTTTTGGTCGAACAATTTATCAGCAGTTTTTATGAGAAATACTCAAGCTTTTTAGCATGGTAGGGAGAAACAAGAAAAACAACAGCGCAATTATTAGAATCCGTATCAGGATTTCAATATCCTTTATCTCTTTATATAATAGAATAAAATGTCAACTACAGTCTACAAACAATAACAGCAATCATTCCTTTCACTACAAAACCACATAAAGGTTACAAATATGCTATCAATTGACTACTTCCTAAAACGGCCGCTGGAACCCTCCTAAACTAAATAGAGAATGGAGGAAAGCTGATTCACTAATAACAGGGATGTTTGAAAATGTACCAAGAAGAGCACACCTAATGGAATGCATGGTTATGATAATGTATGTCAACGCCACAGCAGCCCAGTAATACATCCCAAGTGTTCCGTTGAAGTGTATAAGCGGCAAGAAATTACTTGCAACCCATACTATCTGTAGAGCAATTTCTAGTAGCATTCCCGACATTAAATGAAATCTGAAGATAAGGGGGAAGTCCTTATTTTTTACCACTACCACGATAGCCAAATAGCAGTATAATATAGGGAACCATGTTGGCAATCGGTTGACAGCTCCTGGGATATAAAATATCACATTTTCAAATAATTTGAATTTATCAAGTAAAGGTTGTAGATAATACCCAGTTGCAGACATCTGCAGTGCTATTAGATAGGGTATACATGATAAAGTCCTCCACCACCATTCTGGCTTCTCAGCATTCGCAGGGATTCGAAAACCAGACCAATGATATATATAAGCTTGTGGACGGGTACTAGACCTGCTTCTTCGAGATTTGGGAACACTGAGTGAGAAGAGACCATGATTATCAGTAGATAGTGGAGATGAAACAGCCATGAGTCGTGGTGAGAAGAGACCATGATTATCACTAAATAGTGGAGATGAATCAGCTATGAGTCGTGAAGATGAAACAGCCGTGAGTCGTGTAGCTGATTTTCCTGAAATAAAAAAATTAGGGAATAAAAAACTAGAAACAATTTTTAGGCACTGTAACAAAATAACACATGACGTCGAGTCTTAGCATCAAAATACACACAAACATTATGATCAAATAAGCTAATATAACAAATAAGTTTCATGAACCCTCCTATTGATTCTAACCGGGTAAACCAATTCTTATCCTTCTTCGTTGTGAGCGGGGATGCCACAATAATAACTACTTTAAAGCGGTGTATGCTTACAACAAGACCTAATCTTTCATTATAATCATATTAATGCATCTGGGAACTGGCTAAAACCTAAAAATCACAGATAAATCCATAAAAAAAATGATGCATACTTACCCAGAGAACTACCTGCAAGAGCTTTGACGTTAAGATTCTTTTTCTTGTAGAGTGTTGCGCGTCTTTCTGAAATCAAATCTTTATTCCTAATTGAAAACCAAATACACATAAATTGTGAGTTTTAAAATACAAATAAATGATAACCAATAAACCAAAGAAAAACATACATAACTCATGAGTCATGACTACAACAACAACAGCGTAATCAATCATGAAACATGAGACAAACATCATCAACAAAAAATCTTTTCATTCTGCACCTTTCAATAAAAACATAAACATGTGTGCTGATTTTCAAATTCCTCAGAACCTAAAGAGAAAAAATTCTATATTATCCAAACAGAAAATTTTAGACGCTGAAAATACACAAAAAACAGTTTCATCACATTTTTTGCCAATTTTGCGTGTCAATTTAACATTTATTTTAAAATTTTATACAAGTTCTACTTGAACTTTCCGATAAAACCTAATATTTCAGCAAAACGCGAATTATCGCGAAAATTGAAATGGAAAAGTGAAAGAAATGATTAATGGTGAATTACCAGAAAGAAGGAGGGAAGAGAATAGAAGAGTTAGTTGCTGCGGCGGCGGCTAATTGACCGGCCATCGTCTTCTATCTTCCTTCGTCTCGATTGTTTCGTTACCCTAAACCCCTTTTTATTACTCTTTTTCTTTCTTCTATCTTTCTTTGTTTGTTGTTGTACGTATATCAGAAATGTTGGCTTTGTCTATGGAAGGATCTCGAATTTTGAGGACACTTACCTGAGGCGGTGGTATTCACAAACCAAACAGGTTGTCGTTTTATTATTTTTTGGTTTAATTACACTTTTGATTTCTTATCTTTGTTTTAGGTTTCAAGTTGCTACCTTATCTTTTAAAAGTTTTAAGCAAAATTACACTACACGTCCTTTATCTTATTTTTTGTAACACTTTGGTCCTTTATTTTTTTTTGTAACATTTTGGTCTTTTATCTTTTATTTGTAACATTTTGGTCCTTTATCTTTTTTATTTGTAACAATTTAGTCCCTTTTTTGTAACATTTTGGTTTCTTATCTTATTTATTTATACAAAATAAAGGACCTATATGTTACAAACAAAAAAGATAAAGGACCAAAGTGTTACAAATAAAAGATAAAGGACCAAAATGTTACAAAAAAAAGATAAAGGACCAAAGTGTTACAAAAAAATAAGATAAAGGACCTGCAGTGTAATTTTGCCAAAGTTTTAAGTTGATACCTTATCTATTTTGTAGGTTTTAAGTTGGTACCATCCGTCAACTTTTTAACTATTACCGTTAAATTTGCACACATGACAATTTTTGTGGACCTATAAATCAATGACACGTGTTCAAATTTAACGGTAATAGTTAAAAAATTGATGGAAGATACCAACTTGAAACCTGCAGAAAAGATAAGGTATCAACTTAAAAATTTTAAAAGATAAGGTACCAACTTGAAACCTAAAATAAAGATAAGGAACCAAAAGTGTAATTCAGCCTTATTTTTTTTATTAAATAAATTTTTTTGTTCTCTGTAAATATATCGAATTTTATTTTTAGTTTCTGTAAATATATCAAATTTTATTAACTCAATTTTTTTTTTAAAATGAGGGATTTTTTTTGTTAATCCAATAAATAAATAACGAGATATTCTTGCTTGGGCACAAACCTAAAAACACATAAATTTTAAGAAATAAATAAAAATGATAATTAAATTATATTAAACGATGTGACTAAATTATTTTATATTTAAACCTTTTTCAATTATGTGTTTTGTCCAAAAAAAAATTATTTAAGTTTGTGCCTACGTTAGAATTCCTCGTAAATAACATAGTGTTTAGACTTGCAAACTATGACTTGTTCTGTAAACAAACTATGATTGATAAGCTAGCTTATATATTATAACTGATGGTTGATGGTTGTAGTTTATAGCTGATAAGCTAATTGAAATCTTTCATAAAATTAGAAATCAATTAATTGATAAATGTAAAATAACATAAAAGGATACCTTAATTAATAATTCAACTTATATAAATTTATATATTTAAGATAGTAACAAATTTAGGCTTAAATGCAGTTTACCCCCCTATTTTGACTGTTTCGGAATTTTGACTCCCCTATTTTAAAACTCGAAATTTTATCCCCTCTATTTTGACAGTTTCGGAATTTTACCCCCCCCCCCCTATTTTAAAACTCGGTATTTTACCCCCATATTTTATAATTCTTTGGATTTTGCCCCCTATGTAATATTAAACTCATGTTTGCTTATATATCAGTATTGATGTGTTGTGTTATTATCCACCTCACTAATTATTTATTATTAAACATTATCTTATTATTTATTTTCGAATGAAAAATTACTAAAAAAATTCTGAAAAATGACAAAAAATAAAACAAAGAGTAAAATACATAAAAAAACCCAAAAAAAAACTATAAAAACAAGAAAAATGCCCTAAAAATATCTATTAAAAAGACAATAAAAGTATCTAGAATGTTCATTATGCACCTACAAAAATTTAGTAATGTCAAATTTTGGATAACCATTAACATAATAACACAACACATCAACACTACTATATAAGCAAATATGAGTCTAATATTACAGAGGGGGCAAAATCCAAAGAATTATAAAATATGGGGGGTAGAATACCGAGTTTTAAAATAGTGGGGTAAAATTCTGAAACTGTCAAAATAGAGGGGGTAAAATTCTGAGTTTTAAAATAAGGGAGTCAAAATTCTGAAACAGTCAAAATAGGAGGGATAAAACTGCATTTAAGCCTTAAATTTATTAATGTAATATACTATTTTACATACTATTACCAAATAATTCTTATATGCTAAAATTTTATTTTAAAATTATTTTTATTTTACTGAAATATATATTTCACACCAAAGTACACTAGAAAGATGAAAAAAGAAGCACAAACCAATAAAATTCTACAAACAATAATCTATTGAAAAGTTGCAAAAGAAATTAAAAAAAAAAATATTAGTCAAAGAGAGACGAAGAAACCTAGAAAACAAAGAGTAAAAATGAAAGAGGGTCGAGAGATGAAATGGCAAAGAGGTGAGGGAAGGTCTCCTTGTAATGTACATATATGACACATGAGATGTTTTGTATTCTAAATCTTGCTTTGTTTTAAATTAAAGTAAATTATAATTTTATAAAGGATAAAATTGAATTTAAATTAAAATAACATCTGAAAAATAAACTATAAGCTTGAGATAAAAACTGTAACCAATAACCAAATAGGTCTTTTACCTTATAAGCTACTCTCTTCAATTTTTTTTAGGGTTAAATATGTTTTTGGTCCCTATAGTTTCGCAGAATTTCGTTTTTAGTCCCTGAAGATTTTTTTTACACTTTTTAGTCCCTGAAGTTTTGTCAGTCAGTGTTTTTGGCCCCTACTTTTCAATCAACTCGTGCATATCATTCGAAATTTTAATTTTTTTTCTGCAGTAATATTTAGTACATTATATGAATCTCTCTTACAAAATTTTAATTTTTTTTAAAGAGAGATGAATTAAATATGAATTTTTTAGTTTTTTGCACATAAAAATTCATAAACAATTCATCTTATGTTAAAAAATTCTAAATTTTTATCGGAGATGTTCTTATAATATTATAAACATGAATACAAAGAATCGTTAAAAAATGTGAAAGTTTACAAGAGTTTGATTAAAAGTAGGGAATAAAAACACTGGCTGACAAAACTTTAGGGACTAAAAAGTGTGAAAAAAATCATTAGGGACTAAAAACGAAATTATGCGAAACTATAGGGACCAAAAGCATATTTAACCCCTTCTTTTTATAAGGAACAATTTGAGAAAAAATATTGTCCTTTTTATAAGAAATTTTGACCAATTTTCAAATGCTTTAAATGATTAATTTCACTTATACCCTTATTTATTATGAGAGAGGATATTAAAAACAAGTAAGTTAGTTGAATTGAAAGTATAAGAAATATAAATTATAAGTCAATTTTTTATCTTGCCAGTGTTGGAAAAGTGAAAAACTCCGCGTTCAACCGACCTCGTCAATAATATTCGTAGTGCTACAAATAAAGGTGGAAATAGGCCAGATCGGCCTACATAAGCCTACGGCCTAGCCTACATAGGCTCAGGCCAGAATAACCTATTTCTTTAAATAGAGCAGACCACAATTTTTTTATAGGTCTATTTAGCTAAAAAGGTCAGACTCCAGGCCAATAAAAAAAACTATTAAGCCTACTAGGTTGGCCTATTTAAGTAAATATGAATAATATTTTTACATCTATTAAAATTTGTACTTTGATTAAATTATAAATCTATTAACTTTTTCAGTAATTCAAGTTTATTAATCCACATTAATTTTTCATATATATAAATGAATTATTATAAACTAAAATCGAAATATGATGTCCTATATAGTCAAATTCTCTAAAATATCATGTTAAATATCAAAACGAAGTTTAATCTCATTGATTTATTTGTTCATTAGTATATTTAAAATTAAATATAATTATTTGTTTAAATATGTTTATGTGAAATAAACTTTTAAACAGGCTAATAGACTATGTCAGGTTTTCAAAAAGTCAGGCTCAAGCTTAAAAAATAAGTCTATGATAGACCACATGCCAGTCTCATACCTTTAATTTTTTGACAGGTCAGACTCAGACTTGACATAGCCTAACTCGGTCTAACCTATTTCCACCTCTAGCTACAAACTAAATTACTCTTCGGACAGTAATGATTTTCTTTTGACGTGAGAAGACACTAGTATTATAGGAGTATTAAATTTTCTTTTAGAAGTTTATTTTAATCTTATAAAAAATATATTTTAAAGTATAGAAATATTTAAATTACATTTATATGTATACACACGGGAAAAATAATTATAATTAAAATCAAACATTTTTAACGTTATTCGCTCTGAATTTGAACGAAAGGGAAACATTGATTATTCAAGGGATGAGGGCATGCAGTGTTTTCATTGATTTAACGCTAAATGAAAGGTTTACATTGATTATTCAAGGGATCAGATTTTTGTATTTTATATGAACATTATTTCATATCAATTTTGGCTCAATCTTCAATGTACGGGAAGAGATTAGTCAATTGAAATGAATTAATGGTAGGAAATCCTTCTCGTTTCCACTCGTTTTTGAATATCAATCAAAGTTGTGTGATTCTTGCCAGTTACCAATCTCTGCCGATGAGAAAGGGAATGAAATTTTGATGTTTGAAAAATAATAATAAATGAGTGATTATGTGGGTTAACTCACAAGAGACATTTTAAGTAAATAAATATTAGCCTTTATTACAAAAATAAATGGATAAAATTTGGTGTTAAACTAAAATTTAACACATGGTGGTAGAGCTGTCAAATTAGGGGGCCAAATACATTTGGATCATACCCCAATATGAAGGGGGCCAAAATATGATAAGTATAAATATGTCCCCTTTTATAAGGGCCCCAAATATATTAAGCCCCTAAAGAAAAGTAGGCCCTAAGGCCTCAAATGAGTCTCAAGTTTTCTTCGAAAATGAAATAATTCAGAATTTTTTCTGGAACCAAATTTATAAAAAAAATTTTGCAAAAAAGTTTCAGAATTTTTTTCGAAAAAAATTCGTATCGGCAAAAAAGCACTGGAGTTTTCTCAAAATATGTCTCAGAAACCTTTTGAGAAAAATCCTCGAAAATTTTTCGAGAAAAAAGTTTTGTATTATCTCGAGAAAAAATCTTGAGAAAAATGTTTCGGAAAGTTTTCAAGAAAAAAGTTCTAGATTTATCTCGAGAAAAAAGCTCCGGAAAGTTTTCGGGAAAAAACCTCGAAATTTTTTCGAGAAAAATTTCTGCAGTTATCTCGAGAAAAATATTTCGGAAAGTTTTCGGGAAAAAATCCTCGAAATGTTTTCAAGAAAAAATGATTCGGAAAGTTTTCAGGTCGAGAAAAAAGAAAAACGTTTCAGAAAGTTTTCAAGAAAAAATATTGAGAAAAATGTTTCGGAAAGTTTTCAAGAAAAAATCATCGACATTTTTTCGAGAATAATATTCTAGATTTATCTAAAAAAAAAGCTCCGAAAAATTTTCGGGAAAAAAACCTCGAAATTTTGTCGAGAAAAAAGTTATAGAAAGTTTTCAGAAAAAAATCCTGGAAATTTTTTCGAGAAACATTTCAGGAGTAATCTCAAGAAAAAAATTTCGGAAAGTTTCCGGGAAAAAATTCTCGAAATGTTTTCGAGAAAAAATGATTCGGAAAAAATCTTCGAATTTTTTTCGAGAAAAAAATGTTTCAGGAAAAATCATCAAACTTTTTTCGAGAAAAAAGTTCTTACTTATCTCGGAAAAAATCTTCGAATTTTTTTCGAGCAAAAAAAATTTCAAAAAGTTTTCAGAAAAAATCATCTAAATTTTTTCGGTAAAAAAGTTCTTAAGTTTTTGAACAACACTTATATATTTTTACTTTGTTTTTAAATTTTTGTGGACCAATAATGAGCCACATAAGGGCCAAGATTCAAACTAAATAATATGGGGCTGGGCTTAAAAAAAAATATAAGCAAATGAAACCTTTTAATATGAGACCTATTTGACAGCTCTACCTGGTGGCAACAAATCCTAATACACAATCCCTCACATCCTAATACACAATCCCTCAAAAGTGTGAATTAGCAACCTGCACCTTTTAGTTTTGGTTTAGGACAAAAATACTTTCATCATAAGTAATATTAAATATGAAAGCTACTTTTTCATCCCCATGTTTCTTTCATACCCCATAAATTCTCAAAAAACCCATTTTGCCTTTGAAAAAAATTCAATTAGTAATAACCGAAATTTTCCTATATCAAATTTTGGAAAATTGCAGTAAACATAACCCGAAATTGTTTTTCATGGCAAAAAAATTTCGATTTTTAAAAACCAAAATCTTTAACAAATGACAAAACAAGAAATCCATGAGCCGTAAAAGTAGTTTTCATTAAATGGATGTGCTTACAAGAAAGGTGTTTCGGCATCTTAATGCATTACAAGTTCATGTTCTCTCCTACTGTACTAGTGATTTTGGAGCAAATTGGAATGTTTTGGAGCATTACTCAATCTAAACTGTTGTTGGTAGAGATGTTCTTAAAACGCATGATAAATTATCCAAATAAAAAAATTTAGCTTTAACTAATAAAATACAATTAATGTCAAAAAGATTGATTACACAAAGTACAAAAAATATTTCCATATTAGATTTCTTAACATGTGCCCTTAGGACACATGTTAACATTATAGAAAATGTTAACACTATAATGTTAACATGTGTCCTAAGGACACTTGTTAAAAAATGCAAAGGTAGCAATAATTTCTTTGTACATTGAACTTTTTAAACATTAAATTCTATATATTATTAAATGCAAAATTTTGATTTTAGATACTTCTAACATACATCTATAATGAATAATGGCTTCACAATTACAAATGTACAATTTGACTCCACAAGTAATAGATATCCTCAAGAATTCATAGATCGAACACAATAAACAACACCTTACATTTGTTGCTACAGTCAAGTTCAAGTAATGATAGGGTTAAACAAAGCAACAATCAAAACACTAGGATAAATAAACACACAAAAGCAAAAATTACAATCCAATAATTTCACACATTGCTAGATATGAATTCCTACAAGGCAGAAATAAAAAGGTTTTCAATTTAATATGTCTTTCAATTAAGAGGCTACACCAGAATACAACAATGATGCAAGAGGCTACTCGGTAGCCAGTGATATTCATCGAAATGTTCAAAAAATAACGTGTTAGAATATGGAGGTGTGCGTAACCCCAATCTCAATAAATTTTGGACAGGGCTTTAAACACCACTCAATCAATATAAGGAGTTAGCTAGAGAGAAAACATTCATGAAAATCATGTTCTACAAAGAAGCATTGTTACTCCAATCCAGTTTTTAATTATACAAAACGTCATGAAATGCAATCACTCGGAAAAAGAACAAAAATCAACTACCATGAGAATGGATCCTTTAATTTAACTTTGGTTCAAGGTTAAGGCTCATGGACCTGGCGGATAAGCTGATGGATTTGTTTCGAGTGACTCCCAAAACCTATACATAAGATTTTATATAAAAGGGGTGATGCTCATATTCTATGGGTGTAAAGTGTCTTTCATGCCATGGCAATAGCATTCAGTACGAGGAATTGTTTATAATCATCACAACAACCCCTGTATTCAATCAATAATACCTTACCCTTACTATGAATACTAATTATAATAACTTTATATAATTTGACTTTGCTGCAATATACTACTTATTAAGAAATGTTGTGCTGATATTTGTCTCCATTCTCGTGGTATCAAAAGATGAAGCTGATAGACAACACTAAATCTATGAGTTTTTTCAGACTCTAAACCAAATTAGAGTGGAAAAGAGTATAGTTGAAACTCAATAAAACTAAATGGTCCAATAACTTTGCTAAACTCAAAATAAAAATAATTAAGATTAGAGATAAATAACCTCAGTTTAATCTCTTTATGTCATTGGAAATGTAGCAACACCAAGTAGGTTCACCCTGATAACAGGATCTTGGGTATACTACAACCTCAGACAAGTTGGATTGTCAAAAAAACATCCTTGGTAGTACACAAAAAACATCTGTGATAAAACATAAATGAAACAAAAAACATTAATAATTGGCTCATATTAAGAAATTCAACCATTTATTCCAATATACTTCATAGAAAAACTCAGAAGCGCGGATAATATATAATCATAGCCAAAATTGAAGGTTTTGTAAGAAAACTGAGGTGAATAGATAATGTGGCAGATTTTTTTAGAGGCATAAACATTGAAAGGTTAAACCACCACGTGAAAACCGCCAAAATCAATTTGTGCCTCTATGACTAGCTTTGAATTTCATTGCAAATATTCGAAAACAAGCTAAAGGTGTAGTGAGGCAAATTCAACAAACAAAAAAGAAAATTTCAAAAAATTGAGATTTGGGCATTACTTTGACACAGATCGGCCATGAAAGAGAATGAAAACATTTAACCTATGATGCTATGGTTATGAAGGTTGTGTGAATGAAGAGAAGGATGGTGCTATGAATTTATAGAGCTGCACCAAAACCCTAAAAACCCGAATTTTATGAGCCGGGTTGGAATTGTTTTGCAAAATAGAGTTGAAGGCCCAGAGTTATATTTGATTTTTTTTTGGAGAATCTAAGTTCCATCTCTAGTAAAAAATATTATCCTTAGGTATTTGTTTATTTTGCGGTCAAACTCTATTCTCTCAACAGCCGGATGATTAATATTAAAAAAATAAATAATATTTGCTGACCATTAATATTAAAAAAATATTAAATACGTCTCTGAAATTTTAAAATTCGTTAAATATTTTCTTGAAATTTGGAAATAGGCAAATAACACCCTAAAATTGTAAAATGTCAATCAAATTACCCCTGTTTCGTTTACTCCATCTATTTTAATGGGAAAAGAGTGAAAAATGTGGATGAGACAAGAATTAATAAAGAGTATGATGTTGGTGATGAGTGTTTCTTGTCTAGTCGTGAATCTGATGACTCAGATTGGTCTATTGGGTGATCAGAACCTCTGGTTCTGATTTTGAAAACAATTATAATGATGATGATTCTGGTAATGATATAGTTTTGCTATTTTTGTTCCTTGATATTCACCTGGTTGCAAAGAGGTTGAAAACTTAAAGAATGTGTTTTTGAAGGCTCAAAATAGACGGAGTAAACAGAGCAAGGGACAATTTGATTGACATTTTACAATTTCAGGGAGGTAGTTGCCTATTTCCAAATTTCAGGGGGTATTTGACGAATTTTAAAATTTCAGGGGGTATTTGACATTTCACTCGTTTAAAGAACATGTTACATCAGTGTAAAATAATTTTACACAAACGTCCAATATAAATTGACCATTCTTTCACATCATATTATAAAAGTGGGGTGTAGTTAGATGATTTGGGGTTGATAAAACACTAAGGTGATGAAGAGGAATCATAGTCTCTCTTTCAAAATGGAGGTGCAAGTCACACCCTTTATATAATATAATACATTGATAAAACACGATCATTTTGCTTGGACATCGTCATGTAATAGTAACAGATGTGCTTGAGTGCCTCTATAATTCACAAGTAACCAAGTTCAAGTTGTTAATGAGTTTTAAATTAATGTTAAATTGGTTATATAAGTACTCAAATTTGATCCTTGACTAAAATAATTGATAATTAAAAAAACAATGCAAATTTGAAAAGTAGGTGTTTCAACAAAGAGTATCCATACATGTTTGATATTACGGTGGATTCACTGAAATTATGATGAACCGCCTTATTCAACCGGATACCCGGTAAAGTAACAAAAAAGAAGGATGAGGTGGCTTCACAATATTGGTGTGTGTCTAAGGAGTGTGTTAGGTGCAAAAGATAAAACCAAATAAAAATAGCAATAAGCTCAAAATATTCCACAGTGAATAGTTATAGTAATATATGAAGTTATTCCAGCTCAATCAACAACTGTTCACACCTTCCTTGTGCCTATTTCCTATTTCTATCACTATCACCAAATCTAATGCTAACAGCTCTTGTATCTAAACAATCCAAATTCAATACCTGTACCAACCACTTTGAAATAAAACTATGGGCAGTATTCACTCCGTGTTACAGCTGTCCACTTCAATTACTACTGGGATTCACTGTTTTTTTCTTTAAACTTCATAGTTTTAGGTTGAAACCAACATTCTATCTTCGTATCACACAAATGTGAGGCTGCACATTCCAATTTTGTCTGTAGATTTCATCCATTTCCTAGACGTCCTCGTCCCTATATTCCCTCATGAAACATTGGATTTGAGACAATAGACAAGACGATCTTATTATCACAAATGAGAGTCATCTACATAACATCCCCAAATCTAAGTTCTTTGAGAAAATCTAGACAGTCATCCTTAGAGTAACTTGATCCCCTCCCTACCTATGTGTGCATGGAAAATATTAAGAATTAGCCAAGCACACTAACACCTGATAGTAAGGCTTAGTAAACACCATTAGATCTACACATAACTTTCCAAACCTCTAGCAAAATGCCATTTTGAAGTTAGCTTAACCTTATTGCATTAAGCATTTTCCACTAGGCCTAAAGCCATAGCTAATAATCGCCCACTCACTACTTTTCTACTTAAGATAGCTTAGTGACCCAGTTTGATCAAACTCCAATTCATTAGAATTTATGTCATGCCATCAAGATTGATACAAGATAATCAAAGAGAGCACCACTTGGCAGGGTGCTCACTTGATAAACAAACCAAGAGTGTACCTCATAGTATGCCACTCTCATGAAGAAAAATAATATCTTGCAACCAACAACATGTGACACAAGTATCAGATGTTTGAGTTCTTTAACCATTTGGTCCTGGGTTCCATCACTTGCCGATGTGTATGGAAAAACATTTGTTAGGGAAGTCAACTCTTTAAACGGACCTCAGTTACCTCAAGAGATTAGTCTACACGGTTGCACTGAAGGGTATTTATAGCCAAAAGATAATAAAATCCTAAATAACTCAAATATCATCAAATCCATAGATTTTTTTTTAAAAAAATTATACTAATGTATTCATCATCATTCACCAATATCCTATTACATTCTACACGATTCATGAAAGATACGCTGTCAATAAAAATGTCATTTTTTTTAAACAAGTGACATAACAAAATTATAAGTTATTTAACCTAAGCTATTTATCTTAGGAAGAGAGGAGAGACATACCATGTGGTTGTTAGAAGAGGAGGAGAGTGGAAATTGAAGTGAAAACGGGAGAGAGATCTTATTATTGTAGCAGCACCTAGCATCATCAATCACATTTTTTTTAGCTGCTATATTTCTCCTATGGTTTAGTCAGTGAAGCTGTAAACAAAAAATGGAAGTGTGTTATTGAATTGAAAACAAAATACAAGTTACAACACTTAAATTAAACATCCATCAATAAATTTATTTCTCAGCAGTCTGCAAACAATGATATTTAATTATCTTTTATTTGTCCACAATCTTCAATTACAACTGGTTCTAATGTTCTGCCACTTTGTGAACCCACCTTCTCCATTTCTTGAACTACACTGTATCCATCAACCACTTTCCCAAATACAACATGTTTTCCATCAAGCCATGGAGTCTTGGTAGTACATATAAAGAATTGGGAACCATTTGTATTAGGTCCAGAATTTGCCATGGAAAGAATACCAGGTCCAGTATGTTTCAGCTTAAAATTCTCGTCGGCAAATTTAGCCCCGTAAATAGACTCTCCACCAGTCCCATTGCCTCTAGTAAAATCTCCTCCCTGACACATAAATTCTGGAATAATACGATGAAAACCAGAACCTTTGTAGTGTAAAGGTTTACCACATTGTCCAATTCCCTTCTCGCCGGTGCAGAGAACCCTAAAGTTTTCAGCTGTTTTCGGGACAGCATCAGCAAAAAGCTCCATTACTACCCTCCCAGCTTTCATCTTTCCAATTAGTATATCAAAGAAAACTTTGGGATTTGACATTGTGGTTACAACTTTATCTTACAACAACAATACCTCCAAATTCCTAGAGGAAAAAAAACATTAAAACATCATTGTCATTATCAATTATTGAACATAATTCAAAAACATGTAACATATATATATTAATTTAAATCATACATAACAACATATACATAGTCATAGAAGACTGGTAAACAAAAATACAAGATATGAAATGAATTACAATATATGCTACCATGAAGAAGTTTTGTTCAAATATAGATGATTGAAACAAACAAAAAAATCATGGTAGCAACAATTGATGTAGCTTAGGTTTATGTTATGCACTGATGTCTGAACTAATCAGTACAAGACCGTCCTAAGCACAGATTAGTACTAAATAAATTAATCAAGGGAAATAATAATAACGATGTTAATAGATCTAAATACAACAACAAATAAATTATAAGAATTACTCAAAAACTGATTTGATTTAGAGAATATGTTCATCATTCTACTATAAATCCCCAATATATAGAAACATAAAGAGGATCTGATTAGAATGAAAATGATGGTTGATCTAGCACATGCTTTGAACTCACGAGCTATAATTGAAACGCGTAAGTCTTCGAATGTGCGTGAGATAATAAAATTGAATGAGAGAATTAGAGATAAGTGAATGACTAATACCTTAGGTTGAGGAAGAGGATGAAGAAGGCGCATGAAATGAGAGTGATGCGATTGTGGCATAAATAGACCTGTAATTAGGGTTTAGGGTTATGTGTTTCATGGGTTGGGCTTTTTATACTAGAACATGTGTTGATAGATCCATTTCAATTAGTAAAATTCTTTTTGCCCCCCATCCCCTATCTTGTGCACCCTTATATTTGATTTTTTTCTTTCCAAATTTACCCCTTTCGGTTCCCAATTTTTTTTTTACATGTAAGATTTTAAAATATGAACCCCCAATAAATGTTCAAATCTCTCGTGGAAAAATAAAATTTCAGTATTTTCTCACATTCGAATTTGTAAATTCATTGGTATTTGGTTTTTAAATAGATTCATTGGTGTTTGTAGCTATGAAGCAAGGACACCCTTCAAATAGGCGTGTCCGACATGTGTCCGTGTCGGTGTCGGACACCGACACTTATAATTACACTAAATTATGTTTTTTTATATAATTTGACTTTGCTGCAATATACTACTTATTAAGAAATGTTGTGCTGATATTTGTCTCCATTCTCGTGGTATCAAAAGATGAAGCTGATAGACAACACTAAATCTATGAGTTTTTTCAGACTCTAAACCAAATTAGAGTGGAAAAGAGTATAGTTGAAACTCAATAAAACTAAATGGTCCAATAACTTTGCTAAACTCAAAATAAAAATAATTAAGATTAGAGATAAAGAACCTCAGTTTAATCTCTTTATGTCATTGGAAATGTAGCAACACCAAGTAGGTTCACCCTGATAACAGGATCTTGGGTATACTACAACCTCAGACAAGTTGGATTGTCAAAAAAACATCCTTGGTAGTACACAAAAAACATCTGTGATAAAACATAAATGAAACAAAAAACATTAATAATTGGCTCATATTAAGAAATTCAACCATTTATTCCAATATACTTCATAGAAAAACTCAGAAGCGCGGATAATATATAATCATAGCCAAAATTGAAGGTTTTGTAAGAAAACTGAGGTGAATAGATAATGTGGCAGATTTTTTTAGAGGCATAAACATTGAAAGGTTAAACCACCACGTGAAAACCGCCAAAATCAATTTGTGCCTCTATGACTAGCTTTGAATTTCATTGCAAATATTCGAAAACAAGCTAAAGGTGTAGTGAGGCAAATTCAACAAACAAAAAGAAAATTTCAAAAAATTGAGATTTGGGCATTACTTTGATACAGATCGGCCATTAAAGAGAATGAAAACATTTAACCTATGATGCTATGGTTATGAAGGTTGTGCGAATGAAGAGAAGGATGGTTCTATGAATTTATAGAGCTGCACCAAAACCCTAAAAACCCGAATTTTATGAGCCGGGTTGGAATTGTTTTGCAAAATAGAGTTGAAGGCCCAGAGTTATATTTGATTTTTTTATTTTGGAGAATTTAAGTTCCATCTCTAGTAAAAAATATTATCAGTAGGTATTTGTTTATTTTGCGGTCGAACTCTATTCTCTCAACAGCCGGATGATTAATATTAAATAAATAAATAATATTTGCTGACCATTAATATTAAAAAAAATAACAAATATCTCCTGAAATTTTAAAATTCGTTAAATACCCCATGAAATTTGGAAATAGGCAAATAACCATAAAATTGTAAAATGTCAATCAAATTACCTCTCCTCCGTTTACTCTGTCTATTTTAATGGGGGAAATAGTGGAAAATGTGGATGAGACAAGAATTAATAAAGAGTATGATGTTGGTGATGGGTGTTTCTTGTCTAGTCGTGAATCTGATGACTTAGATTGGTCTATTGGGTGATCAGAAGCTCTTGGTTCTGATTTTGAAAGCAATTACAACGATGAGGAGGATGATTCTAGTAATGATATAGTTTTGCTATTTTTGTTCCTTGATATTCACCTGGTTGCAAGGAGGTTGAAAACTTAAACAATGTGCTTTTGAAGTCTCAAAATAGACGGAGTAAATAGAGCAGAGACAATTTGATTGACATTTTACAATTTCAGGGAGATATTTGCCTATTTCCAAATTTTAGGGGGTATTTGACGAATTTTAAAATTTTAGGGGGTATTTGACATTTCACTCGTTTAATGAACATGTTACGTCAGTGTAAAATATTTTTACACAAACGTCCAATAGAAATTGACCATTCTTTCACATCATATTATAAAAGTGGGGTGTAGTTAGATAATTTGGCGGAGTACATGGTTGATATTGGATAACGATCTAAAACTATTTTTTTTAAAACAAATTTTGAAAAATTCTTTGATATGCTAAAGTCACACTAGGGTGATGAAGATGAATCATAGTCTCTCTTTCAGAATGGAGGTGCAAGTCACACCCTTTATATAATATAATATATTGATAAAACACGATCATTTTGCTTGGACATCGTCATGTAATAGTAACAGATGTGCTTGAGTGCCTCTATTATTCACAAGTCCAAGTTCAAGTTGTTAATGAGTTTTAAATTAATGTTAAATTGGTTATATAAGTACTCAAATTTGATCTTTGACTAAAATAATTGATAATTAAAAAAACAATGCAAATTTGAAAAGTAGGTGTTTCAACAAAGAGTATCATACATGTTTGATATTATGGTGGATTCACTGAAATTAATTATGATGAACCGCCTTTATTTCGACAAACCCGCAATGAATTTATCCATGTTAGTATGCTCTCTAGTTGCATGTCTCTAACATCACTATGGCAGTCACTCATGAGATCAACAACATCACATTGCAACGAAGAAGTGTCTTCAGAGAATAGTGCATTCCATTGTATCTTTAACTCTTTCTTTGCCTTCTTCTTGTCTTGAAATCACTAGGACCAGCTAGACATGTTGATGAAGAATTCATCTCTTCTAAAAGTTCTGTTGCTAACTCAATCTTCTCTATTTTATTTAAATTATGGATCAGTGATCTGTAGATTTGAGTTGAAGGAAGAATCCCCTTAAGCTTCATTTCCCTGAAGAATTTCAATGATTCCTTGATATTTCCTACTCGGCCGAAAATATCAATTAAAGTGGTATATGTAAGCAAATCCGGTTCATTTCCATTCTCCTTCATTTCTTTAAAATATTCAACGCACATGTCTGATCTTCCAACCTTTCGCAATCCATTTATTAGAGTATTGTAAGAAATAGTATCTGGGACAAAACCTGCTTCTTTCAAAGATGCAAACACATCAAGCATTTCATCCACACGGCCTGTACCACCCAAAATATAGAGAACAATATTATATGTGATTAAGTCGAAACAACTATCGTTCTGGCTTTTAAGATGCTCATATATCATCAAGGCACTATCCTTCTGTCCGCTTTTGGCAAAGGCAAAAACCATCTTGTTTATGAATGATGATATACTGGAACAACTTGTTTCCGATACTATTTCTTTAAAAATTTTAAGGAGCTCCAAAAAATGGATTACTTTTCTGAAAGCCTGAGCAAACTTAATGCACGAAGTTGCACTCGGGGATTCACCTGACAATAATAATTTCTTGAGCACTTGACATGAAAGGTCAATGTCATTCTTTTGAATTGCTTCCACTAATATGAGATTATACAAATTAGACGAAACGACAATGTTCTTAGCATTTAAAATTTGTAGCATTTGAGTTGCAGCTGAAAGGTTTCCAGACTTGCACATCCTATCAATATATGCATAATAGACTTCAGCACGGGATGCTGGAGCATTTTCAATAGTGGCATGAAATTCCTTCAAGACTTCACTCGTAACACTCTCTTTGTCAAGAAATGACTCTGTTGAAAAATCCCGTAAACTGCCAATGGATTAACTTTTATTAGTTAGAAACAGCCCAAATCGAAAGATATTGGTTGGGATGAGAACGATAAAGTCGAATATCTGTAATCAGACATCAATATTTAGAACAAAAGACAAATTTGTAATTAATTAAATGTACATTATTCATTAAGAAGTTTAAGTCAGTGATAATCCAATAGGCTACATGTAAAAACAAACATCCAAAAGTTGTCAACTGATGTTTCCGATAGGAACACTGAAAATAAATGGAAATTCATAGAAAAACTAAAGAAAAGCAAAATTTTATTGAAGGATTATAGAGTAAGAACGACCTCTCCTCTAAGGGTTTCCCCTTCACAAAGGATTTATCCTTTCACACGAAAGCTTCTACCTTTACTCTGCATTAAACCAAAACACCTATTTCCTTCCCACTTCTCTAACTATCAGTATTCTACATTTGTACTAACTGCTTTTTTTTTGAACAATTGTACTAACTGCTTATATTTGGGAATCTATACAGTTTTCATGGAAAATATAATACAATCTAAAACTGCAACAAAGTCACAAGTAAAATAGATATGAATAAGTACCTAGGTGCTAAAGATAAAACCAAATAAAAATTACAATAAGCTCAAAATATTCCATAGTGAATAGTCATATATGAAGTCCTTCCAGCTCTATCAACAACTGTTCACACCTTCCTTGTGTCCATTTCCTATTTTGATCACCAAATCTAATGCTAACAGCTCTTGTGTCTTAGTAATCTAAATTCAATGCCTGTACCAACCTCTTTGAAATAAAACTATGGGCAGTATTCACTCTGAATTACAGCTATGCACTTCAATTACTGCTTCGATTCTCTATTTTTTTTCTTTCAACTTCATAGTTTTAGGTTAAAACTGACATTCTATCTCTGTATCACACAAACTTGAGGGATTTGGATCCTCTCTAGCACTTTGTGTCCAGCCCTCTCTCGTTTTTCTAATCCAAGGATTGTTGATCAACAAAGGAAAAAAAGTATAGTGCAGAAGAGAGAAAGATATGAGTGAATGGCTGAGATGAGGGCAGGAGGAAAAAACATGAGAGAAAGGGATGGAGAGGATCCAAATCCCAAACTTGAGGCTGCACATTCCACTTTTGTCAGTGGATTTACATCCATTTCCTAGACGTCATCGTCCCTATATTCTCTCATGAAACACTGGATTTGAGACAATAGACAAGACGATCTGATTATCACAAATGAGAGTCATCTACATAACATCCCCAAATCAAAGTTCTTCAAGAAAATATAGACATTCATCCTTAGAGTAACTTGATCCCCTCCCTACCTATGTGTGCGTGGAAAATATTACGAATTAGCCAAGCACACTAACACCTGATAGTAAGGCTTAGTAAACACCATTAGATCAACACATAACTTTCCAAACCTCTAGCAAAATGCCATTTTGAAGTTACATTAACCTTATCAGATAAAGCATTTTCCACTAGGCCTAAAGCTATAGCTAATAATCGCACACTCACTACTTTTCTACTTAAGATAGCATAGTGACCCAGTTCAATCGAACTCCAATTCATTAGGATTCATGTCATGCCATCAAGATTGAGAGCACCACTTGGCAGGGTGCTCACTTGCCAGCATAATTCACAACGACTGAGGTACCATTTGGTAAATTAACATGAATGGGCTTGAAACGAACCAAACCAATGAATAGAGGAACAGATATGGTCATTGGTATTGGTACCATAAACAATAAGCCAATACTTAGAACTAGTTTGAATAGAACAAAGAAATAGTGCTATGAATATTGGTTATATGTGAGAAAGCTAAATTGCAACCTGATTCAACTATAGGATTGGTGTGAATGTGGTTCGAGCTAGAGCCAATATTAGGGGAAACTGAGGGAATCAAATTTGCTTCATGGAGTAAGCTAACAAGTTGATCATACATCTCAGCATTACCATTGACATTAGATGCACCTGCATTATCAGAATTTTCCAAATTCACACCAGCATTTGCACGGATATTTGGATTGCCATGTTTCTTGTAACACCAATCAACAGTATCAGTATGGCCATTCCTATCACAAAATGTGCAGTGTCGTGTGTCACTCTTGCCTCTACCATTACTAGCAGGAAATTTGCCACGATTATAGGACCTTCTTGCATCAGAAGCATTAACCAAAACATCACTTTCATCAGAAATGTGATTAACCGGATGTAGTAGAGCATGATTGCTTTCTTCTTGAGATACTAGTGAATACACTTTATTGATTGTAGGCAAGGGATACATTAACAAAACTTGAGTTCTTACCACAGAAAAATTCTCATTTAAACCTGTTAGAAATTGAATGATCTGATCTTCCCATGCAGATCGATTCAAATCAAGCATATCCAGAATTGGTAGTGATCCATCAATGAAGGCAGATCCATCAATGAAGGCAAGTTTGTTCTTGGGGCCCAAAGCACGACGATGCATAGATCGACTCCATGCAAGATAATTGCTACCATTGAGCAGAGGAGTAGCGAGAACAGAGTTAGAACCTTCACTAGGGTGAACATAGAAAATTGAATCAGTATTGTTAGGGGGAACAGGATTGATGTGAGGAGGTATGGTGAATTTAGAGAAAAAGTTGCAGAAAAATGGTGGAAAAGGAAGAAGATTGAGCAAGAAGCTCAACAAAGATGAAGTTTGTTAGAGATGCAGCGAAAACGGTTAGGATTGTAACAACCTTCAATGTGAAGGCGCGTGATACCATATTATGAACTCAAAAAAATGAAGAGAAAAATACTTCTTTCATTAATTGATGGAGTGATTACAATGCGTTTATATACAAAAGGAGAAGTCTATGCTAAGGCTATGTACAAGCATGTATAGGATTAAACACATAAGCTAAAGCTAGTAACTAACTAACTAATTCGGTAGCTTGTGATGCAAGTTAGTTGTGTAGTCACTCTTGTCTATGATTATGAGGCCATTCTTATCATGTTGTAATACTCTGCATTAAACCAAAACACCCATTTCCTTCCCACCTCTCTAACTATCCGTATTCTACATAACTAACTTGTACTAACTGCTTATATTTGGGAATTTCTACAGTTTTCAAGCCAAATATCATACATGAGTAATGCTAGGGTCACACCCTCTAACACATTCTTTAAACACACACCAATATTGTGAAGCCACCTCATCTCTTTCTTTTTTACTTTTCCTTGCTACCGGTTTCAATTTTTTTATTTTTTATTATTTTAGTTTAACTATTCATCTTCTAGATTCACTCAAAAACATCTCTTCTCATTCCAGCCATTACTACTCACTGTATCTTCGTAATTCTCATGGCAAAGATCCAATTTTTTTTCATCCATCGAACTCAAACAATAATTTTTTTTCATCCATTGACCAATATTATCTCTAAGAGGTTTATGTGATTACGTTTTTGTTTTCCAATAAAGTCTAAAAACAAACCCACAAAAATGAACATGGAGTCAAAGACACTGCAAGAGGTTGTGTTAGAAACGGTGGCAATAATGGAGTGCAGGAATATGGTGTTTTTTTGTGACCGGAGAGACAACAAAAAAGACAAGGAAAAAAAAAAAAAATTTGCCCAACTTGTCAAATAACCGATTATCCCAAAAGCTTAAGCTGTTAGGATAGAGCTACATCAATGGTTTTATATTATTTCCAACACGCCCCCTCACGCAAGAGCCCACTTGGGCTTGAAGCGTGGATAATGCATTGGCCCACCTACCATATGCTTAAATTCCACTTTTTAATTAGAAAGTGAGGGGAGCGGGGATCGAACTCTAGACCACTTAGTCATAGAGGCTCTGATACCATGTCAAATAACCGATTATCCCAAAAGCTTAAGCTGTTAGGATAGAGCTACATCAATGGTTTTATATTATTTCCAACACAACTTATTCAACCGGATACCCGGTAAAGTAACAAAAAAGAAGGATGAGGTGGCTTCACAATATTGGTGTGTGTCTAAGGAGTGTGTTTGGTGCAAAAGATAAAACCAAATAAAAATAGCAATAAGCTCAAAATATTCCACAGTGAATAGTTATAGTAATATATGAAGTTATTCCAGCTCAATCAACAACTGTTCACACCTTCCTTGTGCCTATTTCCTATTTCTATCACTATCACCAAATCTAATGCTAACAGCTCTTGTATCTAAGCAATCCAAATTCAATACCTGTACCAACCACTTTGAAATAAAACTATGGGCAGTATTCACTCCGTGTTACAGCTGTCCACTTCAATTACTACTGGGATTCACTGTTTTTTTCTTTAAACTTCATAGTTTTAGGTTGAAACCAACATTCTATCTTCGTATCACACAAATGTGAGGCTGCACATTCCAATTTTGTCTGTAGATTTACATCCATTTCCTAGACGTCCTCGTCCCTATATTCTCTCATGAAACATTGGATTTGAGACAATAGACAAGACGATCTTATTATCACAAATGAGAGTCATCTACATAACATCCCCAAATCTAAGTTCTTTGAGAAAATCTAGACAGTCATCCTTAGAGTAACTTGATCCCCTCCCTACCTATGTGTGCATGGAAAATATTAAGAATTAGCCAAGCACACTAACACCTGATAGTAAGGCTTAGTAAACACCATTAGATCTACACATAACTTTCCAAACCTCTAGCAAAATGCCATTTTGAAGTTAGCTTAACCTTATTGCATTAAGCATTTTCCACTAGGCCTAAAGCCATAGCTAATAATCGCCCACTCACTACTTTTCTACTTAAGATAGCTTAGTGACCCAGTTTGATCAAACTCCAATTCATTAGAATTTATGTCATGCCATCAAGATTGATACAAGATAATCAAAGAGAGCACCACTTGGCAGGGTGCTCACTTGATAAACAAACCAAGAGTGTACCTCATAGTATGCCACTCTCATGAAGAAAAATAATATCTTGCAACCAACAACATGTGACACAAGTATCAGATGTTTGAGTTCTTTAACCATTTGGTCCTGGGTTCCGTCACTTGCCGATGTGTATGGAAAAACATTTGTTAGGGAAGTCAACTCTTTAAACGGACCTCAGTTACCTCAAGAGATTAGTCTACACGGTTGCACTGAAGGGTATTTATAACCAAAAGATAATAAAATCCTAAATAACTCAAATATCATCAAATCCATAGATTTTTTTTTAAAAAAATTATACTAATGTATTCATCATCATTCACCAATATCCTATTACATTCTACACGATTCGTGAAAGATACGCTGTCAATAAAAATGTCATTTTTTTTAAACAAGTGACATAACAAAATTATAAGTTATTTAACCTAAGCTATTTATCTTAGGAAGAGAGGAGAGACATACCATGTGGTTGTTAGAAGAGGAGGAGAGTGGAAATTGAAGTGAAAACGGGAGAGAGATCTTATTATTGTAGCAGCACCTAGCATCATCAATCACATTTTTTTTAGCTGCTATATTTCTCCTATGGTTTAGTCAGTGAAGCTGTAAACAAAAATGGAAGTGTGTTATTGAAAACAGAACAGAAAATGGAGAATGAAAAATTCTTTCCTGGGGTTTTCTTCTTTAACAATAGCTATCAAATTACAAAGTAAAAAATGGTATTTGATGTTGTGATGGATTGGGACTCACATGCGATACGAGGCTGCTTCTATTGACGGCCACCATGTCGTGAATTCTGGCGGAGTCGCGGTGGTGTGTTTGTTGTTTTTGTTACCCGTGAGCTTAAATTACACTTTTGACCTAAACTTTTGCAAATTTACGATTTTGACCATTAAGCACGATTTTGGGGTTGGCGCGATTCACATGGTAAAGTTTCAATTTTTTGTATTGATACTGTGGATACACATTTTCTATTGATTTTTAATAGGGTTAAATATGTTTTTGATCTCTATAATTTCGTCGAATTTTTTTTTTAATCTCTGAAAAAAATTTTCCACATTTTTTAGTCCCTGAAGTTTTTTCCATCAGTGTTTTTAGTCCCTGCTTTTCCTTCAACTCGTCTCAACTCGTGCCTATCATTCGAAATTTTAAATTTTTTTCTACGGTCATGTTTAATAGATTATATGAATCTCTCTTACAAAAGTTTAATTTTTTTTAACAAAATATTAATTAAATATGAATTTTTTAGTTTTTTGCATATAAAAATTCATAAATAATTCATCTTATGTTAAAAGATTCTAAATTTTTATCGGAGATGTTCTTATAATATGATAAACATGAATATAAAAAATCATTCAAAAATGTAAAAGTATACAAGATATACAAGAGTTTGATTAAAACTAGAGACTAAAAACACCGACGAAAAAAACTTTAGGGATTAAAAAGTGTGAAAAAAATCTTCAGGGACTAAAAATGAAATTCTGCGAAACTATAGAGACCAAAAACATATTAAACCTTTTTTAATATTGATGTATGGTCTCCGGTTACACGCAGTAAAGGATTCACTGTTGTAACTGCTTCACGCAGTTACACGCAGTAAAGGATCTGGGCCACAGATTTTTTATCAGACGGTTACAGTACAATCAATCAGATTTAATCTTATTTAATCACAACCATCCGTTTTAATCGGACGGTCATAACCCGTTACTGCGTCATGCACTGCGTTAAATCCGTGTCCGTGGTCTCCATAGTAGAAACTGGAAATGAATTGACATTTGACCCCACTTTTGATATGGGATACTTAAATTTAGTAACTTTAATTAACATTTTGGGTGTCTAAATTGGTGATTTATATGTTATTGAACTTCGATAGTGTAGGGGTTCACTATTTCAAATTTTCAATGATGATGTTTTATGAATTGAGAATGTTTTGCTTGAGTTTATGCCAGAATTTAGAGATGTTTATAGTTAAATGTTAATGTTTAATATGTTAGGAAGATGAGTATTTGTTAGCACTTAGCAGCAAAGATTGAGCTATAGATTACTGGTGGGAACAATGTTTGTTTTGATGAGGTTTTACTTATCTCGCAGCCAAACTCTAGATTACTATGACCCCTTACCGTAATAACAAAAACAATTGAGCTATGAACCTCCTTCCTAGTACTCCTTTTAGTGTCCCGATCCATACCAATGAGCTACACCTTCAGGCATATGAAATTCAGAGTTTTATTGTGCTTTGATGTCCAATTGGGTTGATGAGAGTCTGATATATTATTTTATGTTGGAGTACAACCTATCTGCAGGTCATCCTGGGGACATTTAATCCACAAAGTTTTTGTTGATCCAGGTCTGTTATATTTTCTTTCTGTTTAGTGTTTTAGGTTCTATTTCTGAAGATATTGACTATGGTTTTATCCTATCTTTTGAAAAATTGAACTCGAAGACTTTTTCTAGGTTCCAAATGTGATGAAGCATTCAATTTCTAGTTCTTGTCCTTTCTGTTCATATGGAAACAGCCGGTGTAATTAATTAGACTAGATATTATGTGATGGCAGTTACTCCTACTAGGCATTACTCTTTCACCGGTTTTGGGTCACTAGATGTAAGTCAAATGCTATAAATTTGCACATTTCTGGTTTTTCTTTTTTCTCTTTGGGTGTGTTTCATGTCTTTCATGTCAAACAAGTCACAATACTAACATTATAACATACTAATAAGGCAAATACTTGCGTCTAATAAGGCGGAAGAAAATATCTGAAGGTCATTGGTTGTTAGTTATTCTAAGTGTGACACCTTTGCATGTGCTCTATTTAGTGCATTAGTGCTCCTATATAAGGTCTTTAGTTTGAATTTCAATAACATGTTAACATGAGAAGTTTTCTAAACACTAGCCTATGAATTCTAAAGCTCCATTATTGAGCATAGTGAATGTTCTTCGCTTGGAATCCACAAGATCAGAGTGAAATCTGTTCACTCCTCGGCTGGGAACTTAACCCTTGATTATAGGGTGAACCATGCTACTATGGTTTATGGCCATGTTATTTGTGTGCTATGTTTACTCATTTTTTTCCATCGCACCAATTTTTGTGTTTCTTTCTTCTTTCCAGTTAAATCGAGTTCAACGGCGTTATCTGAATTCCATTTCTTGTTGCTTTTAAAGAATAAAGGTCAAGGTGTGTGTGCACTCATCAATCATAACTTTATTTGCATCGTAGTTCACATGCACAAGCTCCCTTTAAGTTAACATTTGCTTGCTAAATTGTTCGAACATCTATAGGTTTTTAAATAGAATTAGTGAGAACATCATAGAAGAACTTCAATTTGATGAAACTTCTGATTCAGCATCAAAGGGTACTATTGGATTGTGCAGTGATGCCACAGCTGGTTTGATAAGAGGAAATTCATGTGGTTTAATCTTTATATGCAAAATGATTTGAATTGGTAAACTTTGCTTTTAAAATTTTCTGGAATTAACATTTGGCTCGTTCATATGCAAATTCACCAGTTTCTCTTCTCTTTTGCAGGATGCTTTCATGACTTTCTTATTGTGGAAGCTTGATAATTTAGAAAAGGACGAAAAATGCCAAATAACAATGATATCTACCTGGGAACTGAATTATATCTTGACAAGATTCTACTGTGTGCTTGACACTTGATTGTAAAACTGTTTACCATTATATCCAAATGACAATTGCATGAATTTGATAAAATCTTATGCACTCTTCTCAAGTTGGAATAGAAAGGTGCTTATTTCTGTATGCGTCCTGAAATTCCCTATATTTTCTGTGAAGCTCTTTTAACTTCCTATTGCTTACTTTGTTTGGATTTGTTTCATGGAGGGCAAGGGTTGTACGCGAGAACCATTCTGAACAGCTCTAAAAACAGTAGAATATAAACTTGCTTTGCGAAATTACAATAATTGATTAGTTGTGTTTTGTATCCCTTAAGTTGAGATATTTTATCTATGCTCATTAATTTGAGTTTCGTATACTGATCTTTAGATAAATCGACTGCATTTAGAAGATGACTCTGCTTTGAAGAATAGCAATTCATAGTAGCAATCAATTATTAAAGAGTTTCGTGCTTTTCTCAGTGACAGCAAGGATGTATTCAATGAAACAACTACAATGAAACTTTTCGAAAGGTAGTAGTTGACAATGTGTTATTGCTCATGTAATTTGTACAGTTGAGACCCATCCTTGTGAGTATACAAATTGCTTCTTCTATTTTCATGACATCTCTTTATGACTATCTCTCGCGTATTCTACCTGAAAGTTTATTGTTCTCATTAGTAACTTTAACTTTATTGACCAAAATCAATGAGAGGGGTTTATTCCTAGTATGACCACTGTAGATAAGGTTTGTTCAGAACTTTCTTTCATGCATCAATGATATGTATCAGTTGGTAATGGAAGAAATTGTGTAGCTCAGTACTGCATTAGTGCATTTTTAAAATTATTACTGTTATCGGCGCATCAGTGTCTGATGTTTGTGTCAGTACTTTATAGCGCAGTATTACACTTTACTTGCTTAGTAAATTCTTGATGCTTCATGAATTTGAACTATATTGAATAACTTCGTTTACTCATGTCACAAATTTATGACAGCTCCGATCACAATAGATGATGCTATAGTTAGTGAATAGCCATTTTGTGATGACTTGATGATCCGAGAGATTTCCTTGCCATTTATCCTTCCTGCGGAAGATCAGCACGTGGTATCATGGGAGAACTTAATGAAACACAAATTTGTTTACCTCAATTTTAGAATTTTCAACTACATGTAGTTCATATTACATACTTGAAAATCAAGAATAACTACATTTAAATTTGTAGTTAATATAATATAATACATGGTCAATAATTCATTAATTTGTAGTGAAGAGCACTACTAGAAAAAGTCAGTGTTGCGACAAAATATTAAAGTAATGACTTTAACCGAGGAAATTGAAATAATGTATAAAGAAATAACCGCCACAATGACCGAGATAAATAAAAATATCTTGTTATTAATAGAAAATACTAATAAAATTGCAGACTATACAATTAATCGAGTTAAGAACGGACATAATGAAATAACTAATATAAAAGAAACTTTAAATAATATAGATAAGGAAACTGAAGACGAATATATTTTTATAATTAGAGAAATTCTTCAACAATTAGAAAATCTTTTAGAAAATGAAGAAAGAAATAGGAATATAACTATAAAAGATTTAGAAGAATTATTAATTATTAAACCAAGAGAAATCAAACAATTAGATAAAATAGTTAAAAGAGAGCCTTTAGCTCCATCCATGTTAATTGAACCAGTCTCATCATGGAGGGGATAAAGTCTGAATACATGGAAGCACTAAGAAAATCTAATGACATTGAAGAAATTAGACAACTAATGGAACAATTACAAATAATAGAAGAAGAAAATAAACAAATAGAAAAGGTAGAAAAAATTGAAACTAAGGAAGAAAATGAGGAAGTAATATTAAATTATAGCTCCTCTGAAATAGGATCGGAATTTGGAGTTGAATCCGATTTTGATGAAATATTTATGGAAAAAGGAGAAACGAGTAATTCAAAACAAAAAAGAAAACGAGAAGAATATTGGAACCCTCATGGTTCATGGGAAAAACACGAAGATGAAACTATGAATCGTAAAGGTTACACTAGAGCTAGCGGTAAATGGACAAAAGTTTCCGAAGAATTTAAACCCCACTACCAGGAAAGTAAAACTAGAAAATTACTAAACTTAGACTACGTAAGGAATCCAGAAGAAATTTTAGAAAGATGGTCAAACGATATGATTTTGCTAATCGCAACGGATGAAAGATTTTCAAAAATTAATCTAATGGACGTTAAAAATTTAATAGCCTATAGAACTACCGGAAATGTACTTAGATTTTTAACTAGCATTGAAGAAGAAACTTGGCAACAATATGCCGGAATAGCACAAACTAACCAACAGTTCGCAAGACTAATAATAGAATTAATATATAAAGAATTTATAGGATTTAATATTATTGAGCATAAAAATTGATCTAACCTGTTGATCAGAAGTAGGTGATGGCCAGAAGTCCGTCGCACTGTAGCGTCGAGCAGCAAACGTCCACCGGAGGGGGGGTTGTACCTGCAGGCGCTCCGATGCCTAAGTCAGAGATTGCTAGAGTACAGAGAAAAGAGAGAGTGAGAGTAGAGAATAGAAATGTGTACCTTGCTCTCCTGTCAAGGAGAGCTTATATAGTTGCCCCCAGCGCTGGGCCAAAGGTCCCCCTAATGGGCTGTGTTGAGCAGCCCAATAAGGTGGACTGCCAAGATAACTCCTGAATAAGAGGAGAAGCTGTTGCCAGCTGTTATCTTGGTGGAGCAGTTCCACGATCCTAGGAGGAGTGGATAAGCTCCATGGATGAGTGTCGAGCAGCACGTGGCAGGAACCGCGTGCTTGGCTGTCGGGCAGGGGGAAGTCCCTATTGGGCCTACCCTATAATCCGAGCAGGACTGGATTTGGGCCAGTTCTTTGGCCCAGTCCAGAACAAAAATGAAGTAAACAAAAGATTACGAGAAAAAAGATTACGAGAAAAAGCACGTGACCATTTAAATAATATGCAAATATGTAATATGTGTGAAATAGATAGTTTCATTTGTGAATGCAAGAAATACTACTATCAATTAGATAGAAAAGGACAAGAAGTATATAAGGATATATTTATATCTAAATGACCATATTCACTTAATGCTAGTATTAGAGAATTATGGGAAGAAAGAACAGTTGAAGTAGGAGATACAATAGCAGGAATTATACAAATCTTATATGAAGAATTAAGAAAACAATGTCTTAATAGAGAAAGGCTTAGACATCTAAATAGAGGTAGAACAGCCCTTTGTTGTGATTTGCCAGAATTAGAGAAACCTGAAAATTATGGATGCAATAAAAGTACTAGAAAATACTATAAGAAAAAACATATATTAAGAAGAACTTATCCAAAAAGAAAAGCCTACAAAAATACTAGAAAGAAATATTTTAGAAAGAAAAGACAAACCCCTAGAAAATATTGTCCTAAGGGGAAAAAGAAATGCGTATGTTGAATATGTAACGTAGAAGGACATTATGCTAACGAATGTCCAACTAAGAACGAAAAAGACCTCAAATAAAAATCAAAATTAATAAAAAAGGTATATAATATCTATAATCTAGAACCTTTAGAAGATGAACTTAGTGACACTGATTGTAGTATATATGAATATATAGAAGATGAATCATCTTCAGAAGAAACAGAATCTGAATAGTACATATATTAAAATTAAAATCGAAAAAGAAAATAAAGAAACTGAAGCCTATATAGATACTGGAGCAAGTATTTGTATAGCAACAAAATCATTATTTAGTAAATGGGAAAAATTAGAAAAACCATTAAAAATCCAAATAGCGGATGGATCAATACATCCTCTAAATTGGGTAGCCACGAGAATTACTTTGAGAATCCAAGACAAATTATTTATGGTACCAACTGTGTATCAACAAGAAACAGGCTTAGATATGATAATAGGAAATAATTTCTTACGGTTATATGCACCCTTTTGTCAATACTTAGAATATATCTCTATCAAAGCACCATATATTAGAGGAAAGCAAATGAAGGAAATTATTGACATCCCTATCATTCATTCCTCAGAAACATTATATTCCAAGAAACAATCAGAGCTCCTCAAGGTGAAACGTGGTGAGATTATAGGAATAGTTTGTAGAAAAATTCGTCATGTTTTAGTAAATTTAGAACCAGGAAGAAAAATCCCAGTACATATCGAAGAATTACTAGATAAGGTATGTAGTGAAAATCCACTAGACCCAAATATTAATAATAAGAATATGGAATTAGATGAACTAAAATTAAAAGACCCAACAAGGGAAATTAAGTGTAAGCCCATGATATATACAAAACAAGATAGAGACGAATTTGCTGAAGATATTAAGCAAATGTGTGAAAAAGGATTAATTAGGCCATCCAGAAGTAAACACTCGGCGCCAGTCTTCTATGTTGAAAATCATAATGAGATTAAGAGAGGAAAAAGAAGAATGGTTATCAACTACAAACAAATAAATGATGCAATGATAGGAGATGCATATTTTCTCCCGAGAAAAGATTTAATTATTGAAAGAATAAGAAATATGAACTGGTTTAGTACATTTGATTGTAAATCAGGATTCTACCAAATTAGACTAACCGAAGAATCTAAGGCTCTAATAGCATTTAGTTGCCCTCAAGGACAATATGAATGGAATGTACTCCCAATGGGAATGAAACAAGCCCCAGGTATTTTCCAAAGAAGAATGGACTCTATACTTAGAGAATTTAAAGATTTTTGTCTCATATATATTGATGATATATTGGTTTTTTCAAATAAGGATTTAAATGATCATTTTAAGAAAGTAGAATTAGTGCTATCCAAATGTTTAGAATATGGAGTAGTATTAAGTAGGAAAAAAGCCATTATAGCCCAAAATAAAATTAATTACTTAGGACTAGAGATCGAAAAGGGGAAAATAGTAATGCAAAAACATGTATTAGAAAAGCTCCAGAATTTTCCAAATAAATTAAAAGATAAAAAAGAATTACAAAGATTTTTAGGACTATTAACATATATATCAAATGAAGGTTTTATAAAAAACCTAGCCGCTGAAAGAAAGTTACTTCAACAAAAATTAGAAAAGGATTCTATTTGGTTATGGACTGAAGAAGATGAAGCACTTATTACCAAATTAAAATATTTATGTCAAGAACTTCCAGAATTATATCATCCGTCAGATGATGATCTAATTATTATTGAGACCGATGCTTCTAATGAATGTTGGGGAGGAGTGATGAAGGCAAAAACCCCAGGACAAAAGAAAGAATTACTATGTAGATATATGTTCGGTACTTTTTCTAATTGCGAAATTAATTATCCTACTCACGAAAAGGAGACGTTGGCATTAATTAGAATGCTAGAAAAACATCGGATATATGTATTGGATAAAGAATTTATTGTTAGAACTGACTCTACATATGTTGCAGGTTTCAATTTCTCACAAAGGCACTTATAAACAAGGAAGATTGATTAGATGGCAAATGAAATTAGCCGAATATAATTACTCAATTTCTCACATTAAGGGAGAAAAGAACGTTCTTGCAGATATACTCTCAAGAGAATGGAACGAAGCACGAAAGAATTGCTAGAAAAGCAATTAGAAATTAAAGAAGCACTTAAACTTCATAAATTACAAAAACAAGCCTTAATTGGCAAAGAAATAGAATTAATTGAAAAAGAGAGAGAAATTGTTCAATCTCAAATTAAAGGAAAAAGTCCACTAGAAGAAATAAAAACCACAGAGCCCAGAAAATGGCATGTTGTATTCAATGGACCATTTCCAGGAATCTATGATGATTGGTTCAAAGCAGCCCCACACTATCAAAAGATCACAGGAGTTACTCATAAAGCATATGCCACTAAGGAAGAGGCAGAAAAAGCACTAAAGGAACATAATGACTTAGAACGGTCGAGAAAAGAAATTTATCTCGGACCAAGAACTTTTTCCGAAACCGCTAGAAGTACTCAACATGAAAAATTTCTACGATGAAGATCTTAGGAAGAATACCATCTTCCTTAGATAATTTCCCAATTATTTCCAGAAGAGAACATGAAGCACAAATTCAATTCTCTCAAGAAAAATTTAAAGAATATTTTACAAGGTTGGCCAATGAAATGAAAGAGAGAGGATTAATTGTTTCTATCTAGTTGATAGAAAATTATATGGGATTAAGGCCATAATTACCCAAGGAGCTTCTCCATTACTAGTATTCAATATGTTCCAATTTGGACTTATTGAGTGCATTTACTTAAGCAAAAATCTTGAAGAAATTAATATGTTTCCATCAGGTATAAAAAGTGCAGTCCAAGCATATAAAGATAATATTGCAGGCGAGAGAACTATTTATTTAAAGTTCTATTCAGCCTATCCAGACTTCTCAACTAATCAATCGGCTAAACATTTCATTTACACTGGAATTAGTAATAATAACTATCCATTAATGGATGAACCAACTGGAAAGAAATATAATGAAGAAGAATATGACAGGATTCTAGTTAATCAGCTCATAAGCATATACACTCAATGTCTAGCCATTGGAAAAGATTCATGCATTAAGATTCTCCATAGACATATTAATTCCTTATTATTAAGCAAAACCGGAGGGAAACCACTTAAGGAAAAAGATTTCCAATCTCTGACAAATTTTGAACTCCCATTTTACTCATTAGACAAAAATGTAATGAATTACAAGGAGTGGGTCCTTAGTTATGTAAGAATCTTCAAGAAAGTAAAAATCACCTATGTGAAAGATGTGTACCAACAAAGGCTGAAGCAATGGACAAGTGTAAAGAAGAAGACAAAAGCTTTGAAGAAGAGAAAGGAGCTGCCAAGTAACCAAGGTGAAAAGAACGTGGCAAGACATGCAAAAAGACACAAAATGACATGAATAGTAACCAATAGTACTTCATGCAAATAATTCCAAATGTAAGGAATAGTTGCTCATGCAAAAATAATGTAAAATAATAATGTAAGAATCTTGTAGATAGAGACATTAGGCTTATAAATAAGGCCATCTACGAGAGTAGAGACATAGATTGAAAAATTCAGCATATGTCCCTTAGTTTATCTTGGAAACTTAGTCAGTCCTCTAGCTTAAGGCACTCTTGTGCTTTTGTATGTTGTAACTACCATTTCCCATTCAATAAAGTTCAACCTTTTCATTTCAAAAGTTATTTAATCCTACCTATTATCTCATAAATACTATATCAACTTTTCAACCATAAAGGCTCGGAAGCAGTAGTGGACCACGAAGAGATTAATGTAACCAAGAAATATTGTCAGGTATAAATACTTTACTACTTTGATTTTTATTCAGAAATTATTATGATAATTACTATCTAAGAGTCAATATAACTATTGTGCTAATGGATAGAGAGAAAATAACCGATATAGAACACTTATATATTACCGAAGAAGACGGAAATTATGAAGGAAGTATATTAATAGATCTTACTTTATTTCAAAAAATACAAAAAGAAGATTTATACTTAACCAAAGACGCTAATATGAAAGGAAAAGAAAAGATAGGAGGAATAATGATAAGATTCAATCAAAAAGAAAATATTATATACTATGGAAAAATAATTAGTGAAACACCAACCGATATAGCAGATGCTCAAGGACACACTTGTATACAATTATTAAATAAGAAGAAGCTTATGGAATTAAAGAGAAATATAAAAAGGGAAGAACATAGAAATAAAATAGGATATATTCATATAGGGGCGATACAAGTACTAATAAAAGCAACATTTCAAGAAGGAATAAATTCTCCCGTAGAATTAGTCTTAAAAGATGATAGAATCACTGATTCGGTAGACAAAATACTTGGAGTAATTGAAGGAAATTTAGCTTATGTAAAATTGAAATTTGAAATACACCCTAATATTGGAATACCCTTAGATACTCAAAGGTTAGATCAAACTCTAACTCTCGAACATCGATTCCTGAGAAATAATCTAATAAGACCAGGAGACAAAATATTTTCAATAACTTATTGTGTTAATTACGCATTAACTAATTCTCATCATAGTATTACTTTTAGAAATAATAAGAGAATAGATGTCCCAAGCCTATTTGAAGATATTGGAAAAATTTATTACCCAAAAAGAAATGAGTTAACCGATCTTGGAACTTTTGTACACAAACCAAGAATCTTAGAACTAAATAAACCTCAAATACCTAAGCCCATTAGATTTCATGAAACTGAAAAAATTGAGAGAAGTGATATTGATAAATTAACAAACCAAGTAAAGGATCTTACAATATATCTAAAAAATAGGATATAGTAAATATTCATAATGAATAAAAATAAGAATATAGCAGAATTTAGTATCAACGAAAAAGACAAAGAAATAGCGATTAAAATAAAGGATACTGATATAACATATATAGATAATATAGAAGCAAAAGAAAAAGATTTCTATAAGAAATTAAAATATATATGGAAACTAGATTTACCAAATGAAATAAAATCAAAAATATGTGAAGAATATGGGAAAATATGTGGACAAGTAATACTTTTTGAAGATGAAATAGATTATAGAATAGATAATATGATGGAAGATATTTTATTTGATGAATATATATACAATATGTATCGTGAAGGAATTTATATAGATTTATCCTTAATAGAAAATGATGAAATATGGGATTATTTAGATGATGACTAAGGTAGACTATAAAGAAAATAAATTAAATAATTTGGTATCATTAAATTGGTATCAGAGCACTAAGATTCAAAAGTAACTCATGGATAGAATACAAAAACTTAAGACTTCCAATGAAAAATATAGAAAAATCCAATTAGAATTTTTTTTAATTAATATACAAAAAGAGAAATTAGAATTAGAAAATAAAATAGAGATTTTAAAAAGAAAATTAGAAAATGAATATAAGCAGAGCTAATAAAATTTTACAACTCACAGAACTTAATAACTTAATTCAAGACACAAAAGAAATAATAAAAGTGTTATATGCTAAATTAGACTACTATATAAGAGTAGGAAATGATAACGGACGTATATCGGGTCGTATAGGTATCCGGATCCGAATTCAGTTACACGGCTAAAATGAGGTAATATAGGGACGAAATTGGGTGGATTTTTCGGACGGAATGAACCTTTTTGTCGCAATTTGCAGGTCGCAAATTAGGGACGGATATTATTTTAATCATTTAATAACTTTACCTTTTCTTTATAGATACTTAATTTATGTTCATATTCTAAGAGGTAATTTTTTGTTCTATTAATTCTGTTATCATTTCCTACTCTTATATAGTAGTCTAATTTAGCATATAACACTTTTATTATTTCCTTTGTGTCTCGAATTAAGTTTTTAAGTTCTGTGAGTTGTAAAATTTTATTAGCTCTGCTTATATTCATTTTCTAATTTTTCTTTTTAAAATCTCTATTTTATTTTCTAATTCTAATTTCTCTTTTTGTATATTAATTAAAAAAAATTCTAATTGGATTTTTCTATATTTTTCATTGGAAGTCTTAAGTTTTTGTATTCTATCCATGAGTTACTTTTGAATCTTAGTACTCTGATACCAATTTAATGATACCAAATTATTTAATTTATTTTCTTTATAGTCTACCTTAGTCATCATCTAAATAATCCCATATTTCATCATTTTCTATTAAGGATAAATCTATATAAATTCATTCACGATACATATTGTATATATATTCATCAAATAAAATATCTTCCATCATATTATCTATTCTATAATCTATTTCATCTTCAAAAAGTATTGCTTGTCCACATATTTTCCCATATTCTTCACATATTTTTGATTTTATTTCATTTGGTAAATCTAGTTTCCATATATATTTTAATTTCTTATAGAAATCTTTTTCTTTTGCTTCTATATTATCTATATATGTTATATCAGTATCCTTTATTTTAATCGCTATTTCTTTGTCTTTTTCGTTGATACTAAATTCTGCTATATTCTTATTTTTATTCATTATGAATATTTACTATATCCTATTTTTTAGATATATTGTAAGATCCTTTACTTGGTTTGTTAATTTATCAATATCACTTCTCTCAATTTTTTCAGTTTCATGAAATCTAATGGGCTTAGGTATTTGAGGTTTATTTAGTTCTAAGATTCTTGGTTTGTGTACAAAAGTTCCAAGATCGGTTAACTCATTTCATTTTGGGTAATAAATTTTTCCAATATCTTCAAATAGGCTTGGTACATCTATTCTCTTATTATTTCTAAAAGTAATACTATGATGAGAACTAGTTAATGCGTAATTAACACAATAAGTTATTGAAAATATTTTGTCTCCTGGTCTCATTAGATTATTTCTCAGGAATCGATGTTCGAGAGTTAGAGTTTGATCTAACCTTTGAGTATCTAAGGGTATTCCAATATTAGGGTGTATTTCAAATTTCAATTTTACATAAGCTAAATTTCCTTCAATTACTCCAAGTATTTTGTCTACCGGATCAGTGATTCTATCATCTTTTAAGACTAACTCTACGGGAGAATTTATTCCTTCCTGAAATGTGAAATGTTGCTTCTATGTTCTTCCCTTTTTATATTTCTCTTTAATTCCATAAGCTTCTTCTTATTTAATAATTGTATACAAGTGTGTCCTTGAGCATATGCTATATCGGTTGGTGTTTCACTAATTATTTTTCCATAGTATATAATATTTTCTTTTTGATTGAATCTTTTCATTATTCCTCCTATCTTTTCTTTTCCTTTCATATTAGCGTCTTTGGTTAAGTCTAAATCTTCTTTTTGTATTTTTTGAAATAAAGTAGGGTCTATTAATATACTTCCTTCATAATTTCCGTCTTCTTCGGTAATATGTAAGTGTTCTATATCGGTTATTTTCTCTCTATCCATTAAGCACAATAGTTATATTGACTCTTAGCTAGTAATTATCATAATAATTTCTGCATAAAAATTAAAGTAGTAAAGTATTTATACCTGACAATATTTCTTGGTTGCATTAATCTCTTCGTGGTCCACTACTGCTTCCGAGCCTTTATGGTTGAAAAGTTGATATAGTATTTATGAGATAATAGGTAGGATTAAATAACTTTTGAAATGAAAAGGTTGAACTTTATTGAATGGGAAATGGTAGTTACAACATACAAAAGCACAAGAGTGCCTTAAGCTAGAGGACTAGCTAAGTTTCCTAGAGAAACTAAGGGACATATGCTGAATTTTTCAATCTATGTCTCTACTCTCATAGATGGCCTTAGTTATAAGTCTAATGTCCCTATCTACAAGATTCTAACGTTATTATTTTACATTATTTTTTATGAGCAACTATTCCTTACATTTGGAATTATTTGCATGAAGTACTATTGGTTACTATTCATGTCATTTTGTGTCTTTTTGCATGTCTTGCCACGTTCTTTTCACCTTGGTTACTTGGCAGTTCCTTTCTCTTCTTCAAAGCTTTTGTCTTCATCTTTACACTTGTCCATTGCTTCAGCCTTTGTTGGTACACATCTTTCACATAGGTGATTTTTACTTTCTTGAAGATTTTTGCATAGTTCACTAAGGACCCACTCCTTGTAATTCATTACATTTTTTTCTAATGAGTAAAATGGGAGTTCAAAATTTTTCAGAGATTGGAAATCTTTTTCCTTAAGTGGTTTCCCTCCGGTTTTGCTTAATAATAAGGAATTAATATGTCTATGGAGAACCTTAATGCATGAATCTTTTCCAATGGCTAGACATTGAGTGTATATGCTTATGAGCTGATTAACTAGAATCTTGTCATATTCTTCTTCATTATATTCCTTTCCAGTTGGTTCATCCATTAATGGATAGTTATTATTACTAATTCCAGTGTAAATGAAATGTTTAGCCGATTGATTAGTTGAGAAGTCTGGATAGGCTGAATAGAACTTTAAATAAATAGTTCTCTCGCCTGCAATATTATCTTTATATGCTTGGACTGCACTTTTTATACCTGATGGAAACATATTAATTTCTTCAAGATTTTTGCTTAAGTAAATGCACTCAATAAGTCCAAATTGGAACATATTGAATACTAGTAATGGAGAAGCTCCTTGGGTAATTATGGCCTTAATCCCATATAATTTTCTATCAACTAGATAGAAACAATTAATCCTCTCTCTTTCATTCCAATTGGCCAACCTTGTAAAATATTCTTTAAATTTTTCTTGAGAAAATTGAATTTGTTCTTCATGTTCTCTTCTGGAAATAATTGGGAAATTATCTAAGTAAGATGGTATTCTTCCTAAGATCTTCATCGTAGAATTTTTTTCTTGTTGAGTACTTCTAGCGGTTTCGGAAAAAGTTCTTGGTCCGAGATAAATTTCTTTTCTCGACCGTTCTAAGTCATTATGTTCCTTTAGTGCTTTTTCTGCCTCTTCCTTAGTAGCATATGCTTTATGAGTAACTCATGAGATCTTTTGACAGTGTGGGGCTGCTTTGAACCAATCATCATAGATTCCTGGAAATGGTCCATTGAATACAACATGCCATTTTCTGGGCTCTGTGGTTTTTATTTCTTCTAGTGGACTTTTTCCTTTAATTTGAGATTTAATAATTTCTATCTCTTTTTCAATTAATTCTATTTCTTTGCCAATTAAGGCTTGCTTTTGTAATTTATGAAGTTTAAGTGCTTCTTTAATCTCTAATTGCTTTTCTAGCAATTCTTTTGTGCTTCGTTCCATTCTCTTGAGAGTATATCTGCAAGAACGTTCTTTTCTCCCTTAATGTGAGAAATTGAGTAATTATATTCGGCTAATTTCATTTGCCATCTAATCAATCTTGCTTGTTTATAAGTGCCTTTGTGATTTATATTTTTGAAACCGGACATATATCTACATAGTAATTCTTTCTTTTGTCCTGGGGGTTTGCCTTCATCACTCCTCCCCAACATTCATTAGAAGCATCGGTCTCAATAATAATTAGATCATCATCTGACGGATGATATAATTCTGGAAGTTCTTGACATAAACATTTTAATTTGGTAATAAGTGCTTCATCTTCTTCAGTCCATGACCAAATAGAATCCTTTTTTAATTTTTGTTGTAGTAACTTTCTTTCAGCTGCTAGGTTTTTTATAAAACCTTCATTTGATATATATGTTAATAATCCTAAAAATCTTTGTAATTATTTTTTATCTTTTGATTTAGTTGGAAAATTCTTGAGCTTTTCTAATACATGTTTTTGGATTACTATTTTCCCCTTTTCGATCTCTAGTCCTAAGTAATTAATTTTATTTTGGCTATAATGGCTTTTTTCCTACTTAATACTACTCCATATTCTAAACATTTGGATAGCACTAATTCTACTTTCTTCAAATGATCATTTAAATCCTTATTTGAAAAAACCAATATATCATCAATATATATGAGACAAAAATCCTTAAATTCTCTAAGTATAGAGTCCATTCTTCTTTGGAAAATACCTGGGGCTTGTTTCATTCCCATTGGGAGTACATTCCATTCATATTGTCCTTGAGGGCAACTAAATGCTGTTAGAGCCTTAGATTCTTCGGTTAGTCTAATTTGGTAGAATCCTGAGTTACAATCAAATGTACTAAACCAGTTCATATTTCTTATTCTTTCAATAATTAAATCTTTTCTCGGGAGAAAATATGCATCTCCTATTATTGCATCATTTATTTGTTTGTAGTTGATAACCATTCTTCTTTTTCCTCTCTTAATCTCATTATGATTTTCAACATAGAAGGCTGGCACCGAGTGTTTACTTATGGATGGCCTAATGAATCCTTTTTCACACATTTGCTTAATATATTCAGCAAATTAATCTCTATCTTGTTTTGTATATATCATGGGCTTACACTTAATTTCCCTTGTTGGGTCTTTTAATTTTAGTTCAACTAATTCCATATTCTTATTATTAATCTTAGGGTCTAGTGGATTTTCACTACATACCTTATCTAGTAATTCTTCGATATGTACTGGGATTTTTCTTCCTCATTCTAAATTTACTAAAACATGACGAATTTTTCTACAAACTATTCCTATAATCTCACCACGTTTCAGCTTGAGGAGCTCTGATTGTTTCTTGGAATAGAATGTTTCTGAGGAATGAATCATAGGGATATCAATAATTTCCTTCATTTGCTTTCCTCTAATATATGGTGCTTTGATAGAGATATATTCTAAGTATTGGCAAAAGGGTGTATATAATCGTAAGAAATTATTTCCTATTATCATATCTAAGCCTGTTTCTTGTTGATACACAGTTGGTACCATAAATAATTTGTCTTGGATTCTCAAAGTAATTCTTGTGGCTACCCAATTTAGAGGATGTATTGATCCATCCGCTATTGGGATTTTTAATGGTTTTTCTAATTTTTCCCATTTACTAAATAATGATTTTGTTGCTATACAAATACTTGCTCCAGTATCTATATAGGCTTCAGTTTCTTTATTTTCTTTTTCGATTTTAATTTTAATATATGTACTATTCAGATTCTGTTTCTTCTGAAGATGATTCATCTTCTATATATTCATATATACTACAATCAGTGTCACTAAGTTCATCTTCTAAAAGTTATAGATTATAGATATTGTATACCTTTTTTATTAATTTTGATTTTTCTTTGAGGTCTTTTTCTTTCTTAGTTGGACATTCGTTAGCATAATGTCCTTCTACGTTACATATCCAACATACACATTTATTTTTCCCTTTAGGACAATATTTTCTAGGGGTTTGTCTTTTCTTTCTAAAATATTTCTTTCTAGTATTTTTGTAGGCTTTTCTTTTTGGATAAGTTCTTCTTAATTTATGTTTTTTCTTATAGTATTTTCTAGTACTTTTATTGCATCCATAATTTCCAGGTTTCTCTAATTCTGGCAAATCACAACAAAGGGCTGTTCTACCTCTATTTAGATGTCTAAGCCTTTCTCTATTAAGACATTGTTTTCTTAATTCTTCATATAAGATTTGTATAATTCCTGCTATTGTATCTCCTACTTCAACTGTTCTTTCTTCCCATAGTTCTCTAATACTAGCATTAAGTGGATATGGTAATTTAGATATAAATATATCCTTATATACTTCTTGTCCTTTTCTATCTAGTTGATAGTAGTATTTCTTGTATTCACAAATGAAACTATCTATTTCACACATATTACATATTTGCATATTATTTAAATGGTCACGTGCTTTTTCTCGTAATCTTTTGTTTACTTCATTTTTATGCTGAATAATATTAAATCCTATGAATTCTTTATATATTAATTCTATTATTAGTCTTGCGAACTGTTGGTTAGTTTGTGCTATTCCGGCATATTGTTGCCAAGTTTCTTCTTCAATGCTAGTTAAAAATCTAAGTACATTTCCGGTAGTTCTATAGGCTATTAAATTTTTAACGTCCATTAGATTAATTTTTGAAAATCTTTCATCCGTTGCGATTAGCAAAATCATATCGTTTGACCATCTTTCTAAAATTTCTTCTGGATTCCTTACGCAGTCTAAGTTTAGTAATTTTCTAGTTTTACTTTCCTCGTAGTGGGGTTTAAATTCTTCCGAAACTTTTGTCCATTTACCACTAGCTCTAGTGTAACCTTTACGATTCATAGTTTCATCTTCGTGTTTTTCCCATGAACCATGAGGGTTCCAATATTCTTCTCGTTTTCTTTTTTAGTTTCATCTTTGTTTATTTTCTTCTTCTATTATTTGTAATTGTTCCATTAATTGTCTAATTTCTTCAATGTCATTAGATTTTCTTAGTGCTTCCATGTATTCAGACTTTATCCCCTCCATGATGAGACTGGTTCAATTAACATGGATGGAGCTAAAGGCTCTCTTTTAACTATTTTATCTAATTGTTTGATTTCTCTTGGTTTAATAATTAATAATTCTTCTAAATCTTTTATAGTTATATTCCTATTTCTTTCTTCATTTTCTAAAAGATTTTCTAATTGTTGAAGAATTTCTCTAATTCTAAAAATATATTCGTCTTCAGTTTCCTTATCTATATTATTTAAAGTTTCTTTTATATTAGTTATTTCATTATGTCCGTTCTTAACTCGATTAATTGTATAGTCTGCAATTTTATTAGTATTTTCTATTAATAACAAGATATTTTTATTTATCTTGGTCATTGTGGCGGTTATTTCTTTATACATTATTTCAATTTCCTCGGTTAAAGTCATTACTTTAATATTTTGTCGCAATATTGACTTTTTCTAGTAGTGGAGACTGGATTCTTTTGTTGACATGAGTTCTTAGTAGATTAATTCTGCTGCTTATATTGGTTACTTTGCCTTGTAATTTGTTGATTTGGCTTGGTAGTTGCTCTTTTTCTTTCTTTTTGAGACATTCTTATATGGTTTCATTTTAAGCACACCTTGTACTTGAATGATTTTTTTCTATTTAATATATTTCTTTTGACTTCTTAAAAAAATTGTTATGACACCACCAATAATGAATTCGTAAAAGTGATAAGGATTTTGGTCTCCTTACGTATGAGATCATGAGTTTGATTATTCTCTCATGTATATAAAAAAATTCAGTTGAAAAGGAACAACTCACCTTTGTATATTCCACAAATTCTCCGATAGAGATTAGTTATTTTAACACCGGTACAAACTTATCAATATAATTAAAAAAATTGCTGTAATACTTAAAATGTTCATCAATTAAGATTAATGGTCCACTGTGGACCAATATTTTCATTGGTCCGTTTTATTAAGAACCTAATTTTCATTGGTCCATTATAGGGATGTCAATTTGCATCCGTCAGAGCGGATTCCCGCGGGGATTGCCCCATTCGGAGATCCAAAAACCGATATTTTTTTTCCGTGGGAATGGGGATGGAGGCAAAACTTCCCCCGGAGGCAGTTCGGGGCGAGGATCGGGGATTAAGCATTCGTCCCCGCGGATTTCCTAAATCCGTCTATATATACTTAAATATATATTTTTACTACTATTATTATTCTAGGTTTATTTATATTTGACAATTTTATGTTTCTATTTTGCTATGAATTATGATATATTTTGGTTATGGTGGTATGATTATGCATATGTTGTTGTGCATTGTTTTTTTGTTATGAAATGCATTATGTTTTGTTTTGATCATTAAAAATGAAAGATGCAAAATATTTATTTATTTTTTGATAAAAAAGGAAAAAATAACGTCATAATTTTGTCCGTAAAATATAGAAGTTTTCTAATAATCGATCTACGTGGATCCCCGCGGGGATCCGTGGGGATAAGGATGGAGGCAAAAATTCCCTCGTAGGGACGGAGATGGAGGCAAAAATTCTCCCGCGGACATTTCGCAGCGGGGAACGAAAATGCTTCCTCCGCTCCGCACATTCCCCGTCCCGTTGACATCCCGTCCATTTTACTAAGAACCTAGAATTAATTGGTGGTGTTGGATCATGGAGGAAGAGCTGCATGTGGTGGCGTAGGAATACCTTTGCAAAAATTTGGTCCTATTTTGAACGTAGGGTCAAATTTTTTATTTTGTTCTGGCTTTTGTTTTCTCAAGTCATGTCGGCTTATTTATGTGGAGGAGGCTTTACTATTTCTTCGTTTTTTCCCTTTGTTGTGGGGCTTTAAGGTAGGGTAGAGCATCATGAAAGGTCGGTCGAATTTGAGCCTAAAATAGATTTCCGGAGAAAAATTGAGAGAGTAAAATTTCGAACATTTTTTACAGTTTACAGTTTTGTTTTTATAAGGTGTCGATTTATATGGATGACAAGTTAGTAGGTGTAGTTTATTCGAATAGCACATCGATAACAAAAAAGGCATACACACGCACACATATATTAAATAGTATAAATAAAATAGTAACATATTTGTAAGACCAAAAAAAAAAAGTAATATATTTGTGATATTTTCAAAATATACCTATAAAAACAAATAATACCCAATTACCTTAGCTTTTAGAGAAAATATGGAAATGCCCTACTCATTAGTTGTGAGGGGAACGCGCCATTGGCAAGGCAGCGTCCATAGGAATTAGGAAGGACGCGCAATCCCCAAGGCAGCGTCCAAAGAAAGGACGCACCATCTAGAGTGTCGCATCCTTAGTTGCCTCTTTTTTCTTCTTCTATTTTTGCATATTCAAGTTTAAGGTTAGACGAGGTTTAGAGTTTAGGGGGCGCCACTTCACAACTTCATATTCTTTCGTTTGTTGGTCACATTAAACTCTAAACCCCATTTAACCCTAAACATAACTCTAATAAGCCCTTATAACCCTGAATCTACAAAAACGAAAAAGAAAAGAAAAAAGGGCAACTAAGGACGTTGCATCCTAGATGGCGCGTCCTTCCAAGATGGCGCGTCCTTCCAAGTAAAATGTCTTTCTTTCTCTTCTTATGGACGCTGCCTTGCCAATGGTGTGTTCCCCTCACAACTAATGAGTAGAGCATTTCCGTATTTTTTCTAAAAACTAGGGTAATTGGGTATTTTTGTTTTTGTTTTTACAAGTATATTTCCAGAAAAAGAAATTCATATTTGCACTATAAATTAATTTATTAGTGGAGATACTATCGAGACACCGACCAATAATATAATAGTGACATAAATAATAGAGTGTATCTTGAACTGTATTTCTAAATATCTTCAACTTTATGTCTAAATGATAGATCTAGATTATCTCATATCATTCATCTCCTATTTCGTGTCTTGCACCTATTTAAGTCATCCATCTATTTGTCCATGTTGTTGACTACTACAGTAAAGTAAATTTAAATGTATGACTAAAATTTACGCAGACCATCCAACGACTGAGAGAATCTACCATTTGGTTCCATGAATGACTTTGCAAAAAGAAACGATATTTCAATATTCAAGTTAAACATCATATGAATTCGGTTAAGGACATATTTAAATTTTCAAAATCAAATAATCAACCCAACAATCTGCATAATCCAATACAATACATCAAACTTAATTAATGCGAGTTTGGTCGATGTCTGACTACACGGTCTTATCTTATCTCACAGTTTGGATGTGGATTCTTAAATAAACTGTTTGTTAACAAATTTCTATTGAATAATTGTTCATAATATCTGCCAAGGAAGTGAATCTTCTGATGCATCAGATGATAGCAGTTACATATGATTTTTTTTTAGGTTAATTTATATTCAAAATTCAAATCATCTAACCCTTGACCAAGAAATTGGGTTTTTCAGCCTGATTTTCTTTAATTTTTGGAAGATATTTTATTAAATTTTACCAAAAATATTAGTAATAATTTAATTTCATCATAATCCATAAAGATAACACTACGAATTATGATAGAAGAAAGTAAAATCCATTCATTGACTATACAATTAATTACAATTTACAAGTTCGAAAGCCAAAACCAACACGGCTTTCTATCCGATCGAGTCAACTCGCCATCATCCGATTCAACTCAGTCAATTCTCCGGCGACTGCACGACGATTTCCACCGAGTTTCAGGCCAGTTTTTTAGCCTTGACCCCAGCAGTTCATGTACATCACTTTCCGGAGAGAATCATCGGTTCTTCTCAACCTATCATCCGCCTCAGAACTCACGGATACGTCCGTAACAACGACGCCGGACAAAGGTCGGAGATCCGACATAGTTCCGGCAGAGAAGAGACGAGATCGGTTTTGGTGAATAGATCCGATGGCTGTTTTGCACTTGTGGCCTGGATCTGTGTGGCCTTGTGCTACCGCCACGGTTGCCGCCATCCAAACACGGTTCAAGTAACTCATCTTTGATTTTTTTTAAATTGAGTTTTTTCTTTTCTTTTCTTTTTTTTAAAGGTTTAAAAGATGTAATAAGAAACGTATGAGAAGATAAGAGAAAGGAGGTATTTATAGAAGAAATGAGAACCATTTATGTGAATTTTTTAATGGATAAGCTCAATAATGCTGCTTTTTTTTAGTGGTTAGTGGGTTCCACTTCCAACTCAAACTACAAACAAATCGGATTTGTTAAAGTAAATTAATTATTTGTTAGAGTCACTTTACATAAATAAATTTCTTAAAAGCCAAGAAAAAAATATAATAGTAGTAGTTGTATTAAAAATTTCTATGGTTGGACAAAAAAAATCTTATGGTAATTTTTGTTATCGATAATTAAATTCATGCACTTTAAAATTCTTATAGCTTGTTGCTCGTCTATTTTTGATTTATGTGTAATTATTTCTGTATATAATATAAGTAAAATAAGTAAATGTTAAGAATTTAAATGTAAAATGTTAGAAAACCATATGTTCAAATTTAAATTTGGGAAATGTTAAATATTGCATTCGTTAAAGAAATAAAAAATGGTAATATAGTTTTAAAAATATGTTTTTTTTACTGATGCATTAATGATTTAAAATTTTGAAATGTGATTTGTTTCACTTCCTACTCCTCCATTTATTGTCAATTTAAGAGAATGATATACACATTTGAAGATTAGCAAACTAAAATCCTAAAATTTTAAAAAAATATATTTTCTACTTAAAACTACTCCCTCCGTCCTATTTTATAATAAGACCTATTTTGACAAAATAACAATATTCACTTATGTTGCTTTGACCATAATTTTTTTAATAATATATAGATATAAATATTAATTAGCATATAAGATCATGTTTGATTTGTTTTGATGAGTATTTTCAAAATATCAAGTTTTTATAATTTTTACTAATAGAGAATTAAAGATATTAATGATCTAAATTGTGCGTTGGCATACGTGCAATAATCAAATTAGTTCTTATATTTTGGGACGGAGGTAGTAACAAATTGAGGTATAGTCCTCATGAACTTAGTTCAGTTGACAAGAACATTGTATTATATATGCAGATGTCGAAGTTAATTTATACCCTGGACTTTAAATGTGAAATTTCTAATTATTAAACTACATGACCTAAAAGTAAATAAATTAAGAATTAGGTTTTTATGTTTCATTAAATTATTTACGTTCACCTTATCAATGAATATTTTTATGTTCGAAACAAATAATTATAAACAAACAAAATTATTGTCGTTGTTTTTTTCTCACAAAATGAAATAAATTGTGTATGTTGCAAATTTAAACATTTTATATTTTGGCTAAGTTTTTTTAAGTCGATTCAAATTAACAATGCACATATTTTGTTTAGATAAAAAATCCTACTTGTTGAGTAAAAAAAAAAATCCTACTTGTCAAATTCAAACTAATTTTAAAAAGTTGGTTTGATTCAAACTAATAATATATGCATTGTCAACTTTCACCTTCATATTTTTTTTAGGTGAATGCAAATATGTGCAACCCTTATTAAAATTAGGTTGATTTATTAACTAACTAATTAACATCATTTTTTTTTTTGGAAAGGAATTAACAAAATCATACCTATTAACGTATCGATTATTTTACTATTTTAGAGATTTGGTGAATCTTCTTAAAATGTTTTTAAATGTTAAAGTGATTAATACCGCACTAAGTAAGCTACTGTATTATATTATTATGATTATTTATGATATTTTGACCAAGTATTGTATACTCATCATCCTACTCAAATACTATAGTAGTATAATTGTTGTGGCAAGTGTGAGTGTTAAGTCTTAAAATAGTGGAGGTTGAACACTTTATAAGTAAGAGGACCCATAAACCTAACACCTTAAGGTTTTGGGTATGAGTATGGTGTCCAACTCACTTGTAGAGTTGTTCTTGAACCCAATGTGGATGATCCCCTGGCTTCCCCCTCGTGATGACCCAACAGTGGTATCAGAGCCGATGGTTCGACGAAGAGTTCGACCGGCTCCTTGTATCGAAAGTCTTCCTAACAAAGGTGGTCAGACGGCGTGTCCCGTGTGCAGTGTGGCAACGGCGATACAAGTGTAGTGTTGCTGAAAAAGCTTCCGCTTGAGGGGGAGCATATCCTGGTATGGATGGACTCACACTTGAGGGAGAGATTGTTGTGGCAAGTGTGAGTGTTAAGTCCCACATTGCTTAAAATAGTGGAGGTTGAACACTTTATAAGTAAGAGGATCCATAAACCTAACACTTTAAGGTTTTGGGTACGAGTGTAGTGTCCAACTCACTTGTAAAGTTATTCTTAAACCAAATGTGGATGATCCCTGGCTACCCCCTCGTGATGACCCAACAATAATTTCATTAAGAAAAGAGTATACTGTATTCTACATACAAAATACGTATGAGATGAGATTGGTGAGAGTGAATGAGAGAGAAGTGTGCGGGTTCGAGGAAACACCCAAACAGGTGGCGGGCTTATCCTAAACAAAAATAGACATTTTCATTCATGACTCATGTGTCACTTGGTGGCGGGCTTATCCTAAACAAAAATAGACATTTTCATTCATGACTCATGTGTCACTTTCTTTCTTTGTTTTTTTTTCCCTCATTTGTTTTTACTCTCTCTCTCTCTCCAATTCATTCATGGTTAGTTTGGTTATGGTTGGGTCCCGGTTTCATAAGTACTTTGTTTGTTTCGATGAACTTTGGCCCAGTTAGCATCATTTTGTGTTAGGGGTATTAATGTCTTTCTACTGCATCACGACAATTAAGTTACTATTCCTAATTTTTGGGTGCATGTATGTAGTACAGTCATTGGTCACTCACACGTTGAACTGTAGTAAAGTGACACGTTATGGATGATGTATGGGCCTTCTTCTCATGGGCTAAAGCATGACTTCACGTGCTTGCTCGTGACTCAATGAAGTACTAGGCCACCTTCAAGTTCCCCATTCAACATAGTCAAAAAAACATATCTGGAGTAATTAGATTGAGGGACTTGCATGTGATAAAATGACATAGTTCTACGTAGTAATAATCATATATATTTATATTTATTTGAGATCGGATGGTTCAAATTTAAAATATCTGTTATACAAAATAATCTCATCCATCAATCAGAGATCGGACGATTTAGAACAGTTACAACTTTATGCTCTAACTGCATCAAATCTGTTTCCTAAATTGAGTATCTACTTTCTTAATGAAGATTTACTTTTTCTTTTTTAAAAAATCAAACTTAAAATTTAAATAATTGTTTAAATTGTTAATTGTACATAATAATATGAATCACTTTTACATTTAATTAATCGTGAATTAGTATTTAAAAATTAATTAAAATTTAAAAGATGTCATGTTATTTTGAAGTATAAATTAAATTAATGGTCACTTTTATTTTTATAATAGAGATAATGCCTAATTAATATTGAATTGATTAGAACAATATATATAAATAATGTGATGTTAACAGATGCCATAAAAATATATGTTACGATATTATAATATAGAAATTATATATATTTTTCTGATAATATATAGAAAAATTATATATTTAATAAAGTAAAATATTTAATACTTGGAATGTTCAAATTCACAAATTCAAAAAAAAAAATTACACATTTATTTTTTAAACATATAACCTTATTCTAAGGCACAAGTTAACATTCTCCGAATAAATATAACTTATATTGATCAATGATGAGTGCATTATAATGGATATACTACACCCTTAGTATAGTACTGTATTATCTATTCGTGGAAAGAAATAATATTAGAAAGGAAATGAATAAGAGCATAACTACAAGTACTAGGTCTAGATGATCCTTTCATCTTTTTTTGGGTATCGGGTTGTTCAAAGTGAGGTGCTGGGACACATTTTTATTTCGTAAGGGATATCTTGCTTTATTTTTCTTGGTGATTACAGTTTTGATGTGTTTGTTATGGTGTCTTTTTTAGCTGCTTGTCTTTCTTATTGTTGAAACTCCTAATATAAATACTTTTGGTACTGATCACATCTTGAATTTTGCATTGTGAATTTTCTATTTGCTTATTCCTTTTTAGAACTTAAAAAAAAGGTTATTACTATAGTATAATACTAGCTAGAGTAGAGTGTGTTAGAGAAAGAAATAATTTTCATTTATACTTCGTTGCTCTATTCTATTGGATCATGATATATACAATATTAAAAGTACATATTTGCAACCGAAACCAAGTTTCTAGGTTCAAGTGTCCAACTGTTTGAATGATGAAGATCTAGCTTGTTCCCAAAGACTTATCAAATTGTCCTTGGAAATTCTCTTATGTTGCCCTTCTCCAATCTCTCTCAAAAACAACATAAATTGCGTCTTCACCCTTTGAATCAATATTGCCATGATTAGATGTCACTATTTGTTTTCTTAACATTCTTCATGATTTTCCGCTGTGGGCCAAAATCAAATAATCGATGAGAATGTGAATACTTGGAAATGGCTCTAATATTGGTGCAAATCCAACATATATCTGACACTATATTGACACTGACATATCAACATTCAACATTGATAATTGTTTAACAAAATGATAGAATGTAATTATACGTGTCATGTTAGATATATGTTGACAGATATCAAACACGCCTCAATCAGAAGTGTTGGTGCTACAAGCATCCGGCATCCAAACACTCCAATAGTTGTCTACAAGGTAGTGAATTAGTGATGAAATTTAGCCTTGACCCCAACAATTAATATACATGACTTTCTGGAGAGAGTCATTGGTTCTTCTCAACTTCTCTTCCGCTTCAGAGCTTACCGTTACATCCGATACAACGACGCCAGACATCGGCCGGAGTACCAACAAAGCACCAACGGAGAAAAGGCGAGTTTTGTTTTGGTTAATAGATTTGAGAACAGTTTTGCACTTGTGGCCTGGATCAGTGTGGCTTTGTGCCACCGCTACGGTTGCTGCCATCCAAACACGGTTCAAGTAACTCATCTTTAATTTCTTTGAACTTTTTTTCTTTTTTCCGCCTCAAAAGCTATTAGAATTTAGAACTTAGAAATGTGTGAGTGAGTAGCTAGATAAGAGGAACATGCTAGTATTTATAAAGGAAATATGAGAACCATTTATGACTTTTTTATTAGCATATCTTTTATATATCAAAATGATTAGTGCATTATTATTGGTGAAATTTGTGAATGAGAGTAGGAGGGGTTCGAGGAAACAGGTGTCGGGCTTATACTACATATGTGGCATTTTCATTTGATGACTCACCCAATTGTAAATCAACAACCCATTCATGTTCTGACATTTTCATTTTTCGTTCTTGTTTTTTCCTCATTTTATGTAGGTGTGTTTTTGTCCTTCTACTACAGGACAAATTTTCTGAATAAATTTATTTTTCTTCTATTTTTGGGTACATGTATGCGATTGCAGTGTGAAGTAGTCATTGGTCAGTCACACGTTGAACTGTAGTAATGTGACACGTTATGAATGGTGGATAGAGGGGCATGTTCTTCTGCACTATACTGTCGAGAGAAATAGAAAAAGAGAAATAGCGAAGAAAGAAATAGAAGAGAAGAGAAATAACAAAGAAGTTGAGTAGAAATTTTGTATTTTTTGAATGAATATAATTATAAAAGAAAGATGAATAGAGAGAAATTAATAAAAATAATAAAAGACAATTTTAACTGTTTTTACTATTATTTCAAATGTAAATTAACCTTTATTATAATTCCCGTAAGCTTAGTTCAATTGGTAGGGATATCGTACTATATGTGCAGAAGTTGGGTTCGAATCCGAGATACTTCACTTATTCACCTTTAAGGTGGATTTTCTAGCCATTAGCCTACTTGACCAAAAAAAACTTTAATATAATTAAAATTTTAATACACTTCATTATTATAATTTTCACATCTACCAATAGAATTAATATCAATAATTTAAATATCAACAATGCAGATGGTATTCTTGAAAAGTGTTTGTCAAAATAAAAATAAATAAATATTAGAGTAGAAGTTGAAAAAAAAATGAAGTAACTTGTCACCTATTGTCATGAGAATGAGGGAGGGGAAGTATGGAGAAATAGAGCTGTCAAATGGGCTGGCCCGGTCCGTTAGACCCGACAAAATAAATGGACCAGTCCGGCCCAGTCCGATTATTATTGGGCTATCATTTATCAAGCCCGGGCCCGACTCTCATGGGCCTTGTGGGTTAATGGGCAGCCCGGCCCATATAAATTTTTTTTCCCTTTTTTTTAATAGTTTTTATATTATTTTGATGTATTAGTTCTTTATAATTATCAATTTTATAGAGATATTATTTGATGCAAGTGTAAATAATTTTTACATCGACACTAAATATCAATTAAACTATAATTTTAGGTAAATATACAGTTTTTATTAAGCTTACACATTTAAATATATTTTTTATAATAATTTATCAATTAAATGGGTCAGCCCAAAGCCCGATGAGCTAGCCCAGCCCGGACCAATTTCTATATGGGCTAAATGGGCTTGGCCCGATAGCATTTTGGGCTACGTTTTTTGAGGCCCGACCCATCCAAGACCGTGGACTTATGGTCCGGCCCATTAGCCCGGCCGATTTTGACAGCTCTATGGAGAAAACACAAATAATGTTTCTCTTGCTAACAAGTCTCCTCTCTTTTGGAGAGAGTTTTTTTGTGGGTCCTATCCCTAAAATTTCTTTTTTTCTTTATTTCTCTCCTTATCCAAACCATAAAAATCCCTTATTTCTCCCATATCTCTTTCTTTCTTGTTTCTCTTTTTGATAAATCTATTTAAACAAACATGGTGTACGTGTCCACTGAACTAAGCCTGCGTGATTATGGGCTAAAGATACATATCACATGAATGTACATGACTAAGGATTAGAGCTTTGTTCTGTTTAATCTGCTCCGCATAAATAGCACTGTAAACAGGTCGAAAGTCTTTCTATTATAAATATGATTTTTTTTATATGATTCCGAGCTCAATCTACGTTAATTCACCAAATAAACAATGGACTTTTGAATGGATTATTACAAAATAAAATAGAGACTTTTTTTAAAGAAAAAAAGAAACAAAAATATTAGAATGATTAATTATTTTTTTTTACGCAAAAAATTGTTCTCTTTTTAAAAGCTAAAAAAATTGTTGTTATTAATAATATTATGTTGATAATTTTACTTTATAATACAAAAGTTGCAACTAAAAAGTAATTTTTCATATTTTTATGAGTTATCTATCTTCTGTATGCAACTAACATCGTAAGTTAATTATTCTTAAAAAAAAATTACAATCGATAGTTAATAAAAATAATCGAACTCAACTCACTGTTATTGTCATTAGTCCTCCACACACCTCAAATACTTTAAAAAAAAAAATTACATCATGATACTTAATAAACATTTCAATTTCAATAGTCTATTGATTCCATCGTCTAATCAGAATAAGAATTATAAGACCTCCACAAAGCTGGGATGTACTCACAAGAGTGATTGTTGAAATATGATCCACATTTCTAGAATCTTCTACAATACATGAGTAACTTGTAGAATAACTTATAGTTATCAAGTAATGATCTACACATGTAGATCTTTCTAGAATATTTGAACAACTAGTAGAATAAACCATTACTAGAGATTTCTATTAGGAAATATCATGAAAGTTCTAGAATGAATCATCTAGATTACCTTCCACACCTATAAATATGTAATCATGGCTCATTTGTAAATGTATCCAAGTGAAGAACAATTCAATCTAATCTTGCTCTAAGTCCTCACACTATTTTCTACTACTATATTTCAACTATCAACTAAGCATCCTATACACTATCCAACTAGTTTCTCAAACTATCACTACTATCTCAACTATTAACAGTGGCATCAGAGCTACGTTCGATCATAAATTGGGCGTAGAAACTTCATTCATATATTTCCAAACAAACCCTCCTTATATCCTATATCATTTCTAAATTTCCCCCTAAAACATGGCTAATACCATTCAACCATCATCTATGACTATCCCTACCTTTAATGGTGAAAACTATGACTTTTGGAGCATTAAAATGAAGACATTTTTCTGCTCTCAAGATTTATGGGATATTGTAGATGAAAGATTTACTATTCCCGAAGACACTTCAACTCTTAATGCTAGTCAGAAAAAAGAGTTGAAGGAAAATAAACAAAAAGATTCAAAAGCGCTATTCTTTCTACAACAAGTTGTAGAAGATAGTATCTTTCCAAGAATAATGGGAGCTACAAGTGCCAAAGATGCGTGGGGTACATTGAAGGAGGAGTTTCAAGGAAGTGACAAGGTACGTGCCATTAAACTTCAAACTCTAATGCGTGAGTTTGAACTGATACAAATGAAAGAGTCTAAGACCGTAAAAGACTACTATACTAAAATAAAAGAATTAATGAGTCAAATGAGATCATACGGGGATAATATTCTCGACAAAAGAATTGTTGAGAAAATTCTAATTTCCATTCCTCGTAAGTATGATGCAATCGTGACTACGATTGAACAAACCAAAGATCTATCTACTTTATCCGTCACAGAATTAATAGGCTCACTAGAAGCTTATGAGCAAAGATTGAATAGGCATGATGATAATACTATTGAAAATGCATTTCAATCAAAGCTCAAATTACGGTCTCAAGATAAAAGATATGGAGGAAAGAAAAAAAGTCGAGAAAATTCTAGAAACGAAGAGAATTCTAGAAATTTCTCAAAGAAAAACCAAGAGTATCCTCCATGTGGCATATGCAAGAGGACAAATCATGCCGAAGAATATTGTCGATGGCGCGACAAAGAGCAATGTCAACACTGTAAGAAATTTGGACATCTGGAGAAAAATTGTTAAAGCAAAAATAAGCATCAAGCAAATTTCGTTGAAGAACACGAGTGTGAGAATGATCAACATGACTATGAGCAACATCTTTTCTATGCTATACAAGATTCCAATGATGACTTGAGCAGAAATTGGTACTTGGATAGCGGTTGCAGCAATCATATGGCCAAAGATGAGAGCATCTTCAAGGATATTGATGATTCCATCAAAGTAAAAGTTCGACTGGGAAATGTCACTATTGTAGAATCTAAAGGCAAAGGCACTGTGATGGTGGAGACTAAGAAAGGTACGAGATTCATCAAAGATGTCTTGCTAGTTCCCAATCTCAAAGAAAATCTTTTGAGTATTGGTCAAATGATGGAGAAAGGCTATACTCTTCACTTTGAAGGAGACACATGTTTAATATATGACAATAGTCACAAAAGACATGAGATAGCCAAAGTAAAAATGGAGAAAAGAAATAGAAGTTTTCCAATAAGTTTCAAATATACAACCAACATCGCCTTGAAAGTACAAGTCGATGATTCATGGTTATGGCATCAAAGATTTGGCCACTTCAACACTCAAGCGTTGAAGATGTTATATCAGAAGAATATGATGAGAAATCTTCCATACTTGAAGGAAAATAGTGAAGATTGTGAAGGATGTCTTCTCGGGAAGCAACACTGATTGACATTTCCAACAGGAGAAACATGGAGAACTAAAGATGTGCTAGAGCTCATCCACACTGACGTTTGTGGACCGATGAGGACACCATCACTCAACAATAACAGGTATTTCATTATCTTCATTGATGACTTTTCTAGAATGATTTAGGTATACTTCATCAAGGAAAAATCAGAAGTCTTTGGAATATTCAAGAAGTTCAAGGCCCTTGTCGAGAAGCAAAGTGGTAAACATATAAAAATGCTAAGGTGTGATCGAGGAAAAGAGTATAACTCCCACGAGTTTGATAAATTCTGTGAGGATGAAGGCATTGAACGACAACTAACAATTGCATATTCTCCACAACAAAATGGTGTGTCGGAGAGGAAGAATCGCACAATCATGGAGATGGCAAGATCAATGATGAAGGATAAAGGATTGCCAAATACTTTTTGGGCTGAAGCAGTTTACACTGTTGTTTACATACTCAACAGGTGCCCAACTAAGGCAGTTTAAGACAAGACTCCTATTGAGACTTGGTGTGGCAAAAAGCCATCAGCTAAACACCTAAGAGTGTTTGGATCTATCTGCTATATACATGTTCCTAAACAAAAACGACACAAGTTAGAAAACAAGACCACTAAAGGTATCTTCTTGGGATATAGTACACAATCAAAAGGCTATAGAATCTATAACTTGCAAACAAAGAAGCTCGATGTCAGTCGAGATGTTGAGGTCGACGAAAATGCTAGTTGGAATTGGGATGAAGAAAAAGTTGAGAGAAGAAATATTTCCATCCCAATACCACAATCAGACATAGAGGATATGGAGGAAGCAATAGAAGAACCAGGTACGCCACCTTCACCTCCTCAACAAGAATTTTCTTCACAAGAATCTACTCCAACAAGAGTAAGATCATTGGTGGATATATATGAAACTTGCAACTTTCCCATGGTTGACTCTAAAAGCTATGAAGTGGCGTCAAAACAACAATTGTGGACCAAATACAATAAAGAAAAAGTTTCAAGACTAAGAAAACTCTTATATGGACTCAAGAAAGCTCATTGAGCATGGCACAATAGAATTGATTACTATTTCTTCAATCGAGGATTCGGATAGAGCACGTTTTGAGCAACGATGACTATGGTTGGAGTTTTCAAAATATGCATCAAGGAGGAGTGTTGAAATATGATGCACATTTCTAGAATCTTCTACAATACATGAGTAACTTGTAGAATAACTTATAGTTATCAAGTAATGATGTACACATGTAGATCTTTCTAGAATATTTGAACAACTAGTAGAATAAACCATTACTAGAGATTTCTATTAGGAAATATCATGAAGGTTCTAGAATGAATCATCTAGATTATCTTCCACACCTATAAATATGTAACCATGGCTCATTTGTAAATGTATCCAAGTGAAGAGCAATTCAATCTAATCTTGCTCTAAGTCCTCACACTATTTTCTATTACTATATTTCAACTATCAACTAAGCATCCTATATACTATCCAACCACTTTCTCAAACTATCACTATTATCTCAACTACTAACAACAGTGATGAGGATCATGAACAATAAGATGGAATCAAAACAAATTTTAAACACCTCCAAAGAAATTGGATAAGCTCCAAAGAATATCTCCAATTTTTTAGTTAGATTTCAATCAATCTAGCATATGTATTATATCAAACAAATAATAATAATACAATAGACCAAAACTCAATCATCTAACAATCTCTCAAAATTTACAAGGTAAATCAAGAAGCATTATATCACAACGAGGACATATATTCATTCAATAGTTTCACCTCAAACATAATATAATAAGAACAATTAAGAATTAAAAGTGATCGAGTAATATAAAGAATTAAAAACAAAGATTAGATAGAAAACACAATTGAATTCATTCACATGGCTAATATCAAATCATAATACAAATAATTTTATACAATTAAACTTATCCCTATAACAATTGAGAGTTTAGCTTCTCATGGTTTCTGAATTACAAATAATCAATTGAGGTTCTAACTCCCATTCCTACGTTGAATCTTATGCTTTACTTGCGCAGTTGTTGTTTCCTCTCTAAATGTCAGAACCCTTGCATATTCTACTTTTTTTATCTGAGGAGTGTCTGTGATTTTATATTGTGCAATATTTATCTAAAGATGCCTTGGAGTGCACCATATATACTAGCACAATGCGCATGTGCTTTCCCTAGTGCACTATTTTGGAAAGGCAATGCTGTTTGTAAAGCTCTTTCGTCAATTACGCGATCATGAGAGGACTCGAGGAAATATCCTGGCTAACTCCGAGCCAGCAGCCGCGGTAAGACCGAGGCAAGTGTTATTATCATTCATGTCTTTTTAGGCTTCAAGAGAGAACAAAAACTACCAGAATTTGTCTGATTAGAAAGACTATATATGATCATGAAGGTTTAGCCTTGTCCCCAACAATTGATATACATAACTTTTTGGAGAGAATCGTTGGTTCTTCTCAACCTCTCTTCCTTCTCAGAACTCACCGTTACATCTGATGCAACGGCGCCGGACAACGGCCGGAGTACCAACAAAGCACCGACGGAGAAAAGGCGAGTTCTGTTTTGGTTAATAGATTTGAGAACTGTTTTGCACTTGTGGCCTGGATCAGCGTGGCTTTGTGCCACCGCCACGGTTGCTGCCATCCAAACACGGTTCAAGTAACTCATCTCTGCTATTTTCTCTTTGAACCTTTTCTTTTTTTTGCTTCAAAATGTGTTAGTAGATGTTAGAACTTAAAAATGTGTGAGTGGCTAGATTAGAGGAAGAGGCTATTTATAAAGAAAGAAAATATGAGAACATTTATGTAGATTTTTTTAATCAATCAATAATTCAATAATGCTTGCATGTACTCCCTCCGGTTTCATATATAAGAAACAAAAAAAAATTTACAAAGTCTTAAATATAAGAAAAAGTTACTACAATCATTACATTTATTTTGAATATTCCAATTTTACCATTTGTTTTACTTTTCCCCCTAATAAATAATAATTTAATTTAAACAAAAAGTAAGGGCAAAAGTGGAAATGACATGTTTTTCCTAATCATTTACTCCACTTTCTTAAAGGGTGTGCCTTTTTTTTTTTTTCTTATATATGAGACCGGAGAGAATATTTTTTCAATGTTGTTTAGGGCAATTAAATGAGGGTTATTAACTATGAATTGATCTAAAGGTCTCTTAACGAATGAATGAATTTGGACTATAGTTTAAGTTCATTCATCGGTTTCTTTTTTTCTCTCCATTTACTTTTTTTTCATAATAAAACCAAATGGACCAAGTGGTAAGGGAGTTGAAATCCTCTCAATTTCTTTAAAAAAATGGCAAATGCAATTACTATAGTTTAGATGTAAATCAAGACTATAAATGCACGTCTTTTGAGAATAATTAATATTATTTGAATATTTATATATTTAAACTTTAGTACTTGTATTTGCTATTTCTTTTAAGAAACAGAGAGAATTTCTACTCGTGGTAAGGCCAAGGGTCTTAATCTTCATAAATACTATATAATAAAAAATTTGATTCATAATTTATTTGCATGAATTTCCGATGAAAGCAAATTCGGTTGAAAGGAGAGAATGTTTTATTTTGTATGTCTTAGATTTTCTCATAAAAATTAGTCATTATTTATGGCGATAAAAACTTCAGATAGTCCACAAATTCTAGCTCAAATGGTAGAAATATCAAAATTGCTAGTATCGGATGTCATGACTGGGGTTCGATCCTTGGTCACTCCACTTTGTGTGTGAGTTTTAAACGGCTTTGTCATTTCGTCTACCAACAAAAAAAAAACTTTAGAAGAATATTATAGCTCTGTTTGATAAAAATAGCGGTTAGCTGATAAGTTAGTTGATAGCTTATAGCTTATAAGCTAAAACCTATAAGCTACTTGAAATAACGTTTGAAAAATAAGCTATAAGCTAGTAAAATAAGCTATAAGCTGATAACAAAATGACAGTTACCAAACAGAGCTTTTAGCTTATAAGCTAAAAATTATAAGCTAGTTTTTTGACCTTCCCAAACAGAACCATGGTAAAATAAAAATAAAAAATAAAAAATAAAAAAAGGGGTTTGAGGAAACAGATGGCGGGCATATACAAATGGGACATTTTCATTTGATGACTCATCCAATTGTAATCCAACAACCCCATTCATGTTCTGACATTTCAAATTCGTCATTTTCTTTGTTTCTGTTTTTTCCTGATTTGTTTTTCTCTCACACTTTATCTCTCTTCAATTCTTCATAACTTTTTGTTGGGTCCCATTTAATAAAATAATCTATTTATTTCGATGGACTCTGACCCAGGTAACATCATATTATGCAGGGGTGTTTTAGTCCTTCTACTACACCACCAAGACAATTTCTGAATGAATTTATTTGTTTTTCCTTTTTTAGGGTACATGTATGTAGCTAGTCATTGGTCACTCACACGTTGAATTGTAGTAAAGTGACACGTTATGGATGATGAATGGGGCTTTTGTTCTGTTGTTTCTACAGAGGTGAGCCTCGATTCATGGGCAAAGGATGGCATCACGTGTATGAGCATGACTGTATAGGATACCTCGAAGTTCAAATACTCCATCTGGTATTAAATATAAACAACAAAATAAAAAAATTAAAAGTTTACTTCAATTATTATGTCATTATTCTAATTTTACCTTTAATTAAATATTGATTCAACCAACAAAAATAATTTCTATACTTTCCAAGATGAGTATAATTGAAAATAAAATATTTTTTCTCCTCAGTCAATACACTTAACTTACTTTAGGGTGTGTTTTTTTTAAAAAAATTTTGCTTATATACTCCCTCCGTCCTATATTATAAGAAAAAAAAAACTACTTTTTCTTGTTTCAAATTATAAGCAAATTAACTTTTACCATTTCCAAAATTTACTTTTACTTATTCTCATAAAATTTACTCTCTCTTCTTTTTCCCATAATCAATAACCAATCAAAATTCTTTTTACATCTTCCAATGAAACTTATTTCAAGAAAAACACAAAAAGTCATACTTCAAACTATCACATTTTACTTTTTTTAATAGGTGTGATTTTTTTTTTACTTATATTATAGGACGGAGGGACTAGTGGGAGTACCAGTACCCTCCATGCACTTGTCAAATTTTGGGTAGCTCACAAGAAAAAACCAAAACTAAGTTAATTGAAATATAATGAATAAATTAGTTCTAGTAGTATTAATTTTTTAAGTTGATGCTCTAACTTTTTGGTTTGTTTTTAAAGTGGTTGACACTATGTAATGGGAATGAGTATCCTTTAACTCTGATATTTTTTTCTTCAAATGATTATGCTTATGCTAATGAAAAAGTATTCTCCTTAATTATGAGTACTTTAACTATTTCAAAGAGTGTTATATTCGATGTTTCAGTATTTTGCACTATTAAATTAAGAAATGCATAAAAGTAAAATAAAACATAACATAAAAAAGGAAAAAAATATGAGAAATGGATTTTTGGACCAATATATAAAATAATTACACATTAATAATTAAAAGAATATTTTTCTTTAATTGTCCCCAGGCTAAGCTTTGGTCAAGGGCAGGCAGTGTTCTAGCCTAGGGCTTCCAAAAAATTGGAGTCTCGAATTTTTGATTTAAGTAGTTATATTTAAGGGGTTTAAATAGTAATGAGAAAATCCAATAATAATATAAGGGTCCGTTTGGCCTAGCTTTTTTAGCTCTTAGAAGCTATCTGAAATCTAGAAGTGAAAATAAGAACTTTCAAAAAAAGAGCAAAAGTTGTTTGGTAAAATATATTTTAAAAAAAAAAAGATTTATAAAAAAAAAATTAAAAAAAGATAATAACAACTAATAATATTTAAATGAAAAAATAATAAAAAGAGTCTTCGGCAGGAATCGAAGTGGGATTATTGCAAAAAATACTCGGATTTTTTTTCAAAAGTAGGTTTCAACCTCTTTTCCTAGAAGCTTATTTAATCCAATTTTGCACATAAAAAAAAATATGCTTCGTACGGTTAAGAGTTTTATTAAAAATGTGTTTGGCCTAACTTTTGATTAAAAAGAGAATTTAAAGCTATAAAAAGTTGGGCCAAACGGAGCCTAAGTCTAGCAAAGAAAAAACATAGCAACAACAAAAAAAGGCTAGAAGGGAGACTTTTTTTAAGTAGCTAAAATGTATTTTGATGATATTGGTTACAATATGACATTTTTTTGTTAGTCACAAGGATGAACGATTACTTTATTGAAAATATTTACAATTTTAATAGTTTTTTTTTAATAGAGGCCCATTTTTGTTATTTTTCCAGGACCTCTAAATACTCGGGGACGGTCCTGATTATACCTTCTATTAATTAGTAATACATTTACTACTCTCATTTTACTATTTTTATTTTCTATTTTACAATAGAAAAAAATAGTATATAGATCGATACTTAATAAGAACAACAAAAAAAATATTATTTTATCGAGTTTGTTTGTACACTCTTTTGAATTAATAATAACATTTTATTTTATTTGATGATAATGAGTAAGGACATTTTATTTTAAACAAGTCATATAATTTAGGATAATATGTCAAAATCTGTACTCATAAAAAGAAAAAAGAACACTACTACTTGACACGGCACACCTGTAGCTGAATCATTAACGATAGTAACATTAGGACTATTTTCAAGATTCCCCATAATAATAAGCACTTAATCTGCTTTTTTAAAAAAGGAGATAAGCTCATATACTTACCTTTTATATATGTGGACCTGCCCACTTGTTGATCTTGAGAGTTTACTTTATCTTTGTTTTTTCCTTAATAAATAAAAGAGATTATTACTTTGTGTTATATGAAGTTAGTTAGTTAAATCAACATCTTAACAATAATGACCCTATTATAAAAAAATAAAAATACACAATAGTAACCCTAACCAATTATCTATTATTGGTTCACTTTCCGTCTAATTCCAACTATTAAACTCATTATATTATTAGAATAAAAAATAATAGATGATAAGTTGTGTAACTTCACAAGATCTTCAAGTGATAAAGTTTGATACATCATTTTCAAAAAAATAATACTATTCAAAACCAATTATTTTTAAACTATTTAAACAATTACCTTTCTTTTAAAAAAAGTAAAGGGAAAAAAAAAATAGAATACTCCAGATTTGCTATGCCATTTTCGATCTAGAAAATGTTATAAAGCAAGAGGGCTTTTCACTTAAAAAGGTTTGGCCTATTTGTTGCACCTTTAAAAAAGACATGGCAAACTTACAAATAGACACTCCATTAAGGTGGGTATTAAATTCTATACAGTCATGCGGTCAGATATCATGATCGTACGATAAATTGATTTGATCGGCTGCATTGCAGCCACCTTTCTCTTACTACACATAATTCGGATCCATTACGGTATCTATGACAGTAATAACGACAACTCGGTTAAAAAATAAAAGATACCAAAAAAACATAAATAGAGAATTCGCGATATTTAATCATAAAATTTGACTAATATACCTACCTCTCTGACTCATAGAACATAGTATATTTCTTTCATCACTAAAAACTTAAAATTTACCTAACTTATATTTAAATACTACGATTCACTTGATAATATTACTTCCGAAAACTGAGTCATACTCATATCAATGAGGTGACCGGTTAAAACCGTGAATTTTTCCATACCGGACAAATGTACATATCACCTTGAGAGCAAAATTTTACCTATTACATTAGAGTAGAACTCATATGGTAAATGCTTATTGTTACGAATAACAATAATCTAACAAAGCTTGATAAATGAATTTCTTACAACATACATTATTGAAAATTGCTTACATACAACATACCTTTCTTAATCATTGCATTATTGAATATGATTTGCATATCAATGGCATACATACTAATGGTTTTGAAACAATTTCAGGGTTCTCAAATTCTACTTGCCATTATAATTCTTCCTATATCATATCCATATAGAATAATTACACGTGAATAAAAGGTAAAACATACAACAAATTGTGTCACTAACCTTTTTTAATAACAATACAAAATGTTTTTTACTATTACATATGCTATAAGGAGGATGTATGCAAACCCATTAAAAAGGCCCAATTGAGACATGTTTTCTTCTATTACAATTTCTCAATCAACCCCCTAAAAACAGTTTCCAGGAAGTGTGCTTTTCAATAGTATATTTTAACAGATTTGAGCATATAGCAGGCAGATCGAGAAATCGTCTTCCTCAATTGATCCTCTTGAACTGTGTCTAGAACTGCAAACCATACAAGCCAAAAACTTTTAACTATCGATGAATATATGTTGAACTTAGTCCCTCGCTTTTATAAAATGTCTCGTTGGTCCTCACTTAGGTGAAAGTCAGTCAAGTTTGGTCTTTGAAATTACATAAAGTATCAAGTTGATTCCTAAAATTACATGTTTAGTACCACCTCTGGGAATTTTAACCAGATACATCCACTTTTTCAGCTCAACTTTTTCTTATATATATGACCATAGGAAGTATCTATTTAGTCCATAAAACTTACAAATTGAGTATCAATAAGGTCCCTGCAATTATGCGATTAACAAATACCAGAGTGTTCACCTTGAAAAAATTGTGATACATGAAGGAGTAACAAACAAGCTAAATTGCATTGAAAAAACAAGTTAAACTAATTTCCTTCATTTTCTTTTCAATGAATGTGACTTCACTTTCTACTCTAAAGTGAATCTTTAACTTATAAGAAACCAAATTCAACATTGACAATAATCCAGTTCACAACTTCAATTAAAACAAACAAGCTATCTACAAGTTATAGGAGATGCTGTAAAAAAAAACGATCAAGTAAAGCCGATGATAGTATTGGTCCACTCACATTTAACACCACAAACATTATTGGAAATGAAAGAAACAAGTGTCTTGACAATATCTCTTCATAACACTTTTTTAGGTCACTCAACCATAATTGACAGATCAGTGCCTCCAAAGAATTCAATTTCAGAACATACAAAAGATGAACATGTAAATCTTTGACATAAGGTCAGAAGAAGAAAGAAATAAGTACTTTACAGTTACACTGAATCAACAACAACACCTTCAACCTGCTGCTTGGCCAAGTATCTTTCCCTTCTTTCTTTCTACATAAGGAACAAAGGAATAGTTGGTAAGAAAATGGAAGTTGAGAGTATACAAGATAAACAACTTAGTTAAGTGCTTGCAACATAACTACATAAGCACTTACTAAACAAAGTGTTTATACACGTGTTATTTCTATAACAAAAGATAACTAAGTTATACTGTTTTCATATAAACTATAATAATTTTCACAAGTTATCTTGGAAAGCTTATGAAAAGGAGCTGAAAACAACTTATGAACATGTCATAAGATGTTTCCATAAGCTCCCCAAACATTTATACAAGTAGATAAGCTCAAATAAGTAAATTTAAACAGGCCCTAAGTGTCACGTTTGAAATACTTATGTCTCGTATTATTTGTCATTTTAAAATATTAATGGAGCATTGGTTACATTTTTCCACTAATATCCATGTTAGATGTATCTCAATCCATCTAACTACTTTATTAACAAGGATATCTTAGTCTATGAAGCTCATTTTATCATAGAAATTAGTACATTCAGTATTTCTTAAAGAATTGTGTATAATCTTGAATGACACTTAATATGAGACAAAAGGAGTATCCAAAAAATGATGAGAAAAAGCGTGTAAAACAAAAAATAAATATGCAATGTCTAACCCATTCATCTATAACAAGTCCCTCTCCAGCTACTCGTGGACCTCCAGTCTCCTCTGGTGGTTTCTTTCGAGCTTCCAACGCAGCCTCCGCCTCAGCTAACTGACGTTTCAGCTTATCCATGGCCTTCACCAGAAACAAAAAGTTTTTCAATTATGACATCAGACTACACTTTTTAAGGCCACAAAATATATTAGAGATGTATAATCTTACAGGACTGTTTCGGTCAGGGTCCAGAAAAACAACTCGAAGAATTTGCTCAACAGCTACTTGGTCTCTTTGCTCATCGAACTGCAGGAAGAATCACAGTTTATGTGAACAAAGCAATACATAATAATTGTGATCAGCGCGATACTACAGAGAAAAGTTTCGACAGAAGCTTTTATAAACAAAGTATGAAAGTTGACGCAATAGAAAATTACCAGTTCTGGTACATAGTCCATTTCACCTTGCACTTTTAGGCTCATGATTTTGAACTTAACCTTGCTTTTTTGATCAGTTGGTTTCTCATTGTTCTCTGGTGGCTCAACAAACTTGAATACTGCCAAATGTGTGAGACAATTGTATGAGGATTCACCAAATTCCAAGCATTTAACATTTTTTGGCTAACAAAAGTTTAGGAGATATTACCAGTTGCAATTATACTTTCACCAGGTGAAAGAATACCACCAGGAGGGCGCATGTAACAACTTTTAGGTGCAGTTGTTTGAAACTGAGACAAAACAAAACATCACCATCAGTATTTGGGCCCTTGTTGGATAAATAGTTTAATTCAACGCTTATAGTATAAGAGCATATTATATAAGTGTTTATGTTTTATGTATAAGCTATTTTTATAACAAAAAGTCAAGTTGTTTTCATAAGCTATCCTGGAGAGCTTATGGAAATAATCTGAAAACAGCTTATGGAATGTCATAAGTTGTTTTCATAAGTTCTCACAAACAATCTTTGTCAAAAAAAAAAAAGTTCTCACAAGCAATCTGAGTCATAAGTGCTTATATGCAAGTAGGTAAGCTTAAATTTGCCAATCTAAACAGACTGGCCCTCAGTAGTAACCTCAAGAGTGGATTAATAGAAAAAACAACAAAAAAAAGGTATTAGTATATAGCTAGGTAGTAATATACAAGGATATAAGTGTTCATATTGCCCTATACGAATATGATGGGAAACCTGACATGTTGATGATAAAATCAACAAATTAAGCTTCCTATTATGTAGTCACTATCACTACAGCAAACATTCTCAAGATTTTGAAACTTTTGATGGAAAACTCCAAAAATGAAAACTTTTTCAATATTCAAATGGAAAGTTTCTCTAATTTGCCATTTTTGTTAAAGCAGTAGACTAAGTCTAGTCTTGTTAAGAAACATTTCAGAGAAGATTTGTAATTTTCAATTTTTTAGGTTGAAACATAGCCAAAATAGTCGTGGACTATTCCTATGAATAACATGATAATGTTCTATTGTCAAACATTAATGATTCAATTGTGAATACAAGTAAAAATGGCAAAAAATGAATAAATAAATGCAAACATAAACCACACCTTGAAAGCTACATGAGACTTGCAAGTGTTTTTAATTGTGATTGCACTCCTAACTTGCTTACCAGGTTCATCTTCAAAACAAAGCCATACATTAATTAATCAGAGTCAGTTTAGATAAACCTCCCTATACCAAAAGAAATCAATCAATAACTATGAGATTTTTTAAATAAACTTCTCAATAAGTTGGAATTAGCCTATACATCTCTTAACTTTTCACAAATCCTCCTATTTAATTTTAATTTTCCACAATCATCAATAATCTTCTTTGTAAATGAAAAACAAGATAATCCAATCCGGAGTTGGGCCATGAGGTAAGTAAATTCTGGCCAAAACATTATTCCAGCCAGAAATCGAACTCAGGTCCCAAACAATTCGTTCTTTGGTGAACCTCATTAACCACTTGAGCTCAATGTCTTGATTAACTCAATATTCCAGATTCTACTCGTAAAAAAAACTAACCTTAATGTAACATAATCATGAACAAAACAATCTTATTCACCACACTTCATACCAAGAAATTTAAACAAAACATTACTCTACAAATAAATCAACACACAAAAAAGATCCCCTAAAAAGGAACAAGAAAAAACAAGTTTGAAGAGCCACATACAAGGAAAGTAGAGCTTGTTAGGAGGATCAAGACGAAGCCTTCTCCTTGTAGGAAGCAAAGATTTAGCAACAGATGAAACCGTAGCTGAAGATTGAGGAACAGATCTATCAATAGAATGAAGACTCTGGTTTTGATGATGAACATTGTGCATGTAAGATGAAGATGAAGAAGTAGTAGTAGTAGTAGTAGTTGTAGTTGAAGATGATGAAGGATTATGACTTGTTTGCCAAAATGGCATTCTACAAAAGTTCCAAACTTTTCCATCAGATCCTGGCTTTTCACTCTCCACTTCCATTTTTTCGCCGGAATCTAACCGGAAAACGAATCTTCCGGCAAATGGGTCACTGAATTAGTTGAAAAGTTTTAAGCTTTATGTAAAATAAAGTGATGGGTCATTTGTAGCAAAAATGGTGTATAGAAAAGAAAACACCAACGTTGTTGTATTTGTTTGATTCACAAGTTTATTGTTTGTTTTTGTTACAAAACGGTGTTATTGTTGGTTGTAACAGGTTGTTGTTAGTGCCTTTATGAGTGAGACAATTTGGTGACAGTAGGGAATGGTGGATTGATTGGTTCTCGTGGATTTTACTGTTGTGATGATGATGGATGGAATGAACAATTCGGATCTCAATGTTACTAATTTTGTGAATTTTATTGTTTTTGTTTGAGATCCGTATGTTTATTGATTCTTTCTTTTTTACGGTTGTGTTTTTTAATTTTGATTGATTCTACTGTTTCTACTCTATAATCATTTGATAGTACTTTTATTAGATTTCATTTCATGTTTAAGATTTGATACTCCTTTGTGTGCTTTCACGTTTAAGATTAGCATCACCCTTTTTAGATTACCATGTAGTAGTAACAACGACAATGTTTATCTTTATTTTTTATAGACAAAATGATATTCATCTTGTCATTATTATAATTATAAGTAAAAAATTATATTTTAAGTTTATTAAGAATTTGATGTATTTGATATATAATATAAGATAGATGTATCAGTTTTATAATAGTGATCGGATAAAAAATCATTAAAAACTTACACACATAAAATGAAAACATTTCGGTATAAAACACTAGTCATGACGTTTAACTTAAGAATTTTGACATTTTTATTAGTCCAACTAGAATATATAAACTATTTATTTTTTGCACATACATCCAATGATGTGTTGTCACATCATTTAATGGATGTGACACATCATGTATTTTTAATTACCATACATGATGTGTCGATATATTATTGAACGCATGTGTAAAATAACTTTACACTAACGGTGCATATAAATTAAATTCATATTTTAAACATATAAAACGTATATGTCAATTGAGAATTGTGTAACAACTTTAATTTAAATTTATTGATGATTGTCAATATAATATAAAATTACATTGACAATGTGTATATTTTTCAATCTCACCTTTCAATTCATATTATTTTGAGATGAAACTTTTGTAAAATTTGCAGATCATTTGTGAGATTTAAGTCGTATGTATCTTGTAAAATTGAATTTGAATCATTTCTATTGAAAATTCTCTCAAATTTCCTTAATTGTTAATCTCTACCATTAAAACACATAATCCACTTTTTTTAGTAACTCTTATTGGAGTATAAGCTACCTCTTATTTTCACTTTTATACGGTATTAGATAGTTTAGATTTCACATGAAAAAATGGAAAAAAATTCTAAGAGTAAAATGAATATGTATATGCTATCTAGTATGATATATACCAAATACATTTTATGATGATTCAATGTCTATATGTGAAACACTTGGAAATAAATTATCAAGATGGTAAAAAAATCTATAACCAATGCTTATGAGAAAAGACAATGGTTATTATTACTTATTAGGCATCAAATTTTTTTTTTTTTTTATGTTATGTTATATATTTGATTCTTTACATATAATTAAACTTTTTTTTTTGACAATATATAATTAAACTTTTAAATATGTAGTATTAAGTATTGAAAATATATATACACATACATACATTAACATTTTAATAATTGATTGAAATAAAAGTGTTTTATATAGGAGTAAGAGTCATATCCACTTCTTTTTTAGTATTTTAATTCCCAATTAACCATCATCCAAATTGACCTGTAACTGTCTGCTAAATGATTTGGCCGCACAGCACATGGTTGCAATTGCTTCCATTGCAATTATTTTTTATTTTTTCTTAATTTATTTGATAATAGCAAAAAATAATAATCCATAATTAGTGCTAAACAGCAACACAAGAAAAGGGTGTAAGAGTTATGATGTGGACTCTTTGAAGCAAAAAATCAATTAAGATAAGAACAAAAGTAAAATGAGCATCTAATATCAAGTTGGCCACAAAAAAGGTGAAGATTAGCAACACGATGGATTGAAAAAGCCGTTGATTTATGCTTTTTACTAACTTGACGTTTATATCATCATTTTTTTTTCTTCTCAACTTTTGTTAGATTCACATTGTGTGATCGAAAAGAATACATAAAAGTTTCTTTTAGCTAAGTCTTCTATCTAATATTATTATGAGTCATGACATGCTATATATGATGCTATGATGGTTGAATATTACCTACTAGTGGTGTTGTTATGAATGACAACTCGGGAAAACCCACTTTCTCCCTCATGTCCTAAATTAATTATTTTTGGACACACATATATAATTTTAAAAAATTAAAAGATATATAAAAGAGTTGATTAATATTAGATGATGTGATTAAATTAATTTTTTTTAATGATGTATGTATGTTTAAATATAAATGATTTGGAGTTGTGTCCACGTTAGAATTTCTCTCTTAAGACGCATTTAAATGAATTAATAGTAATTTTTTTTCTCCAAAAATACCCCTATTAATCAACCATTAAATAAAACTCACTTGCATACTTAACACTCATATGGTTTCTAGGTAAGATAAATTTGACATTAAAATGAAGTGTAGGAAAATTCTAATCCGGATAACTACTATAAGTTGTCTATTGTGAATTAGTCGATTGCAAATTATGTAATTGTTTTAGCTGTAAATATTATAAGAGTGATAATTTTTATTTTTAAAGAACGTTGTTGACGGCCGTTATAATTTCTGATTGTTTTAAGCACCAATGCATAGTAGACCACTTATGATGGTGGTTCACCGTAGCACTAACCTCTTTTATTAACAAAAACAAGGTCATTTTTTTTGTCAATTATCATTTTGACTAGATTCACACACTTTAAGTCTAGAGAAGTTGAGAATTTGGAATTCAAACTCCTTTAAGTGTGAAGAAGTAAAAAAAATAAAGTTTTAAACTCTGATCCCTTCAACAATATGACTAATTTTTCCTTCTAAATAGTCTTATAAATATGACCCACAAAAGTAGCACGGAAATTCACACGCACTAAATGACAAATGAAAGTATTAATTTAAGGGAAATGTTACTACAATGTGTGCCCTAATGACACATGTTAAGGAAATAAATATAGAAATATTATCTTGGAACTTTTACATTTAATGTTTTAAGCATTAAATTTTCTATCGTATTAAATGCTAATTTTCTATATTTTGATATTTTATCATGTGCCATAAGGGCAGATATTAACATGACCCTTAATTTAAAATCTGTGTCACAACATATTATATATGAATCTTGTCTTCCTAAATAGTACTCACACTCGAAGTCATACACTCTTTAAGAATTTTATTTAAAAAAATTATTTCATTTGTTTAAGAAAATAAACTTTTGAATTTTTAATGTGTTTACTCCACATATTTTAACATCCTTAAAGATACTCCGAAATACACTCTTTAGCATTTTTCATTAAAATATTTCTCCAATCTTTTTATCATATATGAGTTGTAGTTACATAACATTGATATTGACTATAACTTTTTGGTGTGTGTATAGTAAATGGATACAATGATCCGTAAAAGATAAATATGTTTTAAATTTTTTATTAATTAAAATTATACTCCATACTTAATATTTTTAAGCGATTTAAGTTATGCAAGTACATGAGAGTCATGATTGATTACAAAACTTATAAAGCCTTGATATAAATATTTAAAGATTATCTATCAATAAGATTTTTATGCCGTTTGTGAGAGTTGAACTCACTCTTACGATATATAAATCAAATTTGTTGGTTCGTAAGAGAAGACTTAAAACACAATTTTTTAGGAGCATTTAAAATATATTTAACCCTCTAATATTATTAGTCTAAGTTTATTTATGTTATAATTAAATTAAAAGACTATTTTTTCTTTAATAGCAAATAATCCCATGTATTAAGTGGACCAAAATACAATTAATATTCCACCTCAAAACTATAGTGAACGTACAAAAGACACTCTAATGATTCGAATTTCGAAAGCTACTAAATACTCAAAGAAATCCAATAAAAACTTCTAATAAATACATTCAAGTGGATAAGAATTCTACTCCAAAATCGTTTTTTTTTTAATACAATTCTCCTAATTAAATGAGTTGGTCAACCGACCCAGCCCCATCTTTTTAAAACATAATGGAGGTATAGTAACCCACGTTTTAAAAAACCACAATTACATATGAGACTAGTCTAATATATAGACATCACAAAAAAGTTCAAATTAAAAATATATCCTAAAAAATTATTAAAATTTACTAACAATAGTAAAAGTTCATTTTTCAAATCTTTCTATACATCCACATTAAGATGGACCCCATAATCGTTAGTGCTTTGTTTGTTGATAATTCTTCTCAAGATTAGGAGAGATAGCAAAAGAACATGGGATTCACTACTTTTATCTCTCTTTTCAATTTATTTGCCTACCAATATCCAACTTTCTATCTCATAATAATAATCCAGAGCAGATGACTATAGCTAAAATGAATTTTGTTTTATTAATGACCTCATAAGGAAAATAGGATCAAGGGAGAAGAATTAAATAGGATCAATATAAAATAAATAAAAAACACATTGAACTGGTTAATAAGCTCCTCTCCTCTTGATACGAATAACCCGTGTTCAATTTTTGGTCGGACAATTTTTAATCAGACTTTATTTATCACATGGCCGAATTTTAAGTTATAGAGGCTCTTTCTCTGAAAACCGGAAGATTAATAAAAAAAATTAGGATTAATATTAATTGATATTAGAGGCAGCAAACACACCAATGCAAGAGAACACACACATAAAATTTTGAATTGTCTTGACACTTCAATTTTCCATTTATCAAAATTTACTTCAATATATGTCACAACTCACAAGTAACAACATTGAAAAATCAATTTTGGATACTTAAAAAGGACCACTAAATATTGATCATCATGATCCAAAATACAATATATTTTTGCTCTTTTTCAAATAGCCCTTAAATTAATGGCTCTAATTGTTGGGACCCCAACAACTTAAGTACATGACTGTCCTCAAAGATTCCTCTGATTGTTTTGCCTCTTCTTCATTTAATCTACTACAAACCATAGCATAAGAATTAGAGAAAGAAGAAAGTTTCTTTGCTTGAGACAAAGATCTCAAATGATTTTTAACATGATGTTGTGCTAATCTTAAACCATAATTCCATCTACATAAACCTTGGTCCTTCAAGGCTTCCACAACTCCAACACTAGCTGCAACTGTCCAAATTCTACTTGTTGAACTCATTATGAATTAATTAAAAATCTTGTTTGTATATAATTTGGTTTAGTAGGAAATTGAAGAAGTTACTCTAGCTTGATTTTGTTTTGATTGATGGTATAATTAAGTGAAGTTTTTTTTATATATACTGAGAAGTGAGTGTGTGGCATGGTTTGTAAAGTTAGGAAACAGCCAAATGTTTAGGAAAACCAATGGCATGAAGAGGTAGCTAGGTAATGGTTTTGGTGGAAACCAATGGTTTTGTTATTATGATAAACAAAAGTTCAGTGTATCATCAATTTGTGGGACCATATGTCTATATCACAGATATGTCACACTAACATTGTTGTGTTCATCTATCTATCTATCTATATCTATATCTGCAACAATTGTTGTGTTGTGTGCGTGCATATATCGTGTAATAGATTTTAAACAGCTGTATAGTCCTGTTCTGGTTTTTTTTAATAGTTGTTGTATGATGTTGTTCTGTTAGGCGATATAGATTCACTGTTGTAGCATAAACCACGTAGTTTGCACATTAAATGGTTCATAGTTAAACATTTGTTTTATATTGTAAAAAGATCCTGACCGTTGATTGAAAATCGGACGGTCTAGATTAGTACAACATCCTGTTGTTACCGTGGAAAATCTGATTCCTCCTCTGTTAGGAGGGTGAATGAACCATTAGTTAAAAAACAAGGGTAAAATAGTACACCTAAATGAGTCTACCGGCATACAAAATGTAAAACAATTTTACAGATAGTTACTTATATGTCTGGTTTAATTATATTCAACTAGGTTGGAAATGATTAACAAGGAAAGGGTGAAGAGATTATAATTTTCTATGCTATGTTAATTTTAAAGAAAATGAGAGGCAAATGTATATTTTTAATATAAGAGAAAAGAAAAGTGTAATTCAACTTCATTTAAAAAAAGAAGAGTATACATGAATTAAAGTAAATCATAAAAATACACCAAATCAATCTAGATTGATCCAATTTAATGATTTGGATTTGATGAGCGGTACTAATGATTTGCAACATTGTAAAACCGGTGATCAAATTCAGATAACGGGTTTACCCAAATCCAACATTGTAAATATTTTTCCATGTTAATTCCAATTTTCAATCTAAATCCAATATTTTTTTTCCTCTCTTTCTTTCCCTAATATATTCCAATCTTGAATCTTATTATTTTGGGTAATAACTAAAGTTAAGTTAGGGTCTTGCACTTTGCCTATTTTATTTTGGTGTTTGCAAGCATTAATTCAACTATTAAATTGAACAAACTAAAATTTAAGTAAACTTCCTCCATTCACCTAAATTAGAAGACATCTCAAAAATGTGTGTGCAACTAGCACGCGAAAACTTTTTGGTGGATAAATCTTAAAATTCATTGAGCACTTACTTAGAAATGACTCTGAATATTTATGCCGGTATTTATAAATTATCCACCGATAACATTATTTTTTTTTTTAAATAATGTTGTTGGTGGATTCTGTATAAGAAAAGGACAATACCAACCAAGCATATATAGTTAGAAATGACTCTGAATTTGGAGAAAAATTCAATGTTGCTATATCTTCATTAATTAGTTCATCATAATTTACATCAAACTCTTTCAATGTTTCACAATACAAGAAAAAATCTCAATCTTGTTTAGAAGAGAAAGATACAGAACATAACACTTCTCCAAGCATATAATCAATATTAATTACACCTTAATCTAACTTAGAGAGCTATCCTTAATTAGGACCCCAACAACTCAAGTACATGACTGTCCTCATAGATTCCTCTGATTGCTTTGCATTCTCTCTTTGTCTGCTTGAATTAGAAACCATAGCAGAAGAAGAAGATGGTGATGATGAAAGCTTCTTTGCTTGAGAAAAAGATCTAACATTGTTTTTGAAATGATTATGAACTGATTTTAGTGTATGATTCCATCTACATATTCCTTGATCTTTCAATGCTTCCACAACTCCAACACTTGCTGCAGCTGCCCATGCTTTGCTTACTGTTGAAGTCATCTTGAGTGTGTATTAATGATTGTTGAAAAATAAGTGATTTTGTAGCTTTTTAGATGATAAGAGTAATGTATCTTGTGTTTTGGTGGAGAGAAAAGAGTGAAAGAGGTTGTTATATATAGGAAGCTTCAAACGCCCAATGAATTGAAAACAAACCAGGGGCTGCTGAAAGCTACTGCTAGTGGTTTTTGTGTGCCAGATAAATTAATATCTTTAACTCAATTAAATATATGTATTTTCCAATTTATTTTGAATCTATCTATCTATCTATATATATATATATATATAGACTTTCACCACCAGTTTTATCTGATTCGGAGGTCAGTTCTGGTATTAAGTGGTTTCAGCCTCTTCCGATCGCAGTTGCAGAGGATCGAACAGTAGTCTTTCCTATTCAGTTCAGCGTCAATCACCACTAAACCAACTAACGATTGGTTTATCTATATAGAAGACACATTATTAACTATAGACAAAATTTTACATGTAACTTATAAGACAAAATTTTCAGGTGAGTAATATAGAAGAAAGGGGAGGGGCCAGTTGGTAAACAAATTAGCTAGCAACTTATTCTCACCTGAAAAAAATGTTAACTATACACAAAATTTTACATCACATTTTTTTTTTGGTAAAATCTATAGACTATAATAAGTTAATACTGCAATATATAGTCTCTTAGTTCAATTGATAAATATTGATATTATTATTGTATTGGACGAGGCCACAGGGCCCAAATTCGCCTAGGCCTATTAAGCCCCAACCTTGGGCTGATCGCCCAAAACAGAGATAGGCCCAAAATAATCCAATCAAATCCATTACACCCACGACGAGTTCACCCTCCGAACCTTCAGAAACGTGGACTGTTAATATCTGACCTCCTGCGATTACCTCACAGCCCATATATACCCCTTCTAATCACGAGGTATGAAATTCCTTAATACAACAACCATTAACACACACTTAAGCAGCAAGTCCAACAACACACATCTATCTAGTTCTACACATGAACAATTATGTTACACATTTTCTCTCATACCATTTTCTAGTGGTGATTGTTATTTCGTCTACGTTTACGATAAAAAAAATTAGTGCAATATATACTTATCGAGTTTTTTTTTTTTTTATTTAAAAAAAGGCAAAATGACAACTCAATAATCCAAGGACAAGCAGTGCAAACTGCAAAGATCAAATTGGTCCAGCATACCTAAGTAATAATTAATTAATTAAATTAAGGATTAAATAGGTTTCAACTCTTATAACTATATTATATTTTGTTTTTAGTACCTCTAAACTTTTTTTTAAACAATAGCTCTTTAAATATTTTTGGTCAACATTTATTATTATTATTATTATTATTATTATTATTATTATTATTTTTTTTTTTTTTAAGTTAATTTATGCATATCATATTTTAAAATATTTTGCATAATTATGTTTAAGACATTCTAAATGTATAAATGTTTCACTTTCACGGTTTCACCTTAGAGGCATAACAAGCTATGATAATGCAAAAGATCACACATAAAATTTTGAATTTTCTTAACACTTCCATTTTCCATTTATCAAAATTTACATCAATATATATTACAATATTAATGGCTCTAATTATTAGGACCCCAACAACTCAAATACATGACTGTCCTCAAAGATTCCTCTGATTTCTTTGCCTCTTCTTTCTTTAATCTACTACAAACCATAGCATAAGAATTAGAAGAAGAAAACTTCTTTGCTTGAGACAAAGATCTCAAATGATTTTTAACATGATGTTGTGCTAATCTTAAACCATAATTCCATCTACATAAACCTTGGTCCTTCAAGGCTTCCACAACTCCAACACTTGCTGCAACTGTCCAAATTTTGCTTGTTGAATTCATTATGTAATAATTAAAAAACTTGCTAGTATAATTTGTATGAAAAATATAGAAGATGTTTCTAGGTTAATTGATTTTGCTTTGATTGAGAATGCAATTGAGTTAGATGTTTTATATATATATTGAGATGTGTTGATAAGGTTTCTAAAGTTAAGGAAACAGCCCAAAGTTTGGGAAAACCACTGGCATTAAGAGGTAGCTAGCTATTGGTTTTGGTTGAAACCATGGTTTTGTTATTATGATAAACAAAAACTTTTCAATCAAGTTCAGTGTATGTCACAAATGTTTTGGACCACGTACGTGTGTGTCTATATCACAGATGTGTCACACTGTCACTATGTGCAATTGTTTGTTGAGTACGTATGGTATAGTGTAAATTTCAAACACCTACATACTACTAGTAGTTGGGACAGAATTACTGTATCAGCCGTCCGATTATAAATGAACGGGTAAAATTGCAAACAGTTAATTTTATTAATATAATCTGGACCATTTGATCTCTATCTAACGGCCGAAATTTTGCGTGCAAAAAGCACGGCAAGAAATCTAGATCCCTAGTAGTCTTGTTCTGGTTTTTGTTGTTGCTGAATTGCTGTATGACACTCTTCAGTTGGAAGGGCAAAATAGTCCATTAACAACAATATACAAAATATCAAATTGTTCTTCAAATTGTTTAACATCAAGATTTCTTCACCATAAAGTAGTTTTTATAGAAGTGTGACATGTCACGCGACTTATCTAAATCGATATCACGTCACATAGAACCTTAAAATGAATTATATTCATGGACTAAGGTGAATACCACGGTATATAAATTCGGTTAATGTTAGAAAATGCGAATTACTTAGTCAATTAGCTGGTACAATTGAGTTCAATTAACATTATGTGCACAATTCAATACTCTTTCAACATGATTCCTTATGAGAATTTTTTCTCATTTTCCATGTTCTCAAGCTTCAAAATTCAATTTCTTTAGTGACTCTAAGAATTCTAATAAGTGCTATGTAACTTGCCCCAAAATTCATATATATAGTAGTGACTTCTTTGCAATATGCTTCAAGAAATTATGACTGCTAAAAATTTCTTGTCCTATTTTGGGATGCTTATGTAGTTTGTAGCACTTTGGAAAAGCCATCAACAAGTCTTAGCCATTAACATAGTTATAATGATCTAGCACATAATTTGGAGAGAAATTCAATGTTGCTATCTTCATTAATTCATCATAATTTACATCAATCTCATCTCTTTCAATAATGCACAACACATGAAGTAAGTTCAAACTTTTTCTTGAAGTGAAAGATACAACACCTAACACCTCTCCAAGTATGTAATCAAATACTTAATTTACACCTTAATCTAACTTAGAGAGCTACCCTTAATTAGGACCCCATAGGACCCCAACAACTCAAGTACATGACTGTCCTCAAAGATTCTTCTGATTGTTTTGCATTCTCTTTATGTCTGATAGAATTAGAAACAATAGTAGAAGAAGATGATGCTGAAAGCTTCTTTGCTTGAGAAAATGATCTGACATTGTTTTTGAGATTATTATGAACTGATTTTAGTGTATGATTCCATCTGCATATTCCTTGATCTTTCAATGCTTCAACAACTCCAACACTTGCTGCTGCTGCCCATGCTCTGCTTGTTGAACTCATCTTGTGTATAATTAATGATTCTTGAAATGTAATAAGTGATTTTGTGGCTATTTAAATGATAGAGAAAAATTGATTATTGGTAAGTGTATCTTGTGTTTTTGTTTTGGTGGAGATGGAAGAGTGAAAGAGGATGTTATATAGGAAGATGGAGATGGCAAGGTTAATAGGATATAATAAAACGCCCAAAGAATGGGAAGAAACCAGGGGCTGAAAGCTAGTGGTTTTTCTAGCTCAATTAAATACAAAATAAATTTCTAATTTTTTTGAGTCTTATTTTATTTATATATTTTCATTCATCTAATGATTAATATAGAAGACAGTGGCCAGTTGGTACACCAAGCTACCACCAGAAAAATTCAAAATATAAACAATAGAGTAATTGAATAAATAGTTAAATATGAATCAAGGCAATTTAATGAATTTACATTTAGTTTACCTGTATGATTGTGCAATTTCCATTTAATTTAATGAATACGTAGTATCGGTCCAATAGATAAGTAGGCCTAAAGCAAATTTTGATATGAGAGTTTTTTTTTATCCAATTAAAATGAGAACTTTTCTCAAACCCATCATTCAAGTCACCGTGAGCTCCACTCGCACTGGTCTGATTAATCCACGTCATGAGCTCCATTCTTACAGGTCTGACTCAACCACGCTATGAGCTCCACTCTTACAGACCTAGCTAAACTATATTATGAGCTACACCTTCACATGTTCCACCTGACCTCCACGCGATCTGCACAGACGAGTGACGTGAGCCACGTGGGCTCTAACTCCACGCGTCCTGTACGGACGAGCTGCTTATGGATCTCAATGACATACTTATTCAGCATGGACACCTCAATAACCCAAGAAAAAGACTCATTAGATCAAGAAATATTGGACTATAAAAGGAGACACTTAGGAGAAAAAGAGGTAGATTCATTCTAGGCAAGGTTGTCAGAATCGAGTTTTTACCTTAACTCGTTTTGTCTAGGTAGAATCGAAACGTAAAATCGAATCGAAAAATCGTCGATTTTACCTCATATTAAAATAATATTATATTTATATTTAAAACATATATATATATATATATACTTATATAATATTATAAAAACATCAATCATTTAAAGTTTCAACTTAATTTAAAAGTTAAAATATACTAAATCATCATAATAAAATGTAGTATTCGTAAACTTGGATCAAACTACACAAATTACCCATCAAATCATCAAGCAAAATCCAAAATATTATCCAAAAACAAGAAGGTAAACGTCTCAAAGAGTTAAAATCTACGATTTTACACGATTTCAGTGATTTTAGAGCGATTTAAATCATGTAAAATCGTTCCAAACTATGATTTTACCCAAAAAGATTTATACTATCGATTTAACTCGACATAATGACCTAGAAACGTAAAATCTATAGTTTTTAGGTTTTAAATCGGAATTTTAACAACCTTAATTCTAGGTCAAAAACAGTGTATTGTAATAGTCATTTTTTCTATAACTCTATACGATAGTTCAACATTTGTATTAATGTTGTGTTTACATTTGTGAACAACGCATTATGCATATATGCAAAAGAATTTAGGAAACTCAAACGTAAAAATGTAAATCCGTTGAAATTGCATGTGGTTAAAATTTGGAACTCTAAATGGTAAATATACTCTAAAATATCAAACTGTTCTACAAAATTGCTTAACTTCAGCGAAAATGCTATCTATTTTGATTATAAGTTACACCGAAATTTGTTGATCTTGATATAACGTCACATAGAACATAAAATGGGTACGAGTTAGAATGGATTTTTTTTGAGACAAATAACAAATTAGTTTCACAAACGTGACTACGAGTGAGTACTTCACTTGATCTTTGGGCTAAGCCTAAAATGAGATTAAGTTGGTATGCAGTTTTGAGTCATGAATCAAATGGGAAACAAAATCTAAAGAACAAACTTTGTTCATTGAATAGTACTATTGCCATAATATTCCATTACAAATTTTACATAATTAATCTAATATATCATCACTATACAATCTAATAATAAGTATAATTTAGAAATGAATCAATTGTTAGGACCCCAGCAGCTCAAGTACATGACAGTCCTCAAAGACTCTTCTGCCTGTTTTGCCTTCTTCTCATCCTTAAATTTGCTAACAACAAGTGAAGAAGAAGACAAATTCTTTGCTTGAGAAAAAGTTCTAACACGATTTTTAAGGTGGTGATGAGCTTGTCTTAAAGCATAATTCCATCTACAAATACCAACTTGATCCTTCAATGCCTCCACAGTTCCAACACTGGCTGCCACCATCCAACCTTTGCTTAATGTTGTCGCACGACTCATGATGATGATTTGATGAATAATTTTCAGATAAGAAATTAAGATGTAACTAGAGATGTTTGGTAAATAAGAAAGTGAGTGATGTTGTTGATTGATGAAGAAAAATGAATTATGGTTGGTCTTATATATATGGATATCAGAAATCAGTAGAATACCATTAGCTATGTAGCTGCTAGATTATTGGAAACAAACACACTTGGTTTTGACAAAACAGAGGCTATGTCTAGTGGTTTTGGAAATAAAATAATAGTAGTACTAAAAACAAAAGAATGTGGCATAATCATGGGATACAATACAATACATAATACATTCACTCTACTTTGGACCACTTTGTCGTTACGTTCACAGCTAGGTAGATGATACTGTGGTGTAAAATATTCTACCATAACCCATCCAACTCACCTCAACAGTTCCTTATCTTGAACGCAACGTGCCCAAAAATAATGTTTTCAAGTTGATTTTTATGATTTGAACCAATCTAGTCAAATGGGATTAAGCGGTGGTAATGTTTTTATTTTTTTTATTTTTACAATGGGCCGAAAATCGAACCAAAATTTTTGATGTACTTCTCAAATCACTCACCAATTGACCAAATTTAGTGGCTCGTAATTTTTTTTCTTTAAAAGTTTTAATGATATTACATGATGAGATTAAATATTAAATAAATATCATTAAATTATGACTAAATTGCACGCTTAGCCTTCAAACTTTTATAATATCGTTTTTAGCTCCTATTTTTAGTCTCTTTTGTGAAAGACTAACTTTTATGGGTTTTGGCCAAATCATAGCATATGTGGATAGTAACTCATAGTCACGTCAATATGTTTTGTCACATATATTATACGTCGGGCGGATTTGAATGAGTTTGACCAAAATCAAAACCACATAGGGTGTTTCAGATTGGTTTAAATAAAATAACCACATGTTACAATATTGGGTGGAGTTGGGTAAATTCAATAATTCCGTGCAGAGTTAGGTTGGGTAGTGGGTTACCCAATTTCTTTTTTGTTTTTTAAAAATTAAATAACTAAATGAAAAATCATCATATTTTTAATAAAAATAACTCAACCATTGTATTTTCTTAAAAAATAGTTAACATATTTTTTTAAAAATTTTAAATGATTAAACGATGAATCATCATATTTGTTTTATAAAAATTACTCAATCTTTTTTTTTCTTAAAACAAAGTGTAACATATTTTCACTATAAAAATATTTAACTATCAAACGGAAAAACCTTTAGTATTTCTATAAAAAATATCAAAAACTATAACACTAGTGGGTCCGTAAGTTTTTGGGTTGAGTCAAATTTTACCTGAGATCCGTTTACTTATTTAATTTTGTGGACTTTTCATTTCTGAAATTCATATCCACCTAATTACGTGACCTAACCCAATTTTTGGGTTGAATTGAGTGAGTTTAACATAGTCAAAATTATCGGGGATCAACATTTGGGAAAAGGACTAAAGTTAGAGAGTCTAAAATGCTATTATAAAAATTAAGGTGCTAAAATCATAAGTTTATGAAAGTTAGAGTCAAAAATACAATTTAGCCTAAAATTATAATCTTTTTTTGGTCAAGTAAAATTATAAACTTCTATTATTAGAAATTAGTTAAGGGATCAATATACGAAACTAATAAATAAGTTAAGGGGCCAATGTGTAACGTTAATTAAGGGATCAATATAACTAATAAATAAATTAAGAGACCAATTGTCCAATTTAGCATTTTTTACAGTGACAAAAACCAAAATTCTATAATTTTGTAAGGACAAAAAAAGATATTTTACATCTCTAAAGGCTTATGTCAAAACAATTACCCTCACCCTAAATTTCTTATTTCAAAAAAAATAAATTACGATTTTATTATAAAACTAGTTTAAAGACCCGTGCATTCGCACGAGTCTATCGCCTTTTATTCAATATTTTTTTTATAATACATTTTATTCGATATTTAAATTTGTCATTATATTAAGGTAGAAAATTTATTATTATAAAAAAAAAGTAGAAAATTTATTTATAATAAAATATTTAAAAGTTTGTTCTAAAATATTATTAAAATATAAGTGAAACTATTGTGCTATTTCTTGTAAAACGTATTAAATGAATAATTTTGTTTATTGTTATTGATACGTGTATATATTTAAGTAAATTATTTTATTTTTTTATGAGTTAAATAAATTATTATTTGTATGTTCTAATTATTCAAATTATTATTTAGAATATATCAAAAAGTTGATAAATTTAACTTATTGATTTGTGATAAACATATTTCCCGGTGTATGATTTTTATTATATTAGTGTTTAGCTGAATAGATAATATTGTTTTTGTTTCTAAGTAAAAAAAAAATATTGTTTTTGTTTCTATTTTTATTCGTATTCATCTTATTTTTTTCTCTATATTTTCTTTATAATTTTTTTAATGACTAAATTTTTTATAATCTTTGTTTTATTCATTTTTTTTAGTGAAAGTACAATGAAGATTATTCTCTACTTTGTTTCTATCTATGATATGTTTTATTCGTATTTTTAAGCATATCATCTTTTTAATATTTTTTTAGTAAAAAATTACAATGAAGTATATAAAACTTGCAATGTGGTTAAAACTAAAAAAGATAAATTAGTAAATTTTATGGTAATCGATTTTATTATATTAGAAATAGAAAGGTAGATACTATAGTATCCAACTAAACTCTACTATTAGAATGTTCCCCTAAGGCATTGTTTGGTAAGTCCAAGAAGATAGCTTATAGCTTCTTGGACTAGTTTATAAGCTTGTTTGACAAAAATAGACGTGTTTGGTAACGAGCTTTTTTAATTAGCTTATAGGGTATTTTGAGATGCTATTTCAAGTAGCTTATGATGAGTTTATAGCTTATAGTTTTTTATATTTTATTCCATTTTTACCCTTATTATTTATTTATTTTTTTTAAAAAATATAATAACTACCCACTAATATTTCTTTACTTTTTAAAAAAACATATAATAACTACCCAATAACTATGTACTTTTATATCATCTTGTACTTACAACAGTTAAATTTACCAAACACTTTAATTTCATTCTACTAACTTATCAGCTATAAACTATCAGTTATCAGCTATCGACTATCAACTAGTTTTTCAACTATCAGTTAATTTTTCAATTATCAGCTAGATTATAGCTTATTTTTACCAAATACAACCTAAAACTAATCAATTCAGTCCTCCAAACTAGGCACCTAGCCGCATAAACCCGTGATTTTGGTTATTAAAGAGAAGCCAGCCAATCTCATGATTTGAATAACAAAATAATACTAACGCGTAATATAGCTGGCTGGCACCTCCACTCACAAGTCACACCCTCCCCCATAATTTGACTTCACCAATACAATAGTACAACACATTCCACCTCCCATTAGTATTACCTCTCCTTCTTTGCACCTTCCTTTCTTCTACACTCTCTCACTATATAAACTAAATTCCTCATCTAACATTTCCATCACCTCATTTCCCACTACACAAATAATCCCCTCTAATATTTCTCAATACAAAACAAACCCAAATGGCTTCTTTCAAGATAAGTTCAACCTTCACCCTTTTTCTCACAATTTCTCTACTTCATTTAATTTCAGCTAGACAACTCACTGAATCAGATCAACAACTTAAATTTCAATACCACAAAGGCCCTCTTCTAAATGGCAAAATCTCAATCAACCTCATTTGGTATGGAAAATTCAAACCATCTCAAAGAGCCATTATCACAGATTTCATAGCCTCAATTTCTTCTCCCAAACCAAAAACAACCACGTCACAACCATCCGTTGGGACGTGGTGGAAATCAACAGAAAAATACTATCAACTCACTAACAACAAGAAATCAGTTAACCTCGCTCTTTCTCTCGGTACTCAAATTCTCGATGAGAATTACTCATTAGGCAAATCTCTTACCACTAATCAAATTCTTAAACTCGCATCAAAAGGACATCAACAAAACGCAATCAACATTGTTCTTACTTCAACCGACGTGTTAGTTGACGGTTTTTGTTTAAATAGATGTGGAACTCACGGTTCTTCTTATGGTGCTCGTGTTAACGGCAAAAGAAGTAAATTTGCATACATTTGGGTTGGAAATTCTGAGACTCAATGTGCTGGTCAATGTGCGTGGCCATTTCATCAACCAATTTATGGTCCACAAAGTGCGCCATTGGTAGCACCAAACAACGATGTAGGTCTTGATGGAATGGTGATAAATGTGGCTAGTCTTTTAGCTGGAACTGTAACTAATCCTTTTGGTAATGGATATTTTCAAGGACCTAAAGAAGCTCCTTTGGAAGCTGCTTCAGCTTGTACCGGTGTTTATGCTAAAGGTGCTTACCCTGGATATGCTGGAGACCTTTTAGTGGATAAAACAACTGGTGCTAGCTACAATGCAAATGGCGTTAATGGAAGGAAGTATTTGTTGCCTGCGATTGTAGACCCTAAAACATTGTCTTGTTCTACATTGGCATAAAAAAATTGTGTTTTAGTTGTTAGGCAATGAGAGATTCTTTGATTTGTTCATTCAATTATATGTTATAACATCGATAATTAATTTTTATTCTCTGATTCTTTTTTACTATTGTCATTCGCTTTTTGCTCATTTTTCTTCCATACGGGTTTTAAATTGAGCTATGTATATGCAACTACAATCTAACTAACTAACTAACTAGCAATGAAATTTTACACAAGGTTTTGCTTATATAGCAAGGTAGCAATGAATCTAACTAACTATATATGAGCCGTCATAACAAACTCAAAATGAGAAAAGCTAAGGTACATAAGCCTCACTAAATGGGAAAAAAAGGTGTGAAGAAGAAACTTTCTTCCTTGAATAGTATTAAATTTTTTACATAATTAATCTAATCTATCATCATTATACAATCTAATAATAATATAATTTAGAAATGAATCAATTGTTAGGACCCCAGCAGCTCAAGTACATGACAGTCCTCAAAGACATCCTCCGCCTGTTTTGCCTTCTTCTCATCTTTCAATTTGCTAACAACAAGTGAAGAAGAAGACAAATTCTTTGCTTGAGAAAAAGTTCTAACACGGTTTTTAAGGTGGTGATGAGCTTGTCTTAAAGCATAATTCCATCTACAGATACCAACTTGATCCTTCAAAGCCTCAACAGCTCCAACACTGGCAGCTACCATCCAACCTTTGCTTAATGTTGTTGCACGACTCATGATGATTTGATGAATAATTTTCAGATAAGAAATTAAGATGTAACTAGAGATGTTTGGTAAATAAGAAAGTGAGTGATGTTGTTGATTGATGAAGAAAAATGAATTATGGTTGGTCTTATATATATGGATATCAGAAATCAGTAGAATACCATTAGCTATGTAGCTGCTAGATTATTGGAAACAAAACAAACACACTTGGTTTTAGACAAAACAGAGGCTATGTCTAGTGGTTTTGGAATTAAATAACACAAAAAAAACAAAACAATGTCGCATAATTATGGAATTCATTTATTTACATTACCTTTGGACCACATTGTCCTTATGTTCAAAGCTAGATGATAAAATATTCGAGCATACCTTATCCTAAAAGTGCCCAATTTTTTTTCTTTTCTGTCTGATCTTTTATGATATCAATATCCGTGTGCAATTTCCATCTAGTCAAATATCATTAAATAGGTGACAAATTTTTCACATAAAAGTTATTTTTATTTTGACTGAAAAAGTATTAATCAGATTATATTAAGAGATTATTTTAACCTGATATAATTGAAAGTTTATCTGTTTATTTTTTTTGACAAAAACATGCTGCTATATTATTATTAATCAAGGTCCGAAAACACAGCATTACAAGAAGAGTTTGACATGCCTAAACCAAGTTCTAGATTCAAAAGTTTTTGACAATCCTATTGGATTATGAGCTGCAGAATTTAAACAACGATTAACAAATAAAACATTAACTTTTGACATCACTACATGAGAGTTTTACAATCTTAAATGATGTGATCTATTGTTGCCACAAAGCTAGTAGAATTAATACAGTTTACAACAACCTTAATATCAGAACAAATCATGGCTTCAAGTATGTTGGTTTCCTCGGCCATTTGTAAAGAGAAACGAACACCTAAAGCCTCAACAAGGGCTGATTCTACGGCATTTTTTTCTTTCCTACACGCAGAAAAAGAAACAAAATCGGGTTGGTTATACCCAACCATACCCGAGCCAATTTTACCATCAAGAAAGCATCTTGCATCAACAAAACAATTTTTATAGGTTTTATCCCCTAACATATAAAAAATAGCAGCAGCAGGGTGCTACATCTCAAGGCCATCTTCTGAAAGTGGTGAGTGAGCATTAAGGTCTTGGACAAAAAGGCTTGCAGCAGAAGAAATCTCTACTGGGTTAGTGAATTTATAGTTAAAAATCCAATTATTTCTAGTTTCTCATATCTACCACATTAGAGTACAGAATAATTGAACCCGTACATTCTCTTTATAAGCAAAACCCTTTATAGAAGCCAAGCCAACAAAATAAGTGTACATTTTGTGGTGGATATGTATCAAGCAGGACGCAAAACCATGTTGCTCTATTTACATGTACCTCAATCATATCTTTTTGATCTTTCAAGACAACATAAACTTTCAATCATTCATGTTTAGAGATACTTTGAGATTAGCTTAGTTGAAAATAGTAAGAGATCTAATCTACCTGAATGAAATTTCACAGGCAAAAACATTTTTAGAGCAGAATTACTAGTCAATTAATTCACAAGTTCATAACAGGAGTACGTCTAAAACTTAATTAAGAGAAAATTACAGTTAAAATATAGATACTAACTAATCCAGTGTGAGACGCCCGAATCACTACTGGTCAGGATGGTTGTGGTGCAACTGCAAAGGTATATATATATGGGACGCCAAGGTCAACAAACATAGGGGCAAAATCTTATGTCTCTTCCTGATGCTCTTTCTCATGATGCTGTGACTCTTCGAATTTGAAATGCGCGAGTTCTTGAGCTTGTCGATGTTTAAGTTCGCGCATTTCCGCTTTATGATGCTGCTCTAAACTTTCACGACTTCCCTCAAACCGCTCATATATCGATGGAGCATGCTCTTTACGATATTTCTGAGCGGCTTGCCATAATGCTGATTGATCATCCATAATTGGCTCACTCAAATGCAGGTTTCGAGACACATCCTGCATAAAATTTAAACTCGCCATAAGATATTGCTGCATATCACGTTGTGACACCTGATGCTCCTTTAATGACGATGATTGTCGCCTCTTCCTCGTCCGCTCATTATCATCGACCGGAGTATCTCGGCATTTATCCATCCATCCTTGATCAATAACCGCTTTAGGTATCAAATCAACGTCACTCGAATCAATCACAACTCCAGCATTCTTACACAATTCATTAATTATACAACAATGACCAAACATCCATGTATTCTTTTTCTCATTAGCCATTCTCACCAAATTATCACTAATAAGCTTTCCAACATTTATTTCTTCTTCATGTAAAATTGCTTGCACCGCAACCGCTCTCTGTACTCGAAACTCCGATGAATTCGAACAACTTTCAAGTGTTTGAACCAAAAAAGAACCCCAAGCTTTAGGTATAGGCATCATATCTTTATGTCTGAACATTGTAGGGTTCCCATTTTCTGTCACATTTTGCCATTCAGCTCCAGATCTACACAATTCTCGCAAAATCTCATCATACTCTTCTCTCGATTTTCCAATAAGTTCATTTCTTCTTCTCTGGACACCACACTCCAACGGTGTTGGTAGTCCGAGTAAATTGTTGATGGCTTCAGCGCTGAAATCGACGGTTTTTCCTCTTACTACAGTTGTGTGAGTTTCTATATCTTGTTCTAAGCGATAAGCGTTAGCGAAAAACTCTAAGGCTATGGTTAATTTTGATGGTTTGATTAGTGAGTTTAAGGAATCCCAGTTTCTTCTATTGAGTTCTTGTGTTATTTCTGTTGATTCAGATGGTTTGAAACTGAAGGCTCGTTCGTCGGTGAAACGGAAACCGGATATTTTCTCATAGCGTCTTTGGTGTTCGATTCCTAAAAACTTGGACGCGTTGAATTGAGGTGGAGGAGCAGTAGATAATCTGGTTCTCTTTCTTGCTGACATCGTTGATGATGAAGAGATGAAGAAGAAGAAAGTGATGAGATATGGTGTATTTTGTGAGCAACAGTGATTGGAGAGACACAGGAAAACGCCTTGCTGTACTTTGTATTCAGCCTCGCTGTACTACTCCAATAACTGTAGCAAGAGTTAAACTAGGGGCGCGCAAAACTATTAGTGGTTTGTGGTTTTGGTGACTTAGATAAATTATGGACCACGTATCTTTTTCGGTTTTATCTTATTTTTGTTTGTTTTTATCCATCGGTCCATTCGACCATCTAATTTGATTCGAGCATTAGTTCTTTTTAAAGTTAATCCCCTCTTCATTTTAAAAATACAATGATGTTGTTAAAAGGTATAAATTAACTTGAAGAATCGGAAAACCTCTCTCTAAAAACAAAACCTCTGAAACCTAGATGCCAAAACTTTCGACAGCCGTCTTGCTCTTAGATCCAAATTTCTCAATTTCAAGATGTAGGAGGACGCTGGCGGTGGTGCGAAGAGTGGCAGCTGCCCTCCGCACCACCAAAGTCTAGATCGGCTGTTGTGTTTTGTTTGTGGTCTTTTGCTCATTCGTGTTGTTCTCCCCGTGGTGGTCTGTTTCTAAACAATCTCATCGGTCTCTTTTTGTGTTCTGTTTCTACCACCACCGCGTCCCTTGTGGTAGTGGTCGTGGCTTTTTGTGGTGGATCCTTTGGACTGATTGTTGTCGTTCAGATTAATTTTGGTACCGTGGAGTGTGTCTGATGGTGTTTTTGGCTGTTGGTGTTTTGCTGCTATTTCGCTGGATTGCAGGTGGTCGCGTGGTGTTTGGGTCGTAGGCTTTCTGTTATGGATTGGTGCGAGGTGGTTGTATGAGACGAGTGGTGGTGGCTGCGATGGATTGGTGTTGGAGTGGTGTGGTTGATGCTAGTGTGATTGGCTTTCGATGATACAAGATTCTCTTACCGCTTTCAAATTTGTTGAGATTTGCTGGATTTGTCTTTGAGTCCTTGTTGGTTCTCAAATCTGTTGAGATTTGCAGGTGTCTTTGTATCTGATTTGGTCTTTTTCACGTCGGTATCGACTATTTTGGAGGCAGACTACGAGCCGAGACTTGCCTTTTGGTTTTCTTACTACCGTTGACCATCAATTTTGGCTCGCGAAGCTGCTTCTTGGATTCTGATGGGCCAATTAATTTTGATTGGAGATCGGGAGTTAAAATCTAAGGGCGTCTTTGTAGGTCGAGTTGATATTTTCCTTAGTGGTTTAGAGGCTGAGGAGTGTCACTCTTTGGGTTTAGTGGTGATTGAGTCTTTTTAGGTGATGTTGTGTATGTAGTGGTGATGTTGTGCTACTGCACTTTATTGTGGTAATTTTTGTACTATTTCTCTTCATTAGTATGTCTTATACTTATTGTCGAGTGTTATTAATAATATATTTGACGCACACCATATATTATGTGCTCCTCGCATTCCACCTTAATCTCATACAAACTTGAATATCCGAATGCCAACCTATTTTACAGATACTTTACCATCTGCTCTAAAAACTTATAACTCTTGTAAGTATCTCAAGCTTCACCATCCGTCTTATTCAGGGCAAATACCAAGTTTCACCTCTCGGTCTTTTCCTAAATATCAATGGAGACTTTCTCCTTAAAACTCTTTTGATATCTCTTTAACTCACGAACTGAACTATGTCGACACCTTAAAAGTATTATGTTTGGATTACTAGCCAGATATGCAGAGTCATGAAGAAACGAGCAACAGAGATGTGAAGAAGAAACTTTCTTCATTGAATAATAGTATTACAAATTTTTCATAATTAATCTAATCTATATATCATCAGTATACAATCTAATAATAATATAATTTAGAAATGAATCAATTGTTAGGACCCCAGCAGCTCAAGTACATGACAGTCCTCAAAGACTCCTCTACCTGTTTTGCCTTCTTCTCATCTTTCAATTTGCTAACAACAAGTGAAGAAGATGAGAAATTCTTTGCTTGAGAAAAAGTTTTAACACGGTTTCTAAGGTGATGATGAGCTTGTCTTAAAGCATAATTCCATCTACATATACCAACTTGATCCTTCAAAGCCTCCACAGCTCCAACACTGGCAGCCACCATCCAACCTTTGCTTAATGTTGTTGCACTACTCATGATGATTTGATGAATAATTTTCAGATAACAAATTGAGATGTAACTAGAGATGTTTGGTAACTAAGAAAGTGAGGTTGTTGATTTGATGAAGAAAAAAGGAGTGATGACTTATCTTATTTATATGTAAAAGATTGGAATAAAATACCATGAGCTAACTACACTTGGTTTGGAGAAAACAGAGGTTATGTCTAGTGGTTTAGGAAATAAATAAAACAAAAAATAATAGAATGTGTATAATGGGATATACTCTACTCTACTCTACCTTAGGACCACTTTGTGTTTACCCACTTACCCCCATCCAACTCATCTTAATAGTTCCTTATCATTATCATAAACTTGTCAGTTATAAAAGATATCATTAATTTGAAAAATAAACTAAAGAAAAAAATTAAACCAAACTGAATTAAACATTTTTATAATCTGATGACAGATTATTATAAAGCATGGAATATGACTAAAATTTGTATGTTGTTTTTAGACCAAGCAGCAGAGAGGATTATTGTGACCCCTCTTTTTTGATTCCGTTTATAAGGATAATATATGATTTAGAAGGGGAACAAAATGGTTGTTAGTCTGTCAAATTTGGTTATAAACTTACTATACAGTGTATTATTTGTAGTGATAAATATTAGGACTGGGCACAACCGTGTAACCCATATGAAACCGACCGGCCCAAACCGTAAAAAGACTTTTCGGGTCGGTTTTTGCAGGCCCACGGGTTGAAAATGTGTAAACCGTTGATATTTAAGTGTTCTAACGGGCGGGTTCCGGATGGAGGGTTTGGACCCATTAGAACCCGAACCCGAACCGATCTTAACTTATTATTATTATTATGCTATGGACCAGAAGCCCAAACCAAACTTGGCCCAAACAAAACCCTACTTTTCTTTAAAATGCAAATCCATTCTCTTATCCATTCCTTGCTTGATAACCCTAGCACAGCGGCTGCCCTCGCACACAGATCTCTCCTTCGTCGTTTCAAACTTTCAATCATCAACTCTCTCTGAGATATTCTTTGTTCCATCTTGTTTTTTCTTACTAAAGTTTTTTTTTCTTGATTTTATTCAGCTTGTATTTTGTTTCTCTTTTGCTTTCTCACTAGTTTCATTGTTATGTTGTTGAGGTTTTATGTTGTTGAGGTTCTGTTTGTTAGCTTTTGGTTGTTTGTAGTATTGGGTTTCCTTTTAGATCTATTTTTTAGGGTTTTCTAGTAGATCTATGATTATGTTCTAATGTCCATTTTTTCTTTTTGAACTTGTTTGAAACAGTGTTTATGATGGTTGAAGCTGTCTTGCTGTTGGTTGTGAAGAACACAACATGAAAATCATGAGGCATGAGCATGCAAGAAATGAAAGAATTTTATTATATTGCTGTTCAAATTTATTATTTCTACTGTATTGTGATTTTACTTATTGAAATATTGGAACCCTTTTTTGTAATTTCTATTGTATTGTAATTTTTAATTTTATTTATGTTAAATTATAAATATTCTAGAAGCAACTAACAATGTAAAAATCTAAAATATTGTCACAATTTTAATATTAATTACGATTAAAAAAATATATAAAGTTGGGATAAATAATGTAATTGAAAAAAATGGTTTGGGCCGAAGTTAATTAAGAGCACAACAATGTAGTTGTGATAAATAATTTTTTTGACACAAGGGAAAAATAGTTTTAAAAAATATAATTTTAAAATATTGGACAGTAGTGACAAAAAACCGGAAAACCGAACCGGACTCGACTGAACCGAACAATCCGAAAACCGAAAAAAACCGAGCTCAAATAGGTTCGATATGGTTCTTTGTTTGCCACCCGTCGGTCCGACCGGTTCAGGGGTTTTGGACCGAACCCGAACCGAACCGAACCGATGCCCACCCCTAATAAATATTACGTGAAAGGTAATAATTAACGGTTAAATGTGTGTTTTTTTTACACAATTAAATCTGTGATTAATAATAATGATTAATGACATCTTATTAAAGTTTAGTGATAATTAACGAAGTAATTGATCTCAAATAGTTAATGAGCTTTCTCAAATGACGGATTTCGAGAGAATTTGAGTTTGATTCTTGGGTAGAACAATTTGTTGACAGACTTTAGTTACCTCTCGCGGCCGAACTTTTAACTACTAGGGCCCCTTACCCTATAGGAACCGGAGAATTAAAAACCAACAATAAAGTTTGGTGATAATTAATTTCGAAAATGTCAAATTTTATTTACTTCTACCTTTCTTAATTAGTATCTTCTGATCGATAGTTGAGTTTTTTTTAGAACAATGGACAAATTTGTGAGAGAAGCAATTTGTGAAGACTTGTTTGAATATAGAAGTTGGTAATTAAGTTACAATTTATTTACATGTCACATTAATTTAGCATAATACCCAACTTTATTAATAATCATAATCATATAGAAAAATTTCTATCTATATCCAACAATTGAACAATCACAATTAGGAAGATCAATCCATATGCCAAAGCAACAAATAGGATGATGATTCATTCACGTTTAAGACTCAATTAATCTTCTATGATCTTTCCCTTTCTTATCTTCCTTCAATGATTAATTCAATGGCATTAGTTGAAATATGTGAACTTGTTTAGTTGGGACCCCAACAGCTCAAGAACATGACAGTTCTCAAAGACTCCTCTGACTGCTTGGATTTCTCATCCCTCAATTTGGTTGCAGACGAAGAAGAAGAAGAAGAAAGCTTGTCGTTGGCATGAGACAAAGACCTCATATTATGTTTAGCATGTTGTTGTGCTGATCTTATGACAATACCCGTTTGTTTTAGATTTTTTTGAAAATAGATTTTATAGTGTTAGAAAATTTTGTATAAAAAAAATTTACAAAGAAATTTTTTATAAAAGTTTCAAATGAAAATTTTGTTTGAATAGTTATTCTTAAAATGTTATTTTAGGTATTTCATCGTTTTATTGAAAAAAAAATTGGATATCAAAATTTCAAAAAATGACTTAACTTTGAAGCTATTTCAAATAGATTTTCACAAAAATCATTTTTGAAATACAACTTTTTGAAAAAATTGCGATTTTGACTATGTTCTGAACTACAATAATGTACATTTATGTTATATGATGTCAAAATTAGTGTTTCAATTTAGAAAAAATGATTACAAAAAAACTTGTAATATTTTGAAAAACGGTTTTACAAAATCTATTTTAAAAAATACAAAGAAAAAATCTATTTTTTTAAAGCTGAAACAAACGGGTCAAATGTTCCATCTGCATATTCCTTGATCCTTCAAAGCCTCCACCACTCCAACACTTGTTGCTACACTCCATGTCCATGCACCGCTTCTTGAACCCATTGTATTAATTGTTTTGCTGAGATACAACTCTTATATTTGTTGAGATTAATTCTTGAGACTGTGTTGAGTAATTTGGCATGTGTTTGATGATTAATTGTTGATGAGGTAGTGATGAAGAAAATGGACTCATGGTTGTTGTGAATATATGAATACGGATCCTCTCCTTCCGAAGTCTCTACATCAATCTCTCAATCTTCGATATGTATCATTAGATATATCTGATGGATGATATAGAAATATCATAAATGCAAATCTAAAAATATAAAAGGAAATAAACTAAGACTTAAATTTACATTAATAAATATATCCAATGTATAAAAATCATATAACACTATTGATCTTTTTTGCAAAAATTTTCTTTTGGTTTGCATCTTTTTTGCAAAAATTTTGTTAACCAAAATCAATATTAAATATCAAATAGTCACTATTTTTTTCTCCAAATTGCTCAAAAAAATTATGGAAAAACTAGATTACTTGGTTAACAAAATAATACACCAGATACTTTATTTTTTTAGTTCTTCTATTTTAAAAATTTATAATTACCAGAGAATGATTATTAAAAATTGTTAATGTAATAAATAGTGTAGTTTTTTCATAATAAAAATGTTAAAAAAAATTATAAAAGAACAAATATTAAAGACTACTACTATTTTAATATTTGGCATAATACATTACTTTATTATGTCGAGTTGAAAATAAATAAAAAATGTTAAAATAATTATAGAAGAACAAATATTAAAGACTATTACTATTTAAAAAATCTGATGAGTGAATTAATGTGAATTTAAGTGTTATTTTGTTTCCTTTTTTATATTTTCAGTTTTGTTTTCACTTGTATTTATATATTACCCATTAGATATATCTAACGATGTATATAGAAGGTTGAGAGGCTGATGTAGAGGCTTCGGAAGGAGAGAATCCGGATCCGTGAATATATAGTGTGTGATAAAAAAAATGTCCATTAATGAAAGGAAAAAAAAAAGGGTTAGTTTAGTCAATTTGGTGAGGAAAGCAAAACTAGAGGCTATGTAGATAGCGAAGTGGATTTTCTGCAGTTATGACAGAATACGGTATTTTATTTGACCCATATGATTTTAAATCGGCAGCTGAAATTGTTTTTTAGTATAATTTAAATTTATAATTTGAACCGTCGATTTAAAATTGATGGTTGAGATTCAATACAACGTGAAACTGCGTGTAATCTCTACGATAGGAAATCCTAGTCCATGTAGATAGTGTGTTGGTTTTGGTTTTGTGGGGGAGGATATCTAATAAAAATTCTCAATCCTTGTATTTGGACTTTACTTGTAATTGTAGAACCATGCAAGTTGCACTTTGCCAATGCTCATTGCTCATATAAACGACAAAATTATAGTGTTGCTAAGGGATTTATTTTGAGTGATTCATTCATATGAATCATATCATCAACGCACACATAACATTGATTACTTATAGGACATAATCCTTTGGTATTGTACGGAACCATGGTTTAGAATGTGTGAGCCAATGCTCAAAACCATTGTTAACACAATGAAAACCAGCAGACGACAAATTACATAATTTGGTGCAGCGGAAATTCGGTACTTAATTGGACTTATGTGAATATGTCGTATAATAAGGTGTGAGTGAGAATGACAATTCAATATGTAAACAAAAATATAAATAAATTTTTAGGAAATAATAACTGGTGATGTCATTGACTGAATATAATAACAAAAAAGAACATTATGCATGCTTATAAAAGTTGAATAAGTCATTTTCTTTTAAATAATTCCAGTAAGGTTAATTAACTTCCTATTGACTAGGATGTACTAATTATCAATCTAAGTCAAGAAAACTGCACTATTTATTTGATGGTTTATAACAATGTTCTGAGCAAGTGACAAAATAAATAATCCAAAATTGCTTCCTTGAAATATGGTGCAGTAAATATAAATTATTAGGTGAAGGTTACATAACTCAGATACCAATTCTAGTAGATTGGACTGAACACACAAACATAGTGTTGGTTAAGTGTGGGTCAAAAATATAGTGGTTAACAATTGAAGGGTTCCAATAAAAGGAAGAGTTGACAACAATGAAATTTTTGCTCAATGAAGCTCAATACTTTTTTTTTTTTTTAATGGCAATGAAGCTGATCAATACTATCAGGTCAATGTTAAGAATTGTTTCTAGTTAAGAGCTTTTTCTTGAGCAGTTGGATGTCTGAAGACTACATTTTTCACTGAGATTTAAATGAGGGAATATATTTTCTTTGTTTCAGGTTTAAAAAAATAGATTTTTTCTTTGTATTTTTGAAAATAGATTTTTTAAAACCGTTTTTCAAAATATTACAAGTTTTTTTATATTCGTTTTTTCTAAATTCAAACACTAATTTTGACATCATATAACATAGACGCACATTATTGAAGAACAAAAAATAGTCAAAATCTCAATTTTTATAAAAAGTTGTATTTCAAAAATGATTTTTATGAAAATTTATTTGAAATAGCTTCAAAAAAAGTGATTTTTTTGAAATTTTGATATCCAATTTTTTTTTCAATAAAATGATGAAATACCTAAAATAACATTTTAAGAATAACTATTCAAACAAAATTTTCATTTGAAGCTTTTATATCATTTTGTTATACTTTATGTCCATGATACTAGTATCATGCTCAAATATGGGCAATTGCGAAGTAATTTTCAATCATGTGTACGACTTCATTGTAACTGCATTTACTATATTAGTCGATTTCGGCGACATTCGTTCAAATCTTCTCACTAAAAATTAATATTTATGGATCCCAAATCCTAATTTTTGCAAATATAATGAAAAATCTTACCATTAACAATTTTTCAACTGTGTACTTTAAACATCGTTCAATAAATATGTACGGAACAACATAAGATTCAACTATAATGATGAGTAAATAGTATAATGGCATATATAGTAATGTATAGTGGCATAATAGTGTCACTTAATATAGTCTATCGTAGGGGTGATCATATCCGAACCAATCCAAAAGTAAAACCGCAAACCGAATCAATCCAAATTGAAACCGTAAAAATCCGCATTTAGTTTAAACCGCACGGATAGTTTTTCATCTAAACTGCGCGGTTTGGTTAGGTTTGCGGTTTTTATTTTAGAAAACCGAACCAAACCGCAATACTTAACTTAACTATATCAATTAATAGCAATCAACATATTACCTAGTCCAAGTTAGCAAGCTCAACCCAAATTGAGTTCATAAAACAGTACGCTGTGAAAACATATAATTTAACGCGATCCAAAACTATATTATTAGTATTAAAAACAAGTTCTTATGTATATGCATATTATATCACGTAAACAATAAATAAAATAAAATTTTCAATGTTTATTTCGTAACAAGTTGATAATATCGTCATATTTTTTATATCGCGATAAACCGCACCAACCGAACCGATCCTAACCTCGTTGGTTTGATTTGGTTTGGATGACTTTTTGGCTCAAAACCGAACCGAACCGCACCGCGAGCATCCCTGGTGTATGGGGACTTAAAATTATTTTAAGCTTCAACCACCGCAACGTGCGTCACAAACAAACGTAATGATCGCAATTACAATAAAGGCAACCGCTAACGCATCCACGACCACATCCGTAACTGCATCTGCTGCCTCAATTTCAAACTACGGTTTGGTTATAATTAATTTTAAACAGCGTCAAATTTTATTTTCCTGGATTTACTTTCTTTGAATATTTTGATAAGATGACACAAGACAATTTTATGAGAGAAACAATTTGTCAATAATTGTTTGGCTATAAAAGTTAAGTTACATAACATCTTACACTAATTTAGCATAATAAGTCCCAACTAATAAAGCATATATGATACATTTCTATCCATCCAAAATTTTAATCACTTCCAAGTTCAATCCATGTTTGAAAGCAACAAAAGGGACAAGATAATTCATTTCATAACATCTTACATTAATTTAGCATAATATGTTAATTTGTTTAGTTAGGACCCCAGCAGCTCAAGAACATGACAGTTCTCAAAGACTCTTCTGACTGTTTGGATTTCTCATCCCTCAATTTGGTTGCAGATGAAGAAGAAGAAATCTTGTTGTTAGCATGAGACAAAGATCTCATATTATGTTTAGCATGTTGTTGTGCTGATCTTATAACACTGTTCCATCTACATATTCCTTGATCCTTCAAAGCCTCCACCACTCCAACACTTGTTGCCACACTCCAAGTCCATGCTCTGCTTTTTGAACTCATTCTGTTTTTGATAAGAAAAGGTTTATTTGTCTTTGATAATTAATAATTGTTGATGAGGTAGTGATGAAAAAAATGGGTTAAGGTTGTCGTTAATATATATAGTGTGTGGCACAAAATGTGACATGAATGAAGAAACAAAGTCTAGTTTAGTTAATTTGGGAGAAAACAAGAGGCTGTGTGGGCCACATATTGTTGGTTGGAAAGAAAAAAAGGAACATGGTTTTGTGGGGTTACTTACATGAGTTGAAATATTGAGGATATGGATATGTATGTGAGAAAATGTTTCAATTCACTTGTATTTGGACTTCATTTGTAAATTGTAGGACCACACAATTTGCACGTACTAGAGACAAAATTATATGATGTTTGTTTGAGTGCTCCATATGACCGGCATAACCTTAACGTAATTAACACTATAAGAGAATCATTAGGAATGTACCGAACCACGATTCGAAATATAAGTCATTTAATTTTTTTGGTATTAAATGTCTGATTTTTAGAGAAATGAGACTCTAAAAATCCGAACTACGGTGGAGTGAGGAGGTAAGTAAAATTCGGCTAAAAGAACTTGGTGCAGCAGAAATTCGGTACTTAGTTGGAATTGTGCGAGGATTATGTGTTGGATAATGTGTGAGAATTGATCTATTGAAAGACAATGTATTTAGAAACTGAAAATTTGTTTATAATTAAGGTCGGAAAGAGTACATGTTTTACTTTCCATAGTTTTTTCTTTGTTTCTTGAACAACCGCTTCACTTCCTATATGGGTGTTCAAGTCCTAGGATAAATTGTAAGGAATATTTCCAAAATATATAAACTTGGAAATATGCATTAATTGAACTACTGTTTATACCAATTACTGTTTAGAAATATATCAGCATTGTTGAAGTTGTCCCAGTGGTTGTGCAATGGATGGGGTGACCTGTAGGTACAGGGTTCGATCCTGTCATTGGCTGTTTTGTGTTTTATGGTAATTTCTCTATATATAGAGAGAAACTTGGAAACAGTAAAGGATACACAAATTTGACAGAATTCAACCAACATCTTCCCATTTACTTTTTTCTAAATCATTCTTCATATCTCAATTGCATCCAATATAGTATAATTGGTGGGGGCGAATAGAACCTAAAGGTTAGTGTGACTACACACGCTTTGAATCTTTAGTGCATCCATCACCGACTTCTTTGTTCAGTGTTGCAGTATTTGCCCAACAAAATCTCCAACAATCTTTAGGTTCTATTTCTTAATCAATGGCTGCATCACTCAAAGAAATGACTTTTGATTTTGTGAAATTGGATAAGTTTGATGGAGGCCACTTTAACCGATGGCAGAAAAAGATGAGATTTCTTCTCACAACCTTGAAAGTGGCGTATGTTCTGAATACTACAAAACCAACAGAAAGAGAAAATGAAAGAATTGCTGAAACAAGAGAAAGACAGAAGTGGGAAAATGACGACTACATCTGCATGGACCACATCCTCAATGGACTGTCAGACTCACTTTTTGACATCTACCAAAGTAGCGGTTATGCAAAGGAACTGTGGGAGAAACTTGAAACAAGGTATATGTTGGAAGACGCTACCAGTAAGAAATTTCTTGTCTCTCAATTTAATAATTATAAAAATGAAAGAATTGCTGAAACAAGAGAAAGACAGAAGTGGGAAAATGACGACTACATCTGCATGGACCACATCCTCAATGGACTGTCAGACTCACTTTTTGACATCTACCAAAGTAGCGGTTATGCAAAGGAACTGTGGGAGAAACTTGAAACAAGGTATATGTTGGAAGACGCTACCAGTAAGAAATTTCTTGTCTCTCAATTTAATAATTATAAAATGGTTGATTCTAGACCAGTGATGGAACAATTGTATGAACTTGAACGAATTCTTAATAATTATAAGCAACATAACATGCATATGGATGAAACAATAATTGTTTCTTCTATAATAGATAAACTTCCTCCATCATGGAAAGATTTTAAAAGGTCTTTGAAACATAAGAAAGAAGACATTTCTCTTGAGCAATTGGGAAATCACCTTCGTCTAGAAGAAGAGTATCGGAAACAGGATGATACTAAAGACCAACATACTCATGAGAAGGTATATGTTACGGTGGATGGAAAGTCCGGTAAATCCAAGGATAATATGGATATAGACGGAGAAAATGTTCATGACAACAATGGAAATGGACAAAAGAAAAGAAAGAGAGGAAGTTGCTTCCATTGTGGTAAACCGGGACATTACAAGAGTGAATGCAGGTTCTTGAAAAACCAGAACAAAGAGAAGAACTCTAGTGCACAAAATGATGATCTTGTTGCATAGAAGTGACTTCTAGAAATTGCTCACCCTTAAGAATATATATTATGTACGGATGTTGGGAATGTTGTAATTTAAGTGTGTTTGTTTGTAACTAATTTGAATTTGGTTTGTATAACTTATTATGTGTGATATTTATAATATGATATTGTGATTTGCATTTATATTGTTGTGTTTGAACAATTATTATAGAGATTGATGCTTATTTATGAATTTCCTATAAACATGAAGTGTTGAATTTGCTTCTAATAAAACTAATTGGTTAATTCCATTAGAAAGTTTAATTAATTATTAGTTGTTATAACTACAAATATTATGTCAGATTGTTATTATAAGTACTGATATGTGCATAGTCTTATATATGTTTATAACAATATGCATGTTTATGGTTTAATCACTAAAGTCCTTTTAAATGTATCACGATTATGATTTTGGAATGAATATACTTGTCTGAAATTAAAACCAAGTATGTATGTCTTTAAATTAAAAATAGTCTTTGAAGAAAAGAATAGTGTTTTGCAGTGACATATCCAAACCATGTTTTGAAGGCAGTGTTTCCATAATGTCAAGTATGATTTATGTGAAAATTTTAAGTCTAAATTATTATAAGTTTTCGATATAATAATAATGATGAAAGAAATACATGTTTGATGTTTGTATATGATAAGCAATATGACATGCATTATTTTATAGAATTGAAATATAATTCTAAGTGTTTTAGATTTGATTATATATTTATGATTAACATGTATGTGATTCATAATTTATTATTTTATGATTACGGTTATTGTTGATCATTGGAAAATTGGTGATCATTATTATACATGTTTTTTATTTTTTGAATAAATGATATTCAGTGCATGTTGAAACGTAAGTGAAAAATTTAAATCATAATGTTTGTTATTAAATGGTTTAGTTTAATAACAAAGGTGAAATGATTTAAAATGAATTTGTATAAAATACAAAGTAATTGAATGACTCAAAGTCATGGATTTATGATAGTTGGTTAAACTATCAAGAACACATATAAAAGGCATAGGTATGAAAGTGATTGAATATTCAAAATTATTTAAGTGGAAAAACTTGCAATTATTTGACGAAATGATTGACAAGGATATGATGTCTTCGGACATGATGTTAAAATCATTGAATACATCATTAGGGATGTGATACAAACCCGGATCTAATTAATTGCCAATGGTGGAAACTCAACTCACACTTGAGTAATATCAAGTCTTGAGTTCAATGGTGAAAGTACACTATTAGAGTGATTGAAGTACTTGATAATAGATACATCCCAAGAGATAAAAGTACTTGTACCATAAGATTAAAAGTGGTAGGATGAGGTTTTCCTCTTAATAGACATATAGCATATATTTGCTTGAATGCATAATTATGGGTGCATTTATGATATAGTCTACCTATATGAGAATGAAGTGAGGCCGCTTCATAGAGTTCAAGGGTTTGACTCTTAAATTCTCATGAAAAGGATATGTGACACAAGGCCTTATTAAATGTGTCAAATTTAATAATTCTTTTGATAACACCGAGATTTCATGTGTAAGTTATGCACACTTGTTCAAATGAATAGTTGGTTCAAAGCTTGCCTACCAATGTCTATTCGGGATAAGTGGAACACATTATCTTACTAAGTAATGGTTCAAATCGTGAGATACCATTATCTGAAACCATGATATTTCCAGAAATATGGATTTAATTATATTTTGTAAATGGTGGGGGATTGTAAGGAATATTTCCAAAATATATAAACTTGGAAATATACAAATAATTGAACTACTGTTTATACCAATTACTGTTTAGAAATATATCAGCATTGTTGAAGTTGTCCCAGTGGTTGTGCAGCAATGGATGGGGCGACCTGTAGGTACGGGATTCGATCCCGTCGTTGGCTGTTTTGTGTTTTATTTGTTAATTAATTTGAATTAGCAGAATTCGAATTTTTAGCAAAAACGGTTACAGATGAGAGTTGAACACAGATCCTCGCTGGTCATATCCCAATTGCATCCAATATAGCAGACATTGAAATTTATATTATTGTTTTAATTTTTATTTCTGCTACATAATTTTTTATCAAGGGGAAATAAGGGTATTACACTATTCACTATGGGTGCACATGGATTGGCAAATCCGGTCGATCCAACCAAACCACTCAATCCAACCTAAAAGTTGGGTTGGGTCGGGTAATTGGATGAATATGTATTTCAAAAATGAAAAATCCATAAAAAAAAAATTGGGTTTCGGGCAAAAATCGGGCCCAACCCAATAAACCCACTGAACCATTAGTGTTATAATTTTTTGAAATATTTTGTATAAAAATATTAAATATTTTTCCGTTTGATAGTTAAATATTTTTCACAGTGAAAATAAGTTACATCATGTTTTAAGAAAATAAAAAAATTAAGTTATTTTTATAAAACAAATATGACGGTTCATCGTTTATTCATTTAATATTAAGAAAAATAAAAAATTATTTGGGTAACCCACTATCCAACCCAAAAATTAGTGAATTTACCCGACCAAAATGGGTGGTTATTTTCCATAGTGCAAATATGTTACACTAGTTTTTAAGAAAATACAATGATTGAGTTATTTTTATAAAAAATACGATGATTTGTCATTTAGTTATTTAATTTAAAAATAATTTGGGTAACCCACTACCAAATTCAACCCAACTCAAAAGTTAGCGGGTTTACCCAACTCGACCCAATGTTGTAACGAGTGGTTATTTTATTGGACCCAATCCAGAATACCATATGTGGTTCTGGTTTTGGCCAAACTCAACCCAATCCAGCCCACGTACACCCACACTACTCACCACTATAATTAAGTTACATTACAATAATACATAATATCTCTATATATGTAAAACATAATGAACCAATAACATGAACATCCACTAATAATAAAGGGGTAAAGTAGATCTCACCTAATATTTATGAAAAGTGCAAAATAAATCATAAAATCAACCGGATAGAAATAACATATTACTCTATATTATTTTTTTAATTAACTTTTAGGGGTAATTATTTATTTGTTTTTTTTACGCAACATTTACAAATGCTTTGGAATTGGAACATTCATAACAAGTTTGGAAAGAGACATTCACCACATTCACAAAAACCTTTTTCGCAAAATGCAAGTTGTGGAGGGATACACAAATTATCAGGACAATCATCTTCCGTTCTGCAGCGAATAGAATTCACTGTGATATATCAAATAAACATTAAGGAACATTATCAACAATTTTTTATAATACCTTTCAAAAGAGGAGCATTAAGGAACGTTATCAACAATTTTTAATAAGTGAGTTTGTAATTCTTATAAATATTTCAAAATTTGTTTTTAGTTCTTGTAAAGATTTTCTTTTAGTTTCTCAAATATTTTTTTGTGATAATTTTTGATCTCTATTATATTTGTTTTTAATATTTTAAGAATCTCATCTTTTTTTAATATAAGATGAATTAAATATGAATTTTAAAGAGCCAAAAATATTCATATTTAATTCATCTTCGCTAGAAAAAGTTTAAATTTTGTAAAGATATTTTCATAACGGACTAAACATGAATTAAATAAGAACTTCTAACAAAATTTCTTATAAATATGACATGATATAATGAATTTTAAATATATATAAATAGTTTGAAAGTGTTCACCAAATTTAAAAGTGTTGATAAAAATTACTTACCACAGTTTGTTATAGAAATAAATAGGAAAAAATAGATAATCATAGCACAAATAAATATATAAACTTTAGCCATATTTTTTCTTTGATGAATCTACAAATAGAAATGTTTCATCACTTTATAGTGTAAAAAAAAACATGCCTTGTTAAGAATAAACCTATCTTAAAATCATAATTATTAATATATATTTTTTAGATGTATGTTTTTGACTCTTTAACTCATTTAATTAATTTTGTCAAAACAAAACTGATTTAATTAATCACTTGACCTTTCATTATATTTTTTTATTTCTTTTTTAGCCCTTCAAAATAGATAAGGGAAAATGAAAATAAAAATAAAAATAAAAATAAGGGAAAATCTAAAAATAAAATTAATAAGGTTGAATGATGACAAAAATATGTCCTTTTGTTCAGGAACCACCCTAAGTCAAGGGTGAAAAATGAAAATTACATACTACTAAGGTTGAAAATAAGGTTGAAAACATATATAGGTATCGTTTGGCCTAATTTTTTTTCCTCTTATTTTTTTTTTAGAAGTAAGAAGTTAGACCAAACAACAATTTTTAAAAGCTCTAGTAAGAAAAAAATAACTTCTATATTTTAAGAAAAATTATAATATATCATCAAACATATGTTTTAACCTTATTATAATAATAATAAAAAACTTTTAACCCTTTTTTTTTTTATATAAAAAAGGTAAGATTTACCAAACATATGTGTTGTAATTGACTACACCTATGATTGTATATCAAGTGTAGAAATACTTATAATTGTATTTGTTTAATTTAGTTGTGATAAGTCTCTTTAATTTATTAGTGATTGAACATTTGAAGTCTCTTGCAAGTGCACTTAAACAAAGAAATCTTATGTTTAGTACTTAGGAAAAGAAGTCGTAAACTTTGTGTTTGGGCAAGGAAGTCCTAGACTAGTTAATTTGGGCAAGGAAGTCCTAAGTGTGTACTTGGGCAGGAAGTCTTGAGCTGTGAACATGAGCAAGGAAGTCCTAAGCAAGTGTGCTTGGACATTTTTAATCATTCTGATTATAGTGAACTCCCTTTGAAGTGTAAGGGGACCGGACTATTCTAGTTTGTAAGATGGACCAATATAAACTTTCGTGTGTTGTCTTCTCATTTTTCTCTCTACTCTTTGTGTGATATTTTATGCGCCACAAATCAACTCTGTTTTTTTAGCACAAAAAATTTGAAAAAGCCAACACAATTCAACCCTCATTTTTGTGTTTTTCTCAATTTCAATTGGCATCAGAGTCTGATATGCTTCTCTAAGCACTTCACAATGTAACATTAAAGTTCCTGAGGAAAACATCTCTGATGGAGAATCACTCTCTTGAACAAACTAGACAAGGTGGTGCTGCTCTTGGTTTTGACTACAACAACACCTCTACATCAAATTCAGATAAGAATTCTGATAAAGCTCCATTCTTCAATAGAAGATCAAACTTTTGAAACCGCTTCACTTTTGACTAGGATAATAGAAGATCAAACTTACCCGTGCTTCACTTGTTTATAATTTATTTTTCTTTTGACTAGGATTTAATCTATTTTTTAGTACAAGGGTCAAAGGCCAAGACTAGGATTTACTAATTACTAGTAATTATTAGTTTAACAAGTTAATTACTATCAATTTATGTGTGTCGTAACATGAATTGAAATTGTAGCTAGGACCATGCAACTTGCACTTTGCAAATGCTCATTGCTCATGTAAGTGACAATGTTGCTTACTTGTTTTTGTGAGTGCTCCATCATATATATCCTCAACACACACACACTAACACATTGCTTATAAGATAGGATAGAATCTATTAGTACAGTACGGAACCACGGTTTGGAATTTAGGAGCAAAAACTAAAAGCGCAAAACCATTTGGTACATGCAGCGGAAATTCACTATACTTGGACCTATGTGGAATTCAATTGGAAGATAAATGTTTATAAATATATTTTTTTGAGAAATAATAACTTGTGATGTCATTAACTTAATATAGATTAATATTCAAACATTAACATTATATTATGCTTATATAAATGGAATAAGTTTTGCAAGTTAATTATATTTTCTTTTACCTAATTCCTAAGTTAACTTCCTATTGACTAGGATCTACTAATTAACTTATCCATGTAAGTCAAGAAAACTGCACAAATTACCGAATCTGCCACTTAATTCAGGCTTCTGAATCTGCCACTTAATGGGTGATAGTTCTTAAAAAATGTTGAGTCAAATTCAATTGAAAAGCTATTTTAAACACTTGTTTTAGAAAAATTCATAATTATTTTGTTGAGATATTTTGTTAAGAATCCTACTTCTCAGTAGATCAAAGTGTTAATGTGAATGACACATCTAATAACATAGAGGATACAAATTACACATCAACCTCATTTCCACATTATTTATGTTTGCACGGAGAAAGTCTTACTTGGGCACAATATTTAGGCACACTCACATGAATAAATAAAATTAATAGAAAAATAATTTAGTCACATCATTTCATCTATTTATCTTTTTGTTTTTTTCATTATTATATGTGTGCCTAACACCTCGAATTTATAGTTGTGCCTAACTAAGTATTTCCCATTTGCATGATAAACTAATAGGTAGCACATGAATATTATAATGTGTAGATAATATTCCCTTGCCTTTGTTACATGTCTAAAAAATATTTACCTTCAATACTATCTAAGGTGAAGACTAGGTTTGAGTGAAGTCAGAAGTAGATGACTACATGTAGTTAGTAAACTCAACGTTGTCCGATCTAGATTGAAGTTTAAATTTAACATCGAAATTTTCTATTAAACAAAAATTAAAAATTGCCATAAAATTTGAACCGTCTAATCGAGATTAGATAGCTCTTATGTGCTCATTGCACCTGACTTGATTGCATGGTAGTACCTGCATCTAATCCAAATTCAACTTAATTAAAGAGTTCAAAATTGAAGGAAAATAATTTGGAAAGTAAATTCACATCACAAAAATTTTCATAAATAAATTAAACCATGACAAGTTTTCATTGATAGCAAAATTTACAATACTCGCATCTAATCGATCCTAATACACACGCACCAACTTCAATAGTGCTGCTTAAACTTTTAAGCACTCAGCTCTCAAGTTTTATACAGAAATACATGGCTAAATTTATATCAGTGACACCATATTTTTCTGTGATGCTAAATCATGCCATTTTTTTCCATGGATCATTCTAAGTATTTGGACCCCATGTGCTTAAGAACATGACTGTTCTCATAGACTCCTCTGCTTTCCTCTGCTTCTCATCACTCAACTTTTTAGGAGACAGATTCTTAGTCTCAGCTAAGGATCTCATTTGATTCTTGGCTTGTTGTGTTATTGATCTCATGATGTTATTGTTTAATTTGCAATAACCTTGATCCTTCATTGTTTCCACCAATCCAACACTTGTTGCTACTACCAAAGCTCCTCTTGTTGCACACATATTTGAAACTAACTAGAATTTCACTGTTTTTTTGTGATATCAATAGTTGAAACTTGAATTGAAGGTTTACTATGACAAGTGGTGAGTTATGACTTGTTGCTTATATAGATAAATTTTGGGAAACATTATATTTATATTTTGTTGATATTAATTTGTTATAATACTAGTGGTTTTGGATTATATAGGCTAGATATGCACGTGGTTTTGCAATAAGCCCATAATATAGCTAATTTGGACCCGTAGTTTTTGGAGTGGTACCATTGTTTATTTAATAAAGACATAAAGGATGATGGGGTGGGGCATGCCTAAAAGGGTCGGAAACAGATTCAGTGCTGTCAAATAATGACGAAGTTTAACATAGTAATCAATCACGAACATTGATTTAAGATCGAACGATTTAAATTTAAATTACAATTTTATAAATTAAAATAATTTCAAGCGTCGATCACAATTAAACAGTTCAAATTAGTTAATAAAATTTTGTTGTAACCGTTGAAAATCCAATTCCACATGAGGTCGCCTTAAGTTTCGTGTTAGTTTAGAATTGAAGGAAAAAGATTGAAACAAGTACTACGTATTTGGGATAGGTCACATACAATTATAGTATTGTACTATATCAATTTGTCCTTTATTGGATGATAAGGAGTGGAATCAAAATGACTTCGGTCCTTGCTTATTCACCTAATATCATAGACTAAATGCTAAATTAATTGAAATTTCAAAATTTGTTAAATATTTTTTTCCTGAAATTTGGAAAAAGGCAAATACTCTTCTAAAATTGTAAAACGTCAATCAAATTGCCCCATGTTCCGTTTACTCCGTTTAATTTGAGCCTTCGAAAGCACATTGTTTGAGTCTTCAACCCCCTTGCAACCAGGTGAATAACAAGAAACTAAAACAACAAAACTATCATCACGAAAATTATCCCCATCATCATTATCATTGCTTTCAAAATTAGAACCAAGAAGTTCTAACCACCCAATAGACCAATTTGATTCATCTGATTCAGAACCAGACAAGAAACACTCATCACCAACATCATATTCTTTATCAATTCTTGTCTCGTCCATCTTTTCCTCATTAAAATAGGCAGAGTAAACGGAGCAGGGAGTAATTTGATTGACGTTTTGCAATTTCAATGAGGTATTTGCCCATTTCCAAATTTCAGAGGGAGTATTTGACAAATTTTAAAATTTCATGTGGGTATTTGACATGTCACTCAATATCATATTAGAGATGTTTGTGGGGTTTGATATATGAAATGACAAAATTCCTCAAAATATAGAAGTTTCACATTGGCTAGAGATATGACAAAGACAACCTTTTTAAATGTAGTGCAATCCTCAACTCTCAAGCTAGCTTTTGTGGTTGAATATAGGCTTCTCAAATTCTAATATGATATATATTTTATTTTAGGCTTAGTTACACATTGGTCCCTTACGTTTATTTTAGGTTTTAATTTGGTCCCTTACGTTTAAAAAGTATCAATTTGGTCCCTTAAGTTTCCATTAGGTTTCAGTTTAGTTTCAATTTAGTCAGTTTTGTCACATGTGGCAGTCAGTTTGCATATGTGGACAGATACGTGGACACTTGGTCACACTGATACGTGTATAGTTCAAACGGTGTTAGTGACAAAACTAACGGAAATGACTAAATTGAAACCAAATGGAGAAACGTAAGAGATCAAATTGATATTTTTTAAACGTAAGAGATTAAATTGAAACTTAAAATAAATGTAAAGGGACTAAACGTTTAGTTAGATATTTATTTTATTGTGAATGTTAAAAACATTTTGTCGCTTTATTATTACTCCCAATATGGCAGTCAAAATGATTACAGTATATTTTTTCTTTATTATTTACCGAAGATTATCATCTTATTTAAATTTAAATAATCACATGCTTATCATCTAATTTAGGTGCATATGTGCACATGTGTTTATACACACATAAATTGTAAGTTTAGTTAAACGACATGTTTATCCATTCATGCATGGATCGTTTATTATAACCATAAAATCAACTTAAAAGCCACCTTAATTTTAATCATTCTTGTACCTTGTTTAAATAGAATTATATTCCCATTCAGACACAAAAATGAAGCTCTTCACACACTCTTTTATATTAAGATCCCTAACAGCAGAAATTAAAACAATTTTAGTTTTAAGCTATAGCCATGAAAGATCAGGCCTCGAGGGACACCATGCCTGTGATGGAAGAAAATTGTTTTTTAGGCCCCTTATAGTACTTCCAGACCTCCGTCTTGACTAATTTGTCCTTAAAATGAATTCACTTACTTTGGTACGTAGCTACTGAAATGGTGAAAATCGGGCGAAACAACATTAATTTGGTTACTTTGGTACGTAGCTACCAGAATTCGGTTACTTTGGTACGTAGTTACGAAAATTCGTTTACTTTGGTACGTAGCTACCATAATTCACTTACTTTGGTACGTAGCTAGCAGAATTCGCTTACTTTGGTAAAATAAGTATGGTAGTTACGTACCAAAGTAAGCGAATTCTGGTAACTACGTACCAAAGTAAGCGAATTCTGGTAGCTACGTACCAAAGTAACTGAGTTCTGGTAACTACGTACCAAAGTAAACGAATTATGGTAGCTACGTACCAAATTAATGTTGTTTCGCCATATTTTCACCATTTTGGTAGCTACGTACCAAAGTAAGTGAATTCGTTTTAAGGGCAAATTGGTCAAGACAGGGGGCCTGGGAGTACTATAGGGGGGCCTAAAAAGAAATTTTCGTGATGGAAAGTGGCGACAAACATGATGGGAAATGCAAATTCATCTGTTGGGGGCCCAAATAACTTTACTTTTTTTTGGACATTGCATTATAATTTATATGTGTAGGGGTAGGGGTTCAAACCCCGATCATTGCACTTATTCATCATATGGGTGAAATTTCTAGTCACTAGGCTACTTGACAAAAAAAAAGAAATTACTAAATTTGTTAAAAAAAAAATCAATCTAAATCTTAGAAAATGAGACCTCATTTTAACTAAATATACCAGCTAAATTTTTATTAATATTTTATTATAACTAAATTTAACTTTTGTAGTTTTAATCCAAAATTTTGAGCTCTAACCCTTGGGCCGACCTGACTGAAAATCAGAAAATGTCATAATCAAAGGAAAAACTCTACAATGTTGAAGAGGTGGCTCACACTTAGAAGAAATTAAGGTGCTTGAAAGAGACATTTTAAATAATGACAAGATCGAATACTTTGCACTTGGCATAGTCGATAAATTATCATATGTCAAAAAAAAAACAAAAAAAAAATCAATAATAAACTATCATAATACGACAATGAAAGTTATAATACGACAATTGTACATACATCTCTATATTCTCCATACCAATACCATACCCACATTTTCAAAATATACTTCAGAAAACTATCAAATTATACCATACTTTTTTTTTTTTTTTCATTACTTCAGAAACTATTTTCCACAATACTTTTCTTTTGTATTTCAAAAAAAATTTATGGAAACAAAATTTCAAAATGTTTTTGGAAGTTAAAGTTATTAAAAAAACGAATTTCGAATATTAATTGTGAAATAAAAAATTTGTTTCATAAATTAAATTTTAATTTTCGGAAAATTAAAAAAATGAGTGTTTGGGCATTTTAGCTGTATTTTATGCATTTTTGAGAATGGAGGGAGGGTGTGTTAACAAAAAAGTAAAGGAAACTGTGGTTTGTAAATTGAACGGTGTAGGTAGAAATAAGCATAAAAATTAGCTGAGTTTTTTTCCTAGCCCAAGCCCATTTATCAGGCCTCAACAATGATTGGTCCAAAATAATGGGATAGAATCTTTTCAATTTCTCAAAATAAATGGAGAATTTTATTTAGAGCGAGATTTCAAAATTTGTTTAAAATTTTGTAATGTAATAATAGTAGAACCCACTTGATAGAGGTAATTGGCAATCTTTATGCCTTGAATGTAACTCAAAACTTGCTATTTTAGTGTTTGGTTTCTAAGGAATCGTTGGGAGGATTGTTTGCTGGAGACTTTGAGTATGAACTTTATGGTAACTCATGTTTTTAGGGAAGAGAATCAGTGTGCAGGGAGTAACAACTAACAATTTGCCATTAAAAAAAAGTCAGTTTGCAAACAAGTGTCTTTCTTTGCATAATGCATAGTGATGTTTGGAGGTTGGATTTGCGTCTTGTTATTAGGGAAGACGGAAGACTATGCTAGAAATAGATTAGGTCCATTCTTTTGGTGGGCCTCAACTTGCTAGACACACCTTGTTTAAAAAAAAAACTTGATGGTGAGAACCATTATCTACTTTTTTTAATCTATTTCTCCCTAAATTGAGTCCTTCATTTCTTGAGAAATGGAGAAGATCTCAATTCAAAAAGAACATGTATTAAACATGTTGACCGTAGAAATCCTTTTTGTTACACAAGTATTCTCGTGCATAATTTTAAGTATTAATCTCTTCAGTTACACGAGATCTATTTGAAGAGTTAACTTCTCACAAGTCATAATATGTATTTTTTTTTTCTATATACATCTGATAAGAATTAAAATCCTAACTAAATGGTTAAAAAACCCGAAACATCTAACAAAGTTAGACTTATTTCCACATGGTTGAATAGATATTGTAACTATGTCAAATAAGTGAGTTAATTAGAAGCACACAATAAATGAAAAAGAAAATATTGAGCTTTAAAGATTTTAAGTTAAGAGGTTATTTATCTTCAAAAAAAAAAAGAAGTTAAGAGGTTATTTTCAATTCATTTGTGTGTTTGTGTGCCTTTTAAGACTCTCTTCTTGATCCCATGGTTTGGATTTTGAACTCCACCTCTTCCAAAGAAATGGATTAGATATAATCAATGATTAATACAGCCAGTTGCAATTATCATCTCTAAACTGTTTGATCAAAATCATACGATTCAAATTTAAATTTAAATTTTTATTTAATATAAAATATGAGATTAAAATTCTAACAATTCGATCAAGATCGAACGACTTTGACTATACCGATTTATAACTTTACAAAAATCTATATCCTCTTCCAATATCAATCTTTTGAAAAGTGAAAATAAAATAATCATAATGTACTCGTTAAGTAATGAGTCTTTTCCAATTATTATGTTTGGTTTTTACTTACTAATTAATCAACACATGAGTCATTATGTACTATTTTGGATAAAGATAAATTGAACATGCTCATCACAATTATCAAGCAACTAGTCTTTTGTACTTCAATCTCACCATCTCTGTTTCTTTACAATACACAACCAACCATATAGACATACATATATTCCATCATGTCACAAATCATCATGATAAATTCAACCATAACATAATAGCTTTATCATTTCATCTGTATTTAAAAATAAAAAAAATTGTATATTTTCACAAACAACTATCAAATATTATAAGCACTACAACAACACTCACATAAAAAGGAAAATAGGAACTAGTTTTTATTATGTTTTGCTTGACATTTACATAGCACTATGAACATTCAACTACTACATACATATATTTTCAAAAATCACTACAACTACAAGGCAAAATATAAAAGTACAATATATAAGACATAAGCTATAATATAATTTAACCTTCACCTTTAATTTGGACCCCAACAACTCAAGTACATAACAGTTCTAAGAGATTCCTCAGCTTTTTTAAACCTATCAACATTGTTATTGTTGGCATCACGGTTGTTTGATTTGGAAGGACAGTGTAATATTCTTGAGGAGCCTTTGTGAGAACTAATGAAGTTTTTTCTTTGTGATCCATCTTTGATTCCTTCTTCCATGTTTGAAACAACTTGGAGATTTTTTCAACTCATATATATCATGATCAATTTCTTATTAGTAAATCTTTACTAATCTCACAATTATCTTAGCTCACTCCTAAATTTTTTGGAAAGAGTGCTAGCTAGAATCAAGATTAGATTTGGGACCAAGAAGATTTAATTAAAGAAAACAACACTTGCTCTAAAAGAACATAAAAGAGAGAGAGACATCAACTACTTAGTCATTTAAAGTGAGGTATTGTCTTGTATTATATACACATATAGAAATGATACAGCTATTTTTTTTGACACAAATTATAAAAAAATGTTTTAATTTTAATAAACTGTAAGTGATCATGTTGGCATATTATAATAAGATTGATTAAATTTTAAAAATAATCATCATTATTAAAGTTTTTATTTTTAATAATGTATAGATAGAGATATACTTGTCTCGTAAGTATAACTCAGTTGTTAGTTGTAAAGACGTTGATTTATAGAAGTCTGAACTAGAATCTGCGATTCTTCATTTCTTAACACTCAATAACTTCTTTACACTCGATATGTATGAGTCTATCATTAGATTATTTGCCCAAAATATAAATAGAGTGGGGTAGTAATAATTTGTTAGTAGCATAGATTTAGCCATAGACTTGATGATGTTGAGATGGAGGGAAAATGTTGGAGGTGGATCCTCTCCTTCTATCCTTCTCCCTCCTTCAAAAAATCAAGTGCAATATGAGAGAGAAAATTAATAAGATATAATAAAAAGAAGAAGAGTGAGAAAATGTTAGAGAGAGATAGAGATAAATTAGTGAAGGAGAGAGTGGGAGAGAAATAATGGAATGAGAGGATCCAAACCCGAAAATGTTGGATACTTTGGTCAATCAATATTTATTTGTTAAAAAATGTTTTATTGAACTAATTTAAGTTTATAACTTTCATTTCTCATTTTTTTATTTTATAATTTTTCATAATCTAGAGACTTAACAATTTTTATTTTTTTTCTAAATAATTTATTTCAATTAATTTTTTCTTAATATAAATAAAACTCAGCCTCTCAAGATCTATAAAAAAAAAGGTTTAGTTTTTCCCTTAATAGTATAGCTTGAACCCAAATATTTTTAGTATTTTTTCTTTCGCTTAGACCGAGATAATCTTAAGTGATTAGTATTTAATTTTTTTTTAACTCTTAGTTTAAATTAATTTAGCTATCCAATCATATGTATCTTTTTACTGGTACTATTATTATATGAAAAAAATCTTTGAAATCATAAAAGAAAAGCTCCTTAACAAATCGTTAGTTGGTTCAGTGGTGATTGACGCTGAACTTGGTATAGAGGACCACGGTTCAATCCCCGCAATTGCGATCAGGAGGGAACATGAACCACTTGATACTAGAACCGACCTTCGAATCAGATTAAACTAGTGGTGGAAAAAAAAAACTCCTTGTGATTAGTGTTGTTTCAGAATTTGATGCAGTCCCTGAATCATGCGGTCCAACACGGTGCTGGTGAGTGTCTATATTATGCCCCTTCCCTATCTGAAGAAGAAGATCACTGTCACTCTGCAATCACACTTTGCTCTTATCCATTCCAAACTATGCCAGCTACAATACTCTGACCAATTGATTTTCCCTCTTTCTTTATTCACCATAGTACAGTGGAGTATTTCTTTTTCCATTTTTACATAAATCTTTCACCATATCTTACTATTCATTTTCTTTATATACTTAAATATTTGAGAACATGTTCCTTAATGTAGCTAGGGGTTAAAGTTTATGCCGCAGATTTTTCACTTCTTCATTTAAAATATGTAAAGCGAGTGACTAAACTACATATGAAATAAAAAGTGTGTATCTTTTGAGATGAAATAAAATAAAATAAGATAAAATGTACTTAAATATCGTTTATCTTAAGTCACTAGAGTTGATCTATTAGTGAGAGATTTGAGTAGTATGCATGTTATGGGTTCGATCTTCTGCTCTATCGTAAACAAAACAAATATATTATTTATCTTAATAAATTTTAGAATATATATTTACTTATAATAATGAACAAACAAAATAGCATCATATAATTATAATTTTTTATTTATTTATACTTAATGTCTGAATATGAAAACAAAAACTAATTAAAACTCCTCTACCAAATATCAAGAATTTATGGACTTGTTTATTTAATTTTTATTTTCCTTGTAAAAGGTATAAATAGTAAATTTTGTTTGTAACATAACTCAAATTTTATCCGAAGAGATAAAAGGGAGAGTAGAGTTCTTACAATTGTGTACCATTGGAAGGAAGGATTGCTCTGAGTTAGAGATCGAAATTCGACTGCATACATTGTGAGAAAATTAGGTTTATCCCCTTCAATTTTTTTTATTTTTTTTTTATCTTTTTCTTAAGTTTTTTTGTTTATAAAAAAATTAGATACTCTGAATTTACAAGGAAAAGAAAAACTAACATCAAAATTATACTAGGAGATTTGAAAAATCAACATTTGACATTGGTATAGGTATGACTTTCTAATATATATTTTTTGTAAAACAATAGTGAATATTTTTCATGATGTTTTAGCTAAAAAAATCAGTGTGACTAACAAATTTCAACGTGTCATTATGTGAGCGACTCCTTACAATGTCGACAACAAAAAGATTTTGGTCTCATTTTTTTCGACTTCACAGTGTGGATAAGCTTTTTTGTCTTCACACTTTGTTTCCAACACAAACGTTTGAAACCAATGCACCTTTCCTCTGAATTTTGTCCTTCCATTCCATGAAGGATTTTTTCTAAGACTCATTACCTCTCTATATTCTACTCTCTCTTTGTATTCCATTTTCTAGTTATGGCTGCTCTAACTTCTCTCTCATTCTCAGCAACAACTCAATGCTCACATAGAAAATCAACTCTACCTTCTTCTACTCGTTTCCTTGCTTCCAGTTCTGATATCTTTGGAATAAGGATAGGTTCCTCATACTATCATCATGTTGGTGTTAGAGCTGCCAATTCTTCATCTAAAATGGTTATTCAATGCATGTCTTCTGTCACAGGTTTGAGACTTTTGTTAATTTTGTTTCATGTTGTTGAACTTGTCTTAGAATTTAGACCCTATTTTGAGCTGTGTTCAAATAAAATGTCCTCTTACTTAGGCCTTAAGCTTAAAGACTAGAAGAGATTATTTATCTAATAAATTTCAAGTATGTTTAGAGATTTTTTTGTCAAGACTCCTGAATTTCTATAGCCCTGAAACAGTATCACGTTTGGTTTTACTAAGGAAAAGGTTCTAAAACTAGTTAGTTTTTTTTAGTCTGCATTTGCATGCATGATTAGGAATTAAGCTGATTAGATCATATATACTCTTTTGGGGTCCTTTTTGGCGAGTTTTGGTTTAATTAGAGCATCTTCAATGACGGTATCATAGAGGATTTCAAAGCAAGATGAATTAATACCTTATTTTTCACCTCAGCTGGAAAAGTCAGTAGCATAAATTTTCAGCAGATATCTAAATCATGAGTTCTATGGTGAACTACATTGATATGTGGTTCACGATAAACCAATATTCAAAAATTACTCAAAAACTCTAACGAAAACGGACAATGCCTCTCAGAAGTAGAGCTTTCGGTCGTCCATGTCCTCACGACTGAGACAGTGACCATATCAGTGTTGGTTTGACCAAAAAATAAGGAAAAATGAATGAGTTAAGTTTTGAGGTGTATATTCATTTTTCTCTATTTTTGTTGAACCAACACCGATCAAGTCATTGTCTCAACGGTGATGATGAGAGGATTGAGACCTTCTATTTTCGAGAGTTAATGATGTCTATTGTCATTGAAATTTCCAACAATTTTCAAGTAAAATCTGCCTAACTTAGGTAAAAGAGTGCATGACATAGCATGGAAAGTTTTATATTAAGTTTGCTTATTTTTCTAACACCTATTGCAAAAATGAGAAGAATAAATAAATAAAAGAAGAAAATGAACCTTATTATCAATAGTTGGTCATGGGTTATCATTTACTGCAGATGTTCCACCAAGTGTTTCCGAGACAAAGTTAAATTTCCTAAAGGCATATAAACGACCAATCCCTAGTATCTATAACAATGTGCTGCAGGAGCTCATTGTCCAGCATCATTTAATGAGATACAAGACATCATACCGTTATGATCCTGTATTCGCTCTTGGTTTTGTCACTGTTTATGATAAACTCATGGAAGGGTATTCTAGTGACGAGGAACGAGATGTCATCTTCAAAGCTTATATTAACGCATTGAAGGAAGATCCAGAACAATACAGGTTATATGATTGACTAATTTAGTTTCTCTTGATTGTTCTTTATTTCCCTTTGCTATCCTTGAGCCAAACCTTTGATTTAATGATCGAAAATAATAATAATAATTAATAATGGCTGTAAGTAAGCCACTGCAGACTATGTTCACCAGAATCTAATTTCAATGATAGAATTATTGATATGCTTGATGATTATTCCCAATTGTTATAACTGCAACCTGGTTCAAAAGTAAAAGATACAAGAGCAGCGCAAACACAGAACACAATATTTGAACACGGAGTTTGGCCAATTGTGCGTATGTCTCCAATTGCACAGCAGCTGCAGTGCCTTAACTACCTTTCTATTATTATTAGAAGTTTAAGATTTACAAAGCACAATTTGTGTTTAAATACTACGGTCCAATTTACAACATTATTCCTGGACCGTACAACGGGGGCTTCACCCCGTACGTCCCCTAGTTGCAGCCCCACAGACGTTTGGGCTGCGACCTGCCCACTTATCAGCAAACTGTTATGCATACCCAACAAACACCAACAGGGAAAAAATATTAACTTTAATTTGCAGACGTTTTATTTTATACTCTACAGAATAGATGCACAGAAGTTGGAAGAGTGGGCTAGGACTCAAAACTCTACTTCCCTGGTTGAGTTTTCATCCAAAGAAGGAGAAATTGAAGGGGTTTTAAAGGATATTGCACAAAGAGCAGGAGGAAAGGGTGAATTCAGTTATAGTCGTTTCTTTGCGGTAGGACTTTTTCGCCTTCTCGAGTTGGCAAATGCGACAGAACCAACAATTTTAGACAAGGTAGCCCAATTCATTCAACCTATCATGCATGACTTATAATTTGAATTATTCAAATAAATGGTTTATCATAGTTTCCTGCTTTAGAATTATTTTAAGTTGAAACTAGTCTAGTTTCTCCTGTTAACAAGCTTACAAGCAACAAGTCTAGAAATTCCAACATGGTTTGAAGTGATTAAAAAAGGACTTGACCTGATATTTTTCCTCCCATGATTGGTCTCAATAGCAATATTGTAGAAGTATCTATTACTTGCATGTTAATGAATGTTTGGAAGAATTATGATAGTTAATCTTTGCTGTCAAAATAATAGCTTTCTGCGGCCTTGAACATCAACAAAAAAAGCGTTGATCGGGACTTGGATGTGTATCGTATGCTTCTTTCCAAGCTGGTTCAAGCGAAAGAGCTGCTAAAGGAATATATTGACAGGTAGACACCAAACACTTCATTGCTCTTCAGTGTTCTCATTCTCTTTGTTGTCACGGCTTTCTATTTTGAATTTGATATAACTCTGGTTATTTATAACTTTGCCAAGGGTGTGTTGGGTTTATGTTAGAGATCATCATAATTGATTTTCTCTCCTTTCAAACACAATTTAATTTAAGTAAAAGTGCATATAAGGTTAGTATCAAGTAAATTTGACTAGACATGTCAAAAGCTAATAAATTTATAATTATAGTGTATCAAATTTGACACAATCTGATATTCCATTTATAAATCTGAATATGCCATTATAAGTCAATATCTAATAGATGTGACAGATTTACAGTTACAGCTTGATGGTTGTTTCTCAGCAAGATTTTGATTCATTGAAATGTTTTTTTACTCCAGGGAGAAGAAGAAAAGAGAAGAAAGGGCGGAACCACAGAAGGCTAACGAGGCCGTTTCAAAATGTTTGGGACAACAATTATCTGTTATGTAGCTATGGTCTTCGGAAACAATCTTCAAGTGAAGATTTCCTTGACATGCCTTTTCTTAATCTACTGAGTTAGATAAGCAAGAATCAGCATGATTTCTCATACAGTATTTGGTTTAAATTGTGGTATTTGTTCTGCTAAAACCATAATTAGTTCGCCCTTCTAACACGATTTGCATGTATTTTTTATTTTTTACTTTGCAGTTACAAATGTATTAGCAAGCCTAAAGGCATACATTCTGAGTAAATAATTTTATATTTCGGTTTGTGCATTCACTTTGACATCAATTTCATGGTTAGAACTTACTATCCTCAGTTACTGATTTATACCAGCATTTGTATTTTTCTCCTTTTATTTTAAAGTGGTGTGGTCCTCTGTTCTTTTATCACAGAGCCTTATGTGTGGGGTCTTCCCTCAGCCACGCCACAATGTGCATATTAAGAAGATAAGATTCCATGGTCACCTCTCCCCAAGTGAGAGGCCATAGCCTTTAAGTATATAAGGTTTGTGAATTCAATGAGCAGAAAAACACTGAATTTGAAAATTTTGTGTAAGATTTTCATATACTCTCTTCATTCCAGATTGATTTTCGTTTAAGGTTTTTACTCGAATACTTTATCAAACGTATTGTTGCACCAAAAGAATTTTTATAAACACTGAAACTTGAAACAGAATGCAAAGGACAGAAGTTACTTGAAAAATTATTTCAACTGCAAGAAGGTTCGGAACAAATCCAATACTGCATCTCAATTCTAAATTACAATTACCATGTTTGCAGACATAACGCTGCTAGAATTGATCAAACAGGTGATACAATTGATGGAGCCTACTATAAATACATATGAAGTCTAAACAATTAAGTAGGCATGTCAACCACATAATATTAAAGAATGGTTTAATAGGGAGAAGCCTAACTAAGATGAGCAATATCTACCTCATCTGGGATTTTGAAAGTGTCTGCTGCACCAAATTTTCGAAATTCATCTGCTAAACTGTCTTCTTCATTATCATCATCCTCAGCATCATTATGATGAGGTGATGATGGATCATACATACTTTTAGACTTGGACTCATGAGTAGCAAGCATGTTAACCTGGCCATGGTGAGAAATCTCTACCAAAACAGTATCATCATCAACTGGGAGAGGTTGCTTCCAAGGTTCCCCATCAATCCTCATATATGTATGATCTGCTACACCTTTGTGAAACTCAAAGCGGATTCTTTTTGCCTAATGACAATATCATTTCAAGCGATTTAAACTTTCAAATCGATAAAATAATAATTGGTAAGGATGGAAAGTAAATTGTTGGAAAGTAATTCCGAAAGAAAAATATGATTAAGATAAGAATGTTGTGATCTGAGAACTTTAAATAAAAAAGAAACAAATATGTGTACAATATTTCCTTGTATCCATATTACCTGAGCAAGGCGAGTTCCATGTCCATTTGGAGCCAGTAAAACAAGTCCATGCCACGCATCTCTAAAACCAACAACTTCAATAAGACCATCATCTACAAATGGAGGTGTAAAAGCTCTCTGCATTTGATCAAGATAGCATATTTAGAGTTATGTTTGTTGATAGCATTATTATTATTACTTTAACTACTAACACTTAGACTTCAAAACTTACAGGGCAGTAGACTTAAATAAATAAAAAAATTATATCAGAATTAGTTTATGAGTTTACATCACGGTGCCTCCTTTTGTTTGGTGTACCCCATGGATTAAATCCACCAGAAAAGCTAGGCAAGTTAAGGCATACAATTGATCGGATGCTGCAAATCAAATGGAAAGCAAGTCACAAACACATCAGAATCAGATGTTATTCAAGCAGTTAACAGGAGCAGAAAGAAATGGCCATGTGGCTATAAAATATCTGTACTCAAATTGACATTGTGATAAAAACAATACTCATAAATAATCAACAATTGATGCAATGATACATGCAATGAAGTTCTGAAAAACATGAATGGGTATGATGCACATGACAGTGAACTTGTTAGGAACTGAGAATTGAAAAGAATAAACATCTTTAAAGAAAGATTGAGAAAGGCTAAAATATTCTATATCCCAATAGAACTTAGAAAACCTAGAGCATAGTTATGCGTGGCTATGGATTTTTTATATTTCTGAAATGTAGTTTTGTGTTAACCTGAAATTTTCAGAACATTTGTTTTGCTAAAGATATATGCCAATGAGCTTGTAGCTTAATAGACATTGCCAAGTTGTAGGACTTCAGTATGATGTTAATGTGGAAGTTTCAACCCTCCACTAAACTATGTTTTTCTGTCCACTACCGAACTTCTTACGTACAAATTCACAAAATGTTACCTGGAAGGTATTTCTAGATCTTCCCAATGACCAGGTGTTTTCATGACTTTGACTTTTCCCATATGTGCTATGTTCCTGCAGTCGAACATCAAATTAAATTCACTTAACTATTCCCGGCAACACATATATATAGAAAAAAAATGCTGAAGATAGATATGAAGAGGTGCATATGTGTGTGCAATTCACCAGTCTAGACAAGTAATGAAGAATGGAAAGAACTGCATAGTATATAACATTCAAAATGATTAAAACTCTGATCTTAATCTCCAATAGAAAGCATCTTTGTTTGTTATAAAAAAAAAACATCGTTATTTACAAATTATAACCATTTAACCTATATAATTTGACATTTGAACAGAAGGAAATTATAACCATTATTTACAAACTATGGACTTTTGGTTAAATAAGACTTGTCATAGATGACAAGCCAAATAAGCAGCAAAATAGCAATGATTACTTACTAAGATCACCGACAAGGATATTACGTAATTTTGAGATTGAATTAGAAAATGCTATTTGTCTAGTTTTAGAAAGTTCTAAACAAAGGGAATGTTGGTACTTGGTAGTTTATTCCTCGAGCCTATTATTAACTAACAATTTAACAAATCAATAGTGGGATGGGGAACTTAGCATTCTGAAGTTTCATAAGCTAAAGTAAAAAAATTGAATTCAAAATAACCACATAGTTAAAGGACCAATAGCAAGTTGCCGATTTTAATATCAACTAATTTAAAAAAAAAAGATTTCTAAATTCATTTGTGTATCATATAGTAGATGTGATGGGTTGGTTGGAGTTGCTACTGTGTGACCAGAGGTCACGGGTTTGAGCCATGGAATCAGCCTCTTGATATGCAAGATAAGCTCGTCTGGCTTCTATAGCAGAAGATCCACAATGGGACCAACCCTTCCCTAGGCCACACTATGGTGGGAGCTCTATAGCACCAGGTTTCCCTTTTATTTGTGTAGCATATATCCCCAGAATGAATTTTCATGAATTTACAACAAGGACCTATATTAGATGGTTCATGAATTCACTCAGTTGGGTAACAACAACCTAAAAATCATAAAAGGAAAACATAAATTCTTGGTGCAATCAATGAGGGATCCTACATGAACTGACCTGTTCGGAGGATGGGTTAGTGAAGCTAAAAACCATCCTTGTGTGCATCCGAGCTTAGCATAAGTGCTCTGAAACAATGTTAAACAGAATCAATCACAAAAAATGGAAAAAGTGGATAATGAAAGTACATTTCAGTGGTCTGAAACTACATATTCTAATGAAGAGTGAGAAAGTCAACATGGTTGTTGTCTTGTAGAAAATAAGATTATGATCCATCTCATATATTTTTTTTGAAGAAGCTAAATTAGCCCACCCAAATTGGCACCATAGAGAATCGAACCTGAAACCTTAAGGAGGAGCACACTCCCAGGTTCCAAGCCAATACCACTAGACCAACCCAAGTGGGTTATCCATCTCATATTTATTGTATAAGATTGGTATATTATCATACAACATATCATATTGTGTTCATAGGAATATAATATTTTGTAACTATTCTATTAATTGCTTTTAAACCTATATAAAGAGAGCCTGTTGTGTAGTTGTAAGTAAACACATGGTGTCACCATATGTTTTTCTCTTTTTCTCTCATTCAACAGTCATGTTTCTATTAACTTCAGTGCGATACATTTATGTAATTATAAATTTGGCTGTTCAAAAGAAAAAGAAAAAAACAAAACCTTGTTATAATTTTGCAGAAACAAGTTGCAACAACGTACCTGATTAACCAACTGATTTTTGAATTTTTCAGGGTGCAATTTACGTTCAGAATGAAATGCATAGGACACTTGAGCATCCATTCCTACAATCAGGAGTCAAATATTTTACAACCACTACCTAAGCAAGATCAATTGATGGAATTTGGGAATGAAAATCCCCTCTAATAGATTCTATGACATAAAATATAATCAGAAGAAGCAAAAACAGTTAGTAATACTGATGAAGATAATAAATGAGTTTTACTGAATAAGCAAACTAACATAGCAATATACAAATTATGTTTCCATCATTTCATATATTCATACTTTTCATTCACAGCTTTTAAGTAAAAAAGTAAAGCTTTTATTGCAAAAAATAATTTAAATTGAATTTTGCAATCTCATAATTTGAAATTACTCAAATATTAATATTAACCAAGGTCAAAGGATGTTAAACAGACAAAATTAAATTTATGTTGAAGAGCCAACTAAATCAACTAAGTCTTACCCATGCTGAAGTAATTCCAAAATCCCCCACGAAATGTATGGCAACCTTCCTGAAGAGAGATAAGAAACAACCCCAAAAGGAAGTATATTGATTAGAAAAGAAGCCAAAACATATGTAACAAAACATTTACAAAGAACTCCTACCACTACATAGTTTACTGTGTAAATTTCATTAGTAAAAACTAAAAATCAAGGATAAAAATTAAAATATGCACATACTTTGCTGTTTGTACTCGAGGAATACAAGGCTCAAGCACATAATAATAGATCATAACAAAAATTTCACGCCAAACTAGGTGTGTTGTAGTTACAAACTCTATATCATCTACTAATCCTAAAAAGAATTGCAAAATGTAGCGCCCAGTCACCATGAATTGGATGTAGTATGAAATTGCTAAATAGTGAATGGTATAGTGTCTTACTATATTAAGTTCGTCTGACTCAGATACTCGATGGAAAGCATGCAGAGAATGAGGTAACTCAAGGGGAGCAATAGGATCACAGGTACCGTGTTTCGGAGTCTTCATCCGCATAAGAAGGTGCCAGCTGAGGGTTTAGGAAAAATAACAGAAATTATCAGTCAAGCAACTGATATATTTACTAAAGATCTTGAACAAAAAGTTGCCTTTAAAATATCATCACAAATTTGCTTGGGTTAAGGAGCATTAAGAACTTGAGTAGTTAGTCAGTAAGGGAGAAAATCAAAACACCAAAGAAGACACAATACTCCTTAAGGCTTAAACTATTGGAACCACTCAAAAATGCCCCATAAGAGAACACCTATAATGATAACAATAGAGTGATTGAATAATAATAATAATAATAATAATAATAATAATAATAACAATAATAATAATAATAATAATATTATTATTAAACAACAGTATGCATGATGCTTTGAGATTAATAATTCTATGACACCGCAGAAGATATCATATTGAGCTGGTACACAGATAGTGGAAATAAATTACTAAATTGAAAAAGAAATGATAGGTTTTCAATTACGATACATGACTTTATTGATTTTATATTGAAGGGTACTACAGTTTTTCCAACTATACTGTCATTAACTCTACAAAATCAATTCAGGATATTATTTGTAACCTGGCTAGTATTCCTTAGAACTTTCCCAATAGTAGGAAGGAAAATGTAACTATATACTATATGAGCTATTTAACTAGCAGAATAACAAATAAAACTTAATTATAAGATGAAAGAAAAGGAGGAAAGTTCATTACTTGTCAATTTTCATTTCCTTAGCCTTCAATACTTTATCAAGAAATGACAAAACAGATTGTTCATCTGTTCCCGGGTTCTTCTTCCCCTGCAATACAGCAGAAAACATTTATGATTCATGGGATCCATCATTTTTTTATACATTTTGGGGAAAAAAAATTATATTTATTATCACAGTCACAATATCTGCTGAGTACTTCCTCGACCTCAACATCAAATTGAAAGGCATACTAGGAAGTAGGAACCAAATTCTTTCTAGATATAGGAAGCCTATGGTTAGTTATAAGGGAAAAAAACAACCTAGTTAATGCAGACATGCGAAAAGTTCAGAAATACACCAGCATAATATGCACACTTCTAAAGAGCATCCAGTCAAACAAGGAATAGGAAAACTAAATCTTAGCATTTAAACAATTAAGTCAGGATTCATGGCAGAGGCAGCATATGTTTTAAATGTACTTGAAGGTTTCATGGGAAGCATAAAACATCGAAATAAGATTTCCTACCCAACCAAATGCAAATGGTAGATTATTCCCTGTGCCCAAAGGAACCGTGGCTATGGGAGGCGAATGAGATAATTTGAGATCACAAACAACTCCAAGCAACCAGCCAGCTGTTCCATCACCCCCAGCAACCTAGAGACAAAATACAAATGAAAAACTCAAATGAAAAACAATACCACTTGCATTTAAAATTGAACATATGGGTAAAACATGTTTGCATTATATAAATTATATCCAACAAAAATAAACCAAAAAAAGGTTAATAATTGCAGTTGCAGTCATTGTGATCTAGTGAGAGCTGACTGTGGTGTGCCTCATGGCCATGAACTATGAAGCACGGACACCGAACACTGACATGTTGACACCGACAATAATTTGAGAAAATAACATGATAAGTGTCGATGTTTGACACCTACGCGTGTCTGACACTGGAACACGCCTGATCTGAGGTGTGTCCGTGCTACATAGGCCATGAAATTGCAGTTCACAGTCACAGCCAAACATGATTGCACTGAAATCAAACTACAACTAACAACCTTCAATTTAAAATTTCCACACATAAAAACAGGAATTTCAGCTTACAATCAATCTCAATCTCTCCATAGTCCATATAGCAAGTTGATCACCTTGAACCTTCAAATTTTCCAAATTAGCATAAATTCTACTCAAAACCTTATCAGGAGTCTCTTCCCCCAAATCAAAAACCTAAACAAACACACAAACAAGCTCAATTCAGTCCTACATAATACAATAACATCAAATCGAACTCGAAAAATTCAGAAAAATCGAAATAAAAAACCTGTTTCTCTTTGAGAAGTGAACGGTAGGTTTTCAAGAGTTCTCCACCTAACTGACCACCACTCTTAGAGTTAACAAAAACAAGCACCGGACACTTTGGTCCATCACCATCAATTTCACCATCATCAACCTTAGAATCCGGCACGAGAACGTGATTCGGGATCCAAAAGTTCTTCAAGAATTCAGAATTGCGTGACGCCATTGTTGCATTCAGCTAGAAACGAAATCAATGTAGTAACTGAAATTGAATTGCAGGAGAAGCGATTAAAGTGATGTGAAAGTAAAAAGTAGTAATAAGGATAACGTGTGTGACGTTGACTATTAGTGCAAAAATCGTGATTATGAAATTAAGTGATTGTGATTATGAAGGAGAGTATAGTTTTGAAGTGCGATTGAAGAAGACCAGAATTGAGAGGGAGTTTATGGAAATGAAGGCAGCCAATGAGATAAAAAGAGGAAAGAGTATGGAAAGGGAAACATGATTGCTTGCCGGTTGAGCGGGCGCCTCAAAGCTCTTTTTTTTCAATATATTTTACCGTTTGACCCGACTTATTTTCTACTTTTCTGCTTCTTTTTAAATAAAGTAGAGAAGTAAAAAATTGTTTTTAACCCTATTTCTACGTAAAAGAAATAGAGAAATAAAGTAAAGAAGTACTCCTAGAAAGCAAGTAGAAATAAGGTCAAACATAATTTTTTACTTATCTACTCCCCCGGTCTCATATATAAGAAACAAAAAAAAAATACACCCTTTAAGAAAGTGGAGTAAATGATTAGGAAAAACATGTCATTTCCACTTTTACCCTTACTTTTTGTTTAAATTAAATTATTATTTATTATGGGGAAAAGTAAAACAAAGGGTAAAATTGGAATATTCAAAATAAATGTAATGATTGTAGTAACTTTTTCTTATCTTTAAGACTTTGTAATTTTTTTTTTTTGTTTCTTATATATGAGACCGGAGGGAGTACTTTGTTTAAGGAGAAGTAGAAAAGTAGAAAATAAGCAGGGTCAAACATGTTATATGTACTCCCGTGAGCTTAGCTTAGTTAATAAGGATATCGCACTGTGTGTGAAGGATTCCGGGTTGGAACTCTAGACACTCCACTCATTCACCTTTAAAGTGGATTTTCTAGCCCTTAGGCTATTTGACAAAAAAAGAAGAAGAATATTTGATGTATCTAGACTATATTATTATCTAGATACTACATCAAAACATACTATGAATCTAAAATGCAAACTTTTTCTTATAATAAGGGCTAGAGGGAATAATAAAAATTTGACTATATAGGAGATCATATTTCGATTTTAGTTTATAATAATATATATATGTGAAAAGTTAATGTAGATTAATAAACTTGAATTACTGAAAAAATTAATAGATTTATAATTTTATCAAAGTACAAATTTTAATATATAATAACAATATATGTAAAAATATTATTCATATTTACTAAAAATAGGCCGACCTAGTAGGCTTTAAAGGCTTTTTGCCCGACCATTTTAGCTAAATAAGCTTATAAGAAAGTTTTGACCTGCTCCATTTAAATAAATAGGCTGACCTGGTCTGAGCATATATAAGTTGGGTCGTAGGTCCCTGTAAGCCGACCTGACCTATTCCCACCTCTACCGGACACTCTTTAAACATTCTATTTAAAGAAATTATTTATTTTAAAAGTCAAACATTTTAATTTTTACTGGTTTTTTTTTTACTGTTTTGACTTCACATATTTCCATAAAAATTCAAAAAACATACTATTTAAAATGCTTAAAGTGTACCCCAAAGGAACTCGTTGGCAATATTTTTTATGATGCACTCTTGTTTTTTTTTTATATTTTTATTTATTTATTAAAAGATGCTTATAGTATTTCATTCATAATCAATTGGCTAATACATGTCTGTACATCAATAAAGATATTGGAGCTAGCTAGAGATGTGGCTACCCTTGCCAAAGTATGAGCTATCTCATTTGCTTGTCTCCTTTTTATATTTATTGATGACAAATATTTTTATAGAATTTTTTTAAATATATGTCCAATTTATTTTTATATTTATCAATGTCAATATTTGTCTCATATTTTTTAAGCATCCGTGAGAAATATGTGTCCAATGTATTTATTTTTTATTTATAAATGTCAAATATATATGTATCAGATTTATCAAAAAATATATATAAATATCGGTGTTTTTTATGTATCAATGTTAAATGTTTGTTCTATATTTTTTAATTTATTAATAAAAATATGTATTCTATTTTTAATGTATTAGTGACGAATATTTCTCCCATGTTATTTTTATATTTGTTAGTGGCTAAACTTCCATCAAAGCTTTCAATCCACATGCTAGAATCCGCTACTTTAATAACATTCGTTTTTTGTAGTTGTTACTCACGGAAAAAGATTGTCTGCAGTTGTAATTCAACTGCAGGATAATGTTGTTGGTTTTTTTTTTCTTTTTCAATTTTATAAATTATTTAAATAATAATATGTTTTTGTGTACTGTGTGGGCCTGCAGTTGGAATCCATCTGCAGGTGATCCACATCTGTTACTCACGTCCATATTTCCTCTAAGATATAAGTTTTTGTCATTAAACAAGTTGATCCACACCAGTTTCATCAAGCTAGTTTGATTCATAACACATAGACTTTGCAGTCCGAAACCACTCAATTCTTTAGGTTTCGTAACAAGGTCCCACGGACATCACGCACTTGCTCAATATCCTTCCAAATGAAAGCTCTCTCAATCTTTCTCAACCTCTTCCAAAGAGATTCTTGACCCGAGTCACTCTTTTAACAAATATATAAGGACATGTTCTCCCCATCTTAATGGACTTTCACGTTATGGTGCATAAGTCTTTTTTTTATGCATGGTGCATAAACAATGAAAATTGCTTTCCTTCCCCCCCCACCACAAATTTCTCGACCCCCCCCAAATCTATCGCGCCCCCAGATGTCTTGCACGCCCGCCAGTTTTTTCCCCCTCCCCAGATTTCTAGCCAAAACAATTTTGTTGTTGGAATGGTTTCAGATGGCTGTACTCAAAAACCATTTAATGATTTTGGAGTACAACCCTATAATTATGCACTTAACAGATTTTCTTCCCCCTCTGATTTTTAGCCAAAACCATTTTATGCACTTAATGATTTTAGAGTGCAAATCTCTGAAACCATTCTCACAACAAAATGATTTTGGCATGATTTAGGGGCGCGCGAGAAATTTGCGGGTGCGCGAGAAATTTAGGGGGCGTGCTAAACAATATTCCCTTATTTATGCACCATAACCACTCTTATGCACCAAAACCACTCTCCTTTTCATTAACCCACTAAACGGGTTGAAGAGGAAAATTTGGTATATTAAAAAAAATGCTAACCGTGCCTAAAAAAATAGTAATAATGTCATGGAAAGTGTGTAATTATGTAATCAAAAGTCTAAAAAGTCATATTTCTAACACCATTTTTCTTATTCACACTTGTTAGCATGACCCTCTTTTAAATAATTTGATGCAATTAACCACTTTATAAATTTTAATATTTTTCTTTTATAATTTCTATTTATAAAATTGGCATATGTTTTTTTTTCTTCCAAAATTAAAGTAAAGAGATAGAAGTATTTGAGATTTGAACTTCAGCCCCTAAATATAAAATGCATTGTTTCTATTCATTGAGCTAAATATACGAAGACAATATTCTTAAAAGGATTTAAATGTAAAATATAATTATAAATATTTTTCGAGCACTGATAGGACACCTATGCCTATGGCAAATGTAAGACACTAGTTATAAGAATTTTTCAATGTATATCTTTCATTTTATTTCTTTTTTACTTCCTTATGAGTGTCTCAAAGACACTAGTTAGCAAAATCCAATACCTATTACTCTCCATTCAAACTCATGGCTCGTGGGTCCAGTGGTGGATCATGAATGATTTCGTCTGGTGTGCCAAAAATTTATAAGTTACATGTATAAATAAAAGGAAATTGTTTAATATAATTCACTAGTTAGTTGGTAATATGTGTGTGTATATATAACCTGTATCAAATATTAAACATAAACAATAGATTGTTTCAATGACTAATTGATTATTATCACCTTGATGGCGTTGGTTCTAGTCCCCCCATGGCTACGTTTTTTAATAAAAATACAATAAAAAACAAAAAAAGACTCAAACTCGTGACGTTTTGTTCTTCAAAACACATCCTTAATCACTAGGACAAATGCAATTACGACATTAATGTTCACGTAATCTAGTATATAAGATAATTGACGGGTGCAAGTATCATATAATTGTAGAGTCTGTTTGGATTAACTTATTTTTAAGCTTATGCAAATATCTTATGCAATTTTTATGTATTTTTATAAGTTTGTCAAGGTAGTTTATGATAAAATAGTTTATAAAAATACAATTTTCACTAGTGTGAACTTAAAAAAATAGTATAAAACCTAAGTTATATCGCATAAGTTGTTTGCATAAGCTAAAAAATAAGTTAATCCAAACGGGCCCATATATATAATATATCTAATGGTTTCTGTAAAAAAAAAAATACAATGGATATTGTGGGTCCTACCTGCCCCAATGAAGATTCGCCCCTGTATAGATCTCATGGATGGATCTGGATCATCTCGAGTTTTCTCTTACTCCCTCTATTCTTAATTATAACCAAAAGTCTACTTTTTATATTCATTGAATAATTAATGTATCTGACATATATTATAGACTACTCCATCTGTCATAAAATATAAGCAAAAACTGGTCAACAAAAGTGAATGTATTTGGTCAAAATCTTTAACCAAATATATCAAGTTTCTTTGACTCATTTTTGCTTATATTTTGGGATGGAGGGAGTAAATACATTTGTTTTTGAATGAATCTAAAAAGTATATTTTTGCTTATATTTAATGATGGATCGTGTTTTTATAATTCAATGATTTATTGAGCCGTAAAAGAAAAGAAAGAGAAAATGCCGAATGAATGATATACTCGCTCCGTCCTTATAAGATCTTGTTTGACTACTGTACGTTCGCCATGCACAATTGTTTTTTGTTTTGAACAAGCCAAAATGAGATATTAATATATAAAAACATAAGTCTCCTCAGCACAAGATGTGCCACTGGAGACTAAGAAGGTTACAAGAGAGAACTAATGCAGAAAGAAACTAAACAAGGCTCAAACAAAACATAAGACTAGACTACCAGCTATGACAATTTAAAGCTAAAGTAACATTTGTCGCTTTAAACCACCTATAGGAAAAAGTCTTGATCTTGTCCAACATGAGAAGTATAGAGTTTGATGAGCCTCTGAACAATCCGTGGTTTCTTTCTGTCCAAACAACCCACACGCAGGCCAAATAAGTTGCATGAATGAACGGCGTGCGCGGGTATCACCTGCTGATATAGAGAACTGAACAAAATGATCCGGGAGTGTCTGAGCTGTCACCAATGAAGAGCCAATCCAGGAACTAATGAGAGACCAAAGGGAACCAAAAGTATCGCAAGAGATGAATAAGTGCGTAGCCGACTCGACCGCTCCACAACCAGAAACACAGCACTGAGCCTCTGCTGCTATAATGCCTCGAGTGATCATGTTTACTTTGGTAGGCAACATATCCCGCAAACCTTCAAAGGAACCTGAGGATGCCAAATGAGACCTGCCGCCGCATCTACAGTAACCACATCCTGAACCGTCAAAATCTGATAAGCACCACAATTTTGATCGCTAATATATTTAATTGTCTATTAGTAAAAATTATAAAAACTTAATATTTTAAAAATATTCATCAAAACAAATTAAAGAAGATCTTATATACTAGTAATATTTATATTTATATATTATTAAGAAAATACGATCAAAACAAAGCAAATGAATATTATATTTATGTCAAACATGTTCTTATATAATTAGAGAGATGAAGTACAACCTAGGTTCTCATGATCATATGACACACGTGACATATCTGTCACCTAGTTACTTACTAGTAAAAGTGGTCCTAGTAAAAGGCACCACGAACTTCTTCATCTTTTTCTTTTTGTGAATTTTATACATTCAATCATACGAGGAAATTATTACAAAACCTTCCGCGAGTTACATGAGCAATGAGCATATATTAAAAAAATAGTCAACAACCCACTCATACATGATATATTTATTCATTTGATTCTTATCATAGGAGACCAAATCCTCCAAAATATATATTTATCGTTGTTTTGGACTGTGCCTAAATGTCCAACATGTTGAGGACATCCTCCTCTAGGCCGTCGAGCAAGGCCCACAGACACAAATTCAAATCCTTTTGACCGTTAGTCAGCGTACATCTCTTCCACGATTTATAACGCTCGACATCGGAATGATGAGCTTTTAATGCTCATCACGGCTCCTCAGCTGTTTTCCGACAGCCATTGATGGACATTAACTGTCCATCAACGGTTTTGGCCCAGTGCTGAGAGCTATATATAGAGCACTTCCACAGCTCTACAAGACACGCATTCTTTAGCACTGAAAACCTTCACTTCACCTCAACTGACTTGATCGTCGAGGTGTCTGCAGGTACACAACCCCCTGCGGTTGCATTGGACTAAACAAAGGACAAAACCACCGTACACCGTCGCAGTTTGGTCGACTCTGATCAAGATAAGATCAATCCTCCACCTAGTTATAATGTTATATACACATCTATAACAATATAACTATGTATCTTAGTTGAATAACTACTGTGGCACCACCGTTAGAAAATATCTATCGAAACAAATTCAATGACATTTTATATGTTAATACTCTCTCCGGCCTCATTTGTAAGCAAAAGTCAATTAAAAAATTTGGCCTCAAATATAAGCAAAAGTTACCAAAAGTAACTTTATTTAATGCTATTTTTCTAAAAGTACCCTCATTAATTGTTCTATTTTTTGACATGATTCCATAGCTCAATGTAAATTTAATATTTTGCAAATGTCATTTTAGGAATTCTAATTGAAATAACACACAAAATTATGACAAAAAAACAATTTCTTAATAAGTGTGCAAAATGAAATATTTGCTTACAAATGAGACTGGAGGGAGTATTATGGAAGTAGTATATACGATCAAATTTAGGTCATTCATTTTAAAACGGAAAATTATGCATTCTTGATGCAGGTGGGACCTTGGGACCAGTACGTAACCGGCAAGAAATTCAAAGTTGAGTAGTTTTTGACAACTTCTCCTTCTCATTTTTTATTTTCCTTAAAAAAACTTCTCCATCTCATTCCACAACAACTTCACAAACATGAAGGTGATAGAACAAAGTCAAGTTTCGCCACCACCCAATTCAGTTCCATCACCAACCATCCTTCCCTTAACTTTCTTCGACTTTCCATGGTTTTACTGTCACCCGATTCATCGCATATTCTTCTACCACTTTCCTCATCCAACTCATCACTTTCTTCAAACAACACTTCCCATTCTCAAACACTCACTTTCCTTAACCCTCCAACACTTCTTCCCCTTCTCCTCCAACCTCATCATCCCGCAAAATTCCCAAGATGCCCCTTACATACGTTACCTCAATACCGACTCTCTCTCTTTCACCGTTGCTGAATCCTCAGCAGACTTCAACCTCCTCATATCTGATTCACAAGATGCTCAAAATTGGCACCCTCTTGTTCCAAATTTGCCTCCACCTAGTACTGAACAGAACAATACACGAGTCATTCCAATAATGGCCATACAAGTCACCGTTATGCCGAACTCTGGCTTATCTATATGTCTCACTTTCAACCATGTTGCTGCAGATGGAAAATCACTTCACCATTTCATGAAATTTTGGGCCTCTGTTTCAAAAAACAGAGTAAACAACAACGTTTTGTCTCTTGAAGAGTCTCTGCCTATGCCTCCCGATCTACCTTCGCACGAAAGAGATAGAGTTAAAGATCCAAAGGGTCTTAAACATATCTACTTAAAAGAACTACAAGATTTTGATTCCAAAAACTTGGAATTCGCGGGTCTAGTTCGAGATTCTTATGTTAATAAGATACGAACAACTTTGGTTTTGAGCTTTGGACAAGTTCAGAAACTGAAGAAATGGGTAGCTGAAAAATGTAAAGAGAGTCATGGTGGAACACAGCATGTGTCAACTTTTGTTGTGACAAGTTCCTTGATTTGGTTCTGTATGATAAAATCAGAGCAAAATAAAGGTGAATATGTTGATGATATCTGCTACTTTGTGTTTCTTGCAGATTGTCGTGATAGCGCCGAATTTGCATTACCAAAAACTTATTTTGGAAATTGTATTGCATCTTATACTGTGGCTTTAAAGAGAGATGAGTTAGTTGGAAAAGATGGGATTGTTGTGGCTGCAAAGGGTATTGAAAAGAAAATAACAGATTTTAAAAGTAATGCTTTGTTAGGAGCTGAATCTTTGATGTCTGATTATAGGGATTTATCGAAGCCGGGTACGTCTCTTGTAGTAGTTGCTGGATCACCTAAACTTGCTGTTTATGAGACTGATTTTGGTTGGGGTAAGCCTAAGAAATCTGATGCAGTTCATCTTGATTCTTCCGGGTCAATATCTCTTTCTGATTGTAGAGATGGTGGAAACGGAATTGAGATTGGTTTGGCTCTTGAGAGGTCTAGAATGACTAATTTCATCAGCATATTTCAAGAACAACTTGATAATATTTGTAGCATGTGAGTGAGCAAATCACTTTTCTTTTACTCTCTGTGTTAATATTTGGTTCAATAAGTTTAGGCAAACATTCTACTTTCTAGAGTAATGAAGTATTGATTTCAACTTACTTTACTATAAGTAGAGTGACTGCTAAATGTCTAAATGTGTGATTGTACCACTCATGATTGCTATATACTCCATTGTTTATGAAAACAAAAACAGACCCAAATAACATGATAACTTGATCATGACAACATTTTTTTCTTTAACCAATGTCTTCTTATATAATATTCTCTTTATAAGTATGACAGATTGAATTAATATGGTATTGCAACACAATACTGCATACTACAACAGCAGTTGTAGAGATTAAATTTCAACACATTATGTATTTATAAAGCCGTCTTATAAATATAGGTTACATGTTACAAATACTAGGTTTCAAGGTTTCAAGCATATACTACTAGACCAACCTGGGACTGGGAATTACATGTTACAAATATTATCAAGTTGTTCTTTGAAGATTATTGGAGATAAGATTAGTTAGTAATTAGTTGGTGTTCGTTACTAGTTAGATGTGTATAAATAAGCTTGAGCTAATCATTTGTACTCAACTTTTCCCATATTATAATATTCTATTTTGTTCAAATAAACTGACCGCTAACACGGACAGATTCACGTACCAAAATCCCCTATGACAAATCACATCATACATAAACGGCCCTTTCGAGACAAACAAACCTAAACCACTGCAAACTGCCGGATCCGAACGAAAACAGAACATGACAGATGCAATAGGATCTTGAAGGGACGATGATACTAAAGCGACACCAACGGCAAGAAAATTGCGGATCTCAACAGATCTGGAAGAATCAAATATCAAGGCAGTGCAACAATATGAGCCACCGCTGAACAAGGATATGAGCAACAACAACGACGACAACGTGAACCAACCCAAACCATTGTCGTTTGAATAGAACACATCAAGAACCAATTTTGTTTGTCTTTGCCGAAAGAGATGAACGGTAGCGCACAACAACAGAGTACACAACACTGAGATCAAACACACCAGTGCACAGAACCAACAATAGAGACATACTGGAGCTCGGGTCATGAACAACACGAACGGAAGAACAGCGGCGGTGCCGTCTGTAACACCCTCATTTCCCGACCAATTATTATTAACAAAAATGAAGATTATTTTTCAAAAGAGAATGTCACTTACTAAAATCTAAAACATAATTTCTATTTAATTAAAACTCGCAGCGAAATAAATAAAATTATCTAAATACAAACTTCGATTAAACTAAAAACTCGTACTAATGTCTGAATTATTTCAAAAAGGGAATGAAGTATTGTTTGATTAAAAATAATAGATCAAAGTCTCCAAATTACTTGACCAAAAAAAAAAAGTCTCCAAATTAAATGTTTATGAAATAAAAGAAGCTTAAAATAAAACTAGATGGTTTTCCCCCATGTCACTAGTATTAGAAGAGACATCTATATGCCAACCTCGAGCACGAGTAATGGATTCCACCGCAAATTCTAAGATTCACCCTCTACCTGAAAGTCTACAATTGCAAATCGTAGGGCAAGCCAAATAAAACGTAATATTCAATAATTGAGGTGAATACAAACAAAAAAAAAACTAAATAAATAATTAAATACGCCACAATGTATACTATGTCATAAAAATAAAAGGTTTTTCTATCATGTGCAAACTTGCACATGTTAAGAAGTTTTATTTAATAAATAATTATTGTTTTTCAATAAAAAATTACCACTTTTGACTACTTTAACATGTGCAATGTTGCACATGTTAGACAAACCCAAATAAAAATAACAAAACAAAATAACAAGTACAAATAGTAATGTAACTAAACTTCAAATCAAATCTATGTCATAAAAATTCTAAGACTCACTAATATGCATGTGGTACCAAGGCCGGAGGTCATAAATGAACACTCCTCTACACGACAACAATTTTTGGAAGGACTACAAACCCGCGGCAAGGACTTGACAAATGAATGAATACATGGTTATATTATCCAAACAAATGCAACTTCTCAAAATAGCAACAAAATCAACACGACCACAACAAATCTACACGACAACAACTCACCAGCTAAAATCTCAAAATTAGAAATCCTCAAACCCAAAATTTTAAAATATGTGATTCCCTAACTCTCTACCAGAGAAAGATTTTCATGGTCACGTGACCATATAGTCACACTCACATAATTTTTTTTATTATTTATTATATAATTGAAAAAATAAATTGAAAAAGTGAATTGGAAAATTCTTTGAACATATTAGAATTATTTATCATATTAGAATATTCCCTCTCTACCATTCAAAAGAACATAGACTAATTAGAAAATTCTTTGATAGACACAAATATAAATATGAGGTGTTAGTCACAATCACAAAACAAACAAAAATTAAAAAGAAAAAAAACAAAATGATGTTATTATATTATTTTGTTTTAAATTTTTGGATTAGTGTGTGCGCCCAAATAAAATATTTGGGTTTGTGTCTAAGTATTCCTCTAGGTTAATTACCTATTTATTTTGTTTAGAGGCAAAAGGAAGTATATATTAATAAAAAAACAAAACACATACCTCAAAGTATAAGTCATACTGAGAGTGTCAAAAACAACTTACAATCATGCCCAAAGCTTAAAAATGAATACACATATACCAGTGGCAGCAAACGAAGACAGCCAGGTCGGAGCTGGAAAGAGGAAACAGAGGCTAATTACTAATTCATTCACCTAATGATTTTATAGAAAAAGTGATTAAGTTTTATTTATTTATTTTTTATAAAAAAGTACCAACTTTTTTAATGAAAAAGTCACTTAAAAACCCTCACCAATCCTAACTCTCAACCTCAAGTTGTTAATTGCTCAAATTAATTCTACTGTGTTGACAGGCTTATGATAACTCCATTAAAGCTTGATTTTTAAGCTCCAATAAATCAAGTGCAGAATTTCAAAGGAATGGATTATGCTAATTCAAGAGGGCAGAACGAAAATGAAATCAAAGCATAATAATTCAACACAAAGGAAATAGAAAAAAAAACATGAAAACTTAATCTAATCCGACCAATTAAGTATTAGTCGTCCCCTAACCTCAATTTGTTGGTTTCTTTCTTTGATCCTAAGCTGCAGCAAACTATGCGTCGCCCTCTCCTCTCTTTGCTCTCTCAATTTTTTTGATTTTTGTTAGTGTGTAAACTAGGATTAGTTTGTGCTTTACTTATACTTAAACTTAATCATAAACCTTATTTTATCCTTGTGCTTGCTCTCTACTTCTTCATAACTTCTAATTTTATTTTCTAAACTTCTAAATTTATGTTCACTGGTGAATTTTAATATTATACTATCACTTAACAACCCCACATGCACACAAAATAGGGAAAAGAGCAAAATATGAAGATATAATTAAACAAATAAATAAAATAACTTAATAAACTATTTCAAGAAAAACTGAGGCGTTACACCGTCGCCGACAAAACCAAGATCCCTATGAACTTTTTCATTTTGTGAATTTTACGGTTTTCTTTTGTACTCTCTCTTGATAATTTGTGAGTATTTATCCATTGACAAATTATTAAGGGGTGATATAAGTCTAACCACATTCAAATTATACAAGGAAATTATTATAAGATGACATCTACCCTATTCCTCTGAATAATTTGAGAATATTTATCCCACTACCAATGAAAACAAGTCAAATAAATAGACTTATATGTGGTATCTACAACTAACTTTTAACTTCACGTAGATACTTATGAATCATTCTTATTATATTGTTGAATAAACACCTTATTTTCCACGAGTTGCATATGGACCCAGATTTGCTGCAATTTCATTTTCACACGGTTAATGCAATAACAAATCTAGACTATTTATTTATGATCAGACGGCACATATTTTATATACAGATTTACTCACTAAAACAATCTAAACCGCCGATTTATGATCTGACAGTCCAGATCTATTACAACAAGGTGCTGTCACTACGTCAAATCCAACTCCAGTTGCATACGCATTCAAATCATACAAGAAAATTATTATAAAATATTCCACGAGTTGCATGGGCTAATAAATGATATAGGCCCAGGGCTATGAACAGTTCCACTCATAAATAATATATTGCTGGGTTTGATTCATATCTTAGCAGATCAAATCCATTTAGAACAAAGTCACACAAACATGAAGGTGATAGAACAGAGTCAAGTTTCACCACCACCCAATTCAGTTCCATCACCAACCATTCTTCCCTTAACTTTCTTCGACTTTCCATTGTTTTACTGTCACCCAATTCATCGCATATTCTTCTACCACTTTCCTCATCCAACTCATCACTTTCTTCAAACAACACTTCCCATTCTCAAACACTCTCTTTCCTTAACCCTCCAACATTTCTTCCCCTTCTCCTCCAACCTCATCATCCCTAAAAATTCCCAAGATGCCCCATACATACGTTACCTCAACACCGACGCTCTCTCATTCACCGTTGCTGAATCCTTAGCAGACTTCAACCTCCTCATATCTGATTCACAAGATGCTCAAAATTGGCACCCTCTTGTTCCAAATTTGCCTCCATCCAGTACTGAACAAAACAATACACGAGTCATTCCAATAATGGCCATACGAGTCACTGTTATGCCGAACTCTGGTTTATCTATATGTCTCACTTTCAACCATGTTGCTGCAGACGGAAAATCACTCCACCATTTCATGAAATTTTGGGCCTCTGTTTCAAAAAACAGAGCAAACAACAATGATTTGTCTCTTAAACAGTCTCTGCCTATGCCACTCGATCTGCCTTCACACGAAAGAGACCGAGTTAAAGATCCAAAGGGTCTTAAACATACCTACTTAAAAGAACTACAATATTTTGATTCCGAAAACTTGGAATCGACCGGTCTAGTTCGAGATTCTTGTGTTAATAAGATACGAACAACTTTAGTATTGAGCTTTGAACAAGTTCAGAAATTGAAGAAATGGGTTTCTGATAAATGTAAAGATAGTCATGGAACACAACATGTGTCGTCAACTTTTGTTGTAACAAGTTCCTTGATTTGGTTTTGTATGATAAAATTAGAAGAGAGTGAAAGAAAAAGTGATCAAGGTGATTGTGTTGCTGTTGTTGAAGATCTGTGCTACTTTGCGTTTCATGCAGATTGTCGTGATAATGCTGAATTTTCATTACCAAAAACTTATTTTGGAAATTGTATTGCATCTTATTGTGTGGTTTTAAAGAGAGATGAGTTAGTTGGAAAAAATGGGATTGTTGTGGCTTCAAATGGTATTGAAAAGAAGATACGAGATTTTAAGAGTGATGCTTTGTTAGGAGCTGAATCATTGATGTCTGAATATAGGAAATTATCAAAACCGGGTACGTCTCTTGTAGTAGTTGCTGGATCACCTAAACTTGCTGTTTATGAGACTGATTTTGGTTGGGGTAAGCCTAAGAAATCTGATGCAGTTCATCTTGATTCTTCCGGGTCAATATCTCTTTCTGATTGTAGAGATGGTGGAAACGGAATTGAGATTGGTTTGGCTCTTGAGAGGTCTAGAATGACTAATTTCATCAGCATATTTCAAGAACAACTTGATAATATTTGTAGCTTGTGAATGTGCAAATCACTTTGCTTTTACTCTTTCTGTTACTAATATTTGGGTCAATAAGTTTAGGCAAACATTTTACTTTATATAGAGTAATGAAGTATTCATTTCAATTTACTTTATTATATGTAGTGTGATTGCTAAATGTAGTAGAGAAGACATGTTATGGGACTTTCAAGGGAATACTCCCTTTTCAATTAGTTCATCTATTTTAAGTACAATTGAAATATCTTCTTTCAAAATGTTGCAACTCCTTTTGTTGATATGAAAAATATTATCTTTTGTTTGCCAATGTATGAAGTGATTTCCTTCATACTAGAATGATGTGTTGTTTGTAGTCAACATCAGTGAAATCTAAGACAGTAATTTTTTCGGTAGTCATGGCAGAAAAGAAACGTCTTAAAGTTGTTGTTACCGGAATTAAAACCATTTAAAATAATTTTTTCAACCACCAAAGAGGTTATTCAGATGAGTTGCAGATTAATCGCCCTCTTTAAGACGTTATACAACACTGTCAAAAAATGTGGAACAGACTATCAACCACGACGTTAGAACTTCGCCATTCTAAAATGTTATTATGATCATCTTAATATAATACTAGAATCACTCTTAAACAAAATGGGGGACAGCGTAGGGAGAATAGAGATATTTGGAATTGCTGTAAGCTTTGTGATTTTCTCAAAGACTTAACACTCTTTATATAGTTTTGAGAGCTAAACAATGTGTGTAATCTAACTCATATAAGACTTAACGTTTTTCTCAAATTACAGATACTAACATGCTACAGACACTAGTATTTTCTATTATCCCATGTGAAACTTTAGAATTTTTGTTTTTAATTCATACACTACTATGCTCTATGTTCCAATACTTACAAGTTAAATTCTGCCCACAAGAAACTTATTAGAAGTTAAATTATGAACATGAATTTCTATTATGAAGTGGACGAAGCCATAATTAGGGACATAATGTGTTTCCACAATAAAGTGTAGATAAACTATACCACTGTTGCCCTTATTTATTCCATGTTTAATAGTACTTCAGTTGTTTAACGAATTACATAGGCTCACTGGGTTTGTACTTTGTACAACCGCAGAAGCATTTATACCGTTTTTATGGAAATTAAGTAGCAAACAGTGTAAAAACTAGAAGGCAACAAAAATAAATGTATGTCTAAATAGTGTGGTATCATGTGACTATAAATGACATTTCTTCCGCAATAAAAGTTGGTTCAGTTGTTAAGAGCAGCTCCAGCCAGGGACGGACCCACATTGTCACTTGTGTAGGCATCCGCCCCCATTATGTTCTGAGCAACTTCAGTCATATATACACTAGGTAAATATAGAGAAAAGAGAGTGAAGGCATAACATTTCTGCTGGGAATAACTTTTTGCAGAAATTTCATATCCATACACTAACTATACAATACATATGTTCTAGTTAAATTAAGAGAAATATTAAGATTTGTTCCAGAGTCACTCGTTAAGCATTTAAAAATAGAAAGTTATTAAGTATTATGTAGTCAACACATTAAAAATTTAAATTTTGGTTTTTTTAACACATATAATTTGTTCTTTTATTTATTTTTTAGTTTTTTGACTAGTGTCCGCGGACAGGTTAACAAGACTCTTAAATTAAATAACTATAAAAGAAAGGTCGAGAGAGATGCTTTTTTTTTTTTTTTTTTACTAATGAGAGAGAGATGTGGAACTCAATTTATAGGCTTTGTTATCTCTGGACTCAAATATAAGTAAAAATTAGTAACAAAGTTTATGTATTTGATCCAAAATTTAAATCAAATGTAATACTCCACCGGGTCCTTAAGAAACTTTTGATTTTTCAGGTTCATTCAATAATTAATGTATTTGGTTTATATTATGGACCAAATGTTGGAACAAAGTGAGTTTATTTATAAAACACCCTAAGTTTTGATGGTAACAGAATATTAAATGGACAATTGGAATTACTAATTATTGATCTAGTGTGCAGGAACAAAGTAAAAATTTAAACACTAAGATCATCATTTTTGAGCTTCTGAAGACCACATTCTGAACGTTAAGGCTCTGAACGTTGAATCTCTCAGAGTCTCTAAATCAAGTCCTTCAGACGCCAAAAGTGTACATGTCCTGAAGCTTGCGTAATTCAGTCAGAAGACAACGAAACGTCATTACAAGCTTCCAGCGACATTCTCTGAAGATTGACAGCTCATGAATAATGAAATAGTACATCAACCTTATCTTCAAATGGAGCGTGTAGTACTCTGTACTATTGATTACTCAAAATGCTGAAGCGCCATTTGAAAAAGGACGAAGTAGTGGAATTGGTTTACTCCTTTTGGAAACCACGATCATTTCCATATCAACAAATGCAAATGTACTAACAACGGTCTTATCTCAACGTCTCAATCTACTGAAGTATATATAGAAGACTCATCTCTTATGAGAAGACTACTGAAGCACTGAACGTTTGAACAACTATACATTGAGAGCAATTTGAATTTCAAGCCATAGAACTGTTCATTCTTTGTAACTCTAAGCAACAATATCTTTTGATATTATTTTAGACTCTGAGCCTAATTCTTTGCATTCACTTAGGATTAAGTTTAAGTGTTAGTGAGTCTAGCTTAGAAACATTCAGTCACTACTTAATTTGTGTTAAGTTAGTTTTGAAGTCTCTTGTCTTGTGTGACTTGAGCAAGTGTGAAGTCTCCTGCTGTGTGTTCTGGAGCAAGTGTATAATCTTGTGTGATTATAGTGAAATCCTTTGGAAGTGCAAGGGGACTGGACTACTATCGATTTGTGAGAGCAATCAGGATAAATCTTTGTGTGCACTCTTCTCTCTCTCTCTCTCTCTCTCTCTCTCTCTCTCTCTCTCTCTCTCTCTCTCTCTCTCTCTCTCACTCTCTCTCTCTCTCTCTCTCTCTCTCTCTCTCTCTCTCTCTCTCTCTCTCTCTCTCTCTCTCTCTCTCTCTCTCTCTCTCTCTCTCTTCTCTCTCTCTTCTCTCTCTCTCTCTCTCTCTCTCTCTCTCTCTCTCTCTCTCTCTCTCCCTCTCTCTCTCTCTCTCTCTCTCTCTCTCTCTCTCTCTCTCCATCTCTCTGTTTATTTGTGCATTGTGTTTATATAGCTTTCTATTATCCGCTGCATTTACTCTTACAAAGCTAGAAAAAGTTTTAACTTTTAAAAACACAATTCAACTTCCCTTCTTGTGTTTTTCACACCCTTCACCAAATACATTTAGTTATTCAATGAACCAAAAAAATTGACTGTTTCTTATAAAAAGAACCGGAGGGAGTAAAAAAAAGATCTTGCATTGTAAATGTTAAGGAACACAAAAATAGAAGTTTTATATTGAGAAAAACAAAAAATCTGACAAAAAATTGACTTTTAAAAAGATAAATTTACATCTTTTAAGATAATTTTTATGGGCACATGTTAACATTTTCTTTAAATAAATTGACTAATTTTTACTTCTATTTGAGACCATAGTAAAATATACATATTGCCCCCACTGCTCCAAATTTCTGGAATTCGTCCATGGCTCCAGCGGTTGTTTTTCAACATGGGTCCGCCAGCATGTAACTTGGAAAAGTGAGTATTTTACATAAAAAAATGGTTGGAGTCCGTCAAAGTGTAATACGGGTGCTTTCAGAAAGTAACGTAGCTTCCCTGACACAAATCCAGTAATACTATATGTTTGGAATTTAAAAATATTTAAATTAGCATATTAAGTTGTAATAAAATTGCGTATGAGTAAAATATGAATATGTAAGACCATCTCCAATGGTGGATTTTATATTATTAAAAACTGGTTTTTAATAGGAACTACCATTGGAGCAATACACTTTTGAATTCTTAATAGGAACCGATTCTTAAATAAGAATTCTCTCTCTTCTATGTCCCACCTTAGTTTTCATTAAAATATATTTTTTATGCGACCCGCTTACTTTTATATATTATTAATAATTATAATATGTTGTGATGTAGAGTTATTGATGCGACCCATTTAAAACTTTTGAAGAGGTGTTGAGTTGGAGGGATTGAGTGCTTATTAAGAACTATTATTAAAAAAATAATAAATGAGTGATGTGTACACGTGGAGCCAAGTTAAGAACTCAAATTTGGGGAGCTCCATTGTGGATGCTCTAAGGTAAAATAGTAGTACCAATGGGACCCATAAAATACCTTTGAGCGGAGTTCACCATTGAAGCAAAAAATAAGTAAGTTGCTTCAAGATGATGTGGCACCAATAGAACCCACAAAATACCCTTCGATGAAGTTCACCATTGGTGATGCTCTAAGAAGTTGACTCATACTCTGCAATGTTATGAGCTCAACTTTCACTGTCAGCATAAAGAACTCTTTGGTAGGTGATTTGTCTGAATTTGATTTCTAATCTAACTTAGACCATCTCCAATGGTGGATCTTACACTATTAAGAACATATTCTTAATAGGAACTGATTCTTAAATAAGAATTTTCTCTCTTCTATGGCCCACCTTGGTTTTGAGAGTCATAGTGGAAATACCGGTTTGAGTCTTTGGTGGAGGAATCTCAGTTTGAGGTGGAGTTTGTTACTAGTGTGACTAGAGGAAGACAAACAATCAACAATAGCTCTTGGCTATCTAGGAGATAGGGAGGAGAGTGGTATTGTTGGACCAAAGAAGTGTATAGCTATGGAGACCTTGTGAGTGGCTTGTGGAACTTGCCTAAAATTCCAAGGTTAAGTTGAGAGGCAAGTAATTCTTCGAGAGTACGGGAGACATTCCGGGGTTCGAAGAGGGTGGTGGAGCTTGTTGGACTATCTAAAAATCCGATGATAGTTGGGAGCAAGCGTTTCTTCAGGAGGACGGACTTAGCTACTCCGGGGGCTGAAGATGGTACGATGCAACTTGTGGATTGTCCTAAAATCCAAGGGCAATGGGAGACAAGACTTTTCGGGAGTACGGAGAGGTAGAATCCGGGGGCCGAAGAGGTGTGGTGTTAATCGTGTGGAAGCGGCACGGCGGTTGGTGGGAAGTTGGCACCATGATCAATTAAAAGGCAAGGTGGAGATTGTTGGAGAATTGCCTTAGAATTGATGGAGAAAGAAAGGAACTGGTGTTGATTCTGGTTGTGGCGCGGCGCGGCCGGGTCCCTATGTGTAGCGCAGTGCTTGCTGCTGCTGTTGTTGGTCTGCTCTGTTGTTGGCGCGGCGCGCAGATGCGCGAGCCTATATATAGGCTGTGCGTTTTCTGATATTTTAAGGGGGTTTTAGGGTTTTTGAGGCCAACAAGAAACTAGGGTTAATAGAGTAACATCTTGGAAAGACTCTAGGGTTGGAGAAACATTTTATCACCTTGGGAAACACTTCTTGATTGAATTTGTTGGTCACGGGAAGAAATTCGGGACTTGGGTAGAATTAGGGAATTTCTAATTCTTGTAACTCTTGTGGTGAATTTCATTGTAATCAAGTATTCTATTGATAGCGGAACGGAGAGGGCTGCCCCCCCAGAGTAGGTTCATTAACACCGAACTGGGTAAACAATATCTCGTGTTCTTTATGTTTTTCGCGGTTATTCGTGTTGATTATTATTATTGTCATTCTCAATTATTTGATTGCTTTAATCAGATTGCTCCACACACTAAGGTTATTGGTGTGAGTTTAACCGAATTCACAACACTTACGATAATGGAGCCAACTATAACTATATCAGAGTCCTACTACGCTGTAGGATTTCACCACTTTAAAATGTTACTATAATCACCCTAATATGATACTAGGAGTAGGACCACTCTTAAATGAAAGCAACAACAAGAAAGAGGAAAAAGTGGCTCGAAAGTGCACCAAACAGAAAAAGGAGAAGAGAGAAGCTTGGAAATGTTGCAAGCTCGGTGTGATTTTCTCAAAGACTTCTTTATATAATGTTGGGAGCTAAACAATGTGTGTAATCTAACCAATGTGAAACTTAATGTTTTTCTCAAATTACACATACCAATATGCCACACACACTAGTATTTTCTATTATCCGATGTTAGACTTTAGAATTCACTACTATGCTTTATGTTCTAATACTTACATGTAAAATTCTGTCAAAAAAAAAAACTTACAAGTTAAATTATGAACATTGAGTTTCAATCGTGAAGCCATAGTTAGGGACATAATGTTTTCTCACAATAAAGTGTAGAGAAACTATACCATTGTTGCCCTTAATTATTCCTTGTTTAGTAGTACTATATGTTCACATAGGCTCACTGGTTTGTGAAATTTACAGGCAAATATCTAGTACAACCGCAGAAGCATTAATCAAATCATTGCTATTGTTTTTATGGAAATTAAGCAGCAAATTCAACTTTCAGTGTAAAAACTAGATGGCAAAAAAAATGTATGTCTAAATAAATAGTGTTCTATCATGTGACTATAAATTATGTTGAGTATGGTTCATATATGCATCAGGAAGAGGCGGGAGGTGGCCAAAGAGTTGAACTAGCGGAGCGAAGCGAAGGAAGAACTTATTGATAGGTAATTTGTATGAGTTTGATTAAACTGAGGAACTTCAATAAATTCAACTCACCTAAACTTGTTATAACCAATAAAAAGACATTCTCTTGCTCTTCCAAGTTCCAACCATACCTTATCCATGTAGTTCTTTTTATTTTTATAATAATTTTTACTTAGAGCATCTCTAATAGAGATATCTAAGAAAGTTTTTTAGGCTAATTATCTGTAACTTATTTTTTCTTATTATCAGAGCAATCATGATATGATGAAGTGGGTATCTAAAAAATTATTTAAGTACCTTATTTAAGGTATCCTATCATCAATTCAATATTGACTTTTTTTGTTGTAAATAATATTGCCTTATTTATAAGAGTTGCATAATTTTATGTCAACCTTGGAACAAAATATATATAAGTTGCAAAAGTATTACTATGGTGTTAGTGTGGTTTGTCACTTGGTAGTGTTTCTGCGTTTGTTTAACAATTTTTGTTTTAATTTGTTGGATATGGGCCAACTTTACCGCAAGTGAGACAAAACTATGTATCATGTATTGAGTAAGTGGAGTGGAGAACCAACTTTTCTATTTGGTGAGGGCCATGTTATAAATATTTTTTTATACTTCCTTTTTGCATTATTTCTTGTAATCAATCTATATCTATCAATGGAAATCAATACTTTCTTCTATCTCTCGCGATACCAAGACATATAAAGTAGCAATATAATAAAAAGAAAAGTTTCAAAAGATAGTGCAGACATGTGCCCCATATGTGTGTATAATTTTTACTTTACCACAGGATTTTATAATGATGAGTTACACTGACTCTCAACTCTAAGACATAGTTGTTGAGTAAATAAATAAATAAACATATATTCCTCCTTTTGATTCTTATCTTAGGAGATCAAATCCTCTCATATAAATTGATCCTCCATTTACAACAAAGTCACAAACACAAACATGAAGGTGATAGAGCAGAGTCAAGTTGCACCACCACATGGTTCACTTCCATCACCAACCACACTCCCTCTCACTATCTTCGACAATACATGGTTTTACTGCCGATACCCCGCTAAACGCATATTCTTCTACGACTTTCCTCATCCAACTCATCACTTTCTTCAAACAACACTTCCCATTCTCAAACACTCTCTTTCCTTAACCCTCCAACACTTCTTCCCCTTCTCCTCCAACCTCATCATCCCTCAAAATTCCCAAGATGCCCCTTACATACGTTACCTCAACACCGACGCTCTCTCATTTACCGTAGCTGAATCCTCAGCAGACTTCAATAACCTCATATCAGATTCACAAGATGCTAAAAATTGGCACTCTCTTGTTCCAAATTTGCCTCCACCGAGTACTGAACAAAACAACACACAAGTCGTTCCAATAATGGCCATTCAACTCACTATTATGCCAAACTCCGGCTTATCTATCTGTCTCGCGTTCAAACATGTGGCTGCAGACGGAAAATCACTTCACCATTTCATGAAATTTTGGGCCTCTGTTTCAAAAAACAGAACAAACAACGAAAACAATTCGTCTATTGAACACTCTCTGCCTCTTGATCTTCCTTCCCATGAAAGACATACAATACTTAATACTCCAAAGGATCCTAATATAACCTACTTACAAGAATCACAAGATTATGTATTAGAAAAAGTCGAATTCGCAGGTCTCATTCCAGATGTTTATCCCAAAAATATACGAACTTGTTTAGTGTTGAGTCATGAACAAGTTCAGAAATTGAAGAAGTGGGTTGTTGATAAATGTATAGAAACAGCACAACACATTTCAACTTTTGTGGTAACATGTTCCTTATTTTGGTTTTGTCTGGTAAAATCAAAGCAAAGTGATCAAGGTGATTGTGTTGTTGTTGATGATGATCTATGCAACTTCCTGTTTTATGCAGATTGTCGCGGTCGTCCTGAATTTTCATTATCAAAAGCTTATTTTGGAAATTGTCTTGCATCTTATATTGTGGCTGTAAAGAGAAGTGAGTTAGTTGGAAAAAACGGCATTGTTGTGGCGGCAAATGGTATTGGAAAGAACATAAGAGATTTCAAGAGTGATGCTTCGTTAGGATCTCAAACGATGAGTATTGATTATAAGGAATTATTTAAACCAGGTAAGTCTATTGTAATGGTTTCTGGATCACCTAAACTTGATGTTTATGAGACTGATTTCGGGTGGGGGAAGCCTAAGAAATCTGATGTAGTTCATAATGATTCGTCTGGTACGATTTCTTTGTCTGATTGTAGAGATGGTGGAAGCGGAATTGAGATTGGTTTGTCCCTCGAGAGGTCTCAGATGGCTAATTTCATGAACATCTTTCAAGAACAACTTGATAATATATGTAGGATATGAAGGAGAAAATCAGTTTCCTTTTTCTCTTTCTGTTCCTAATTTTTCTTTCAATAAGTTCAGGCAAGCATTCCACTTTGCATACAGTAATGAGCAATTCACTTCAAATTACTTTTTTTATTAACCCTCTGGTGTAATGAGTTCGGCCATGAGGTATGTAAAATCTTGTCTAAAATTGTTCACAGAACCGAACCCGTATTCTACCAAACAACTGGACTTCAACTCTTGTTCCCAGAGTGATTGCTAAATGTGTGATTGTACAACTCTTGACTGTGTTATAATAATATGCTAGGCTAATGTTGGGCTTTTATATTTCTAATTTAAGTAGAAAATTACTTTTGCCACATACCGGTTACTCGCAAGCCCTACGTATTTTTTATTTTACCCTTTCGCTACTTAAGTAGCGGATGTTATATTTTAGAAATTCCCATTTTTATAACGTCCGCTAAGTAGCTGACGTTATAAGGGTAGGGTTTTTGGGGGTGTCAGCTGTTGGGTGGATCCCTCCTTAAGTGGGAAACACACACAAAATAAAAAGAAAAATAATATAGAAAAGATTTGAAAATAAAATAAAATAAAGATTTGTTTTGTTTTTTTTTGTTGTTGTGGGCTTGACCCAACGTGACATGTGTGTGTGAAGGGATTTTAATCCCTAATGTGGAAAGTCTATATATATACAAGTTTGTATATATATATTGCCTTAGTTTTTGCATAAGGAGGGATTGCAAGTTGTTGCAATAGTGGCCACGTGAATTGCAAAAACAGAGTTGCAGTTTGTTGCAATTGTTGTGCGTGAAGGAAAAGAAAGTCCGCGCACTGTGTAAGTAAACAGAGAGCATCCACGGAAGAGAAAGAAGAGTTTGGTTTCGGTGACGACGGTGTGTTCGCAAACGTTCTCCGTTTCGGCTGAAATTTGAGTATGTTGTTTCGGTCACCTTGTTAGTTACTTAGATAATTTTTCTGAGTAGTTTTGTCTTCTCTTTGTGTCAGTTTAGTATATCCACTAGTGTGTGAGGCTGTTAGCTCCCTTGTTATTAGGTTCACCAAGGTGGTGATTATTTGTACTCATTATTTGATAATAGTGGAGTTATTTGTTTGGTCTGCACGACTTGTGGTTTTTTACTCTCACATTGAGGGTTTTCCACGTTAAATTGCGCTGTCCTTATTTACACTTTTTACTCCTTTATTGTTATTATTGTTGGTGTTGGCTGCACTGGTTAATTTGATTGTTCAGGTTCCACAAGAAAGATCAATTTAAACGCTTCCGTATATTACGATGTCCACTCTGATTCCCAACACGGATGTTATATTTTAGAAATTCCCATTTTTATAACGTCAGCTAAGTAGCTGACGTTATAAGGGTAGGGTTTTTAGGGGTGTCAGCTACTTAAGTAGCGGACAATGGTGTTTTGGTAAATTCGTAGGACACGCGACAAAAGCAGTAGGTGACAAAAGTAAACCTCAATTTAGTATAGTCTAGTTTATTAGGTTTTCAATATATTCTATTGTAACTATTTTTTTTTTTTTAGAATGTGATTGTAATTATTTTTCTTGGTCAAGTAGTATATTGGCTAGACTCACATTTTAATGTAGAAAAATGTAAAAATAGGTGTTCGAATTCCGACCACTTCAATAATATCTGTGATAGCTATCATTTATATCTCTATTGTTATCTGATATAGGTTAAAACATTTGATTGCATTCTGCTAGATAATTCTATATTCTATATAGAAATTGAATCTTTTCTTAAGGAAGGAAATCACGAGCCTATTTAATCACATACTGTGCTCAATGTTCCAATACTTACAAGTTCAATTCTGCCCAAAAAAAACTTACAAGTTAAATTGAGCTACTGTTCATGCGCATAACTTTCCATCTTTACATCAAACATCAAAAGCCACCGACAATTCCATATTCAGACATATACTATATTTTTCGTTCCAATAAAATAGTCTTCCTTGTGTAAAAAAAAATAGTCTTCCTGGTCGGGAGACTTAGCTTAGTTTACACACAGGGCCGGTCCCGAGTATTTGGAGGTCCGGCACCAAAAGTTAAAGATAAACTCTTCAATTAGAAAAATAAAAAATTTAAAAAGAATAATTCTCATTTAAATTGTAAATAACATAAATAATATAAAAAAGTAATCATTCTCAATTGCTATCAATACTAAGTAATTAATTTTTTTTATAACATAGTAGACTGCGAGTAAAACTTATAATAGAATCAACTACTATTTTTAATTTTTAAAATTAATCTCTTCTTTTTTTAGAGACCTACTACCATATAAATATTTTTTTGAGGCCCCTAAAAAATGGAGGCCCGGCTCCTTAGGTCACCCTGCACTTGTGCAGGGCCGATCCTGGTTACAGAGACGTTACATTATATATGTAGGGGGTTGTCATCTCACTTATCTATTTTAAGTATGAAATTTTTAGCCACTAGACTACCTGACCAAAAAAAAATTTGAGTCTTCCCGAGTAGTATCACCGACATATATTGAATTCAAGTGGTTCTGTTACATCCGCATTGGGGAAGAACATGTTGAATCTTGGGGAGTGTACGTAAATATATGGCAGATAAATTTCTAAAGACCGTCATCATGGCGCCTCAGGTTATTACTCAATGTTGTGTCCAATTGCGGCAACCATTCACGTTCAAATCGCTATTACCAACAAATAAGCTTACATTATCATGTGACTATAAATGACATCTCAGAGAAGTTAGTTCGGTTGTTAAGAAGTTGACTCATACAATGCAAGTAAAAAGACACTCTATTCCATACCTTATCCATCTAGTTCTTTTTGTTTATATAATAAAAACCAAACATGTGAAACAAGCCAGCAACAAGAGTAATTCCAAATTGAGCACTATAGTATCAGAACAATAATACAGTGATGGTGAAGGTGATAGAGCAGAGTCAAGTTGCACCACCACCTGGTTCACTTCCATCACCAACCACACTCCCTCTCACCGTCTTCGACACTACATGGTTCTACTGTCAATACCCCGTTAAACGCATATTCTTCTATCACTTTCCTCATCCAACTCATCATTTCCTTCAAACAACACTTCCCATTCTCAAACACTCTCTTTCCTTAACCCTCCAACACTTCTTCCCCTTCTCCTCCAACCTCATCATCCCTTCAGATTCCCAAACTGAACCTTACATACGTTACCTCCACACCGACTCTCTCTCCTTCACCGTAGCTGAATCCTCGGCAGACTTCAACCTCCTCATATCAGATTCACAAGATGCTAAAAACTGGCACTCTCTTGTTCCAAATTTGCCTCCACCTAGTACTGAACAGAACAACACACGAGTCATTCCATTAATGGCCATTCAAGTTACTATTATGCCAAACTCCGGCTTATCAATCTGTCTCGCGTTCAAACATGTAGCTGCAGACGGAAAATCACTTCACCATTTCATGAAATTTTGGGCCTCTGTTTCAAAAAACAGAGCAAACAACAAAAACAATTCGTCTATTGAACACTCTCTGCCTCTCGAACTTGATCTTCCTTCCCATGAAAGACATACAATACTTAATACCCCAAAGGATCCTAATATAACCTATTTACAAAAAGTGGAATTCGCAGGTCTCATTCCAGATGATTATCCTAAGAACGTACGGATTTGTTTAGTGTTGAGTCATGAACAAGTTCAGAAACTGAAGAAGTGGATCATTGATAAATGCATAGAAACAATACAACACATGTCAACTTTTGTGGTAACATGTTCCTTGATTTGGTTTTGTATGGTAAAATCAGAGCATGTTGCTGTTGGTGATGATCTATGCAACTTCCTGTTTTATGCAGATTGTCGCGGTCGTCCTGAATTTTCATTATCAAAAGCTTATTTTGGAAATTGTCTTGCATCTTATATTGTGGCTGTAAAGAGAAGTGAGTTAGTTGGAAAAAACGGCATTGTTGTGGCAGCAAATGGTATTGAAAAGAAGATAAGAGGTTTCAAAAGTGATGCTGCATTAGGTTCTGAAACGATGATGCTTGATTATAAGGAATTAATTAAACCAGGTAAGTCTATTGTAATGGTTTCTGGATCACCTAAACTTGATGTTTATGAGACTGATTTTGGGTGGGGGAAGCCTAAGAAATCTGATGTAGTTCATCATGATTCGTCTGGTATAATTTCTCTATCTGATTGTAGAGATGGTGGAAGCGGAATTGAGATCGGTTTGTCCCTCGAAAGGTCTCGAATGGCTAATTTCATGAACATCTTTCATGAACAACTTAATATTTGTAGCATGTGAATGAGCAAATCACTTTCCTTTTCCTCTTTTCATTCTATAAATAAAATGTGTGATTGTACAACTCTTGATAGAAGTTAAAACATTCAGTTTCATTCTGATAGGTAAGTAATTCTATATATAGCATATATAATCTTTCCTCATTAGGCAACTCCTAAGGAAGGAAATCACCAGCCTATTTAATGAATAATTTTGCGGCTTTGATTTTTTTTTTGTAACCCTCTGGTTCCTAGGGGAAGGGGGCCCTAGTAGTCAAGAGTTCGGCCACGGCAAGAGAAGTAAAGTCTGATTAAGAAATTGTTCCACACAGAAATCGAATTCGGGTTGTCCCGAAATCCGTCTTTTGGTGAAGATTTTGCGGCTTTGATTTGATTAAGTTAGAATGGAAGGATAGTATTTGTTGTCAAAATAATTTTGTCCGGTGAGTTTAGCTCAGTTGATAAGATATTGCATTATATATGCAGGGGGCGGGGTTCGAACCCCGGTCAGCCCATTTATCCGAAGTTAATCTAAAAATATGTATAGTCTGACTAAAAATTGTTTCTGGTACATCCACGACAGGTTGACGCAATAAATAATCATGCAAAGAAGACTTATATCTTTTGTTATTTTAATCAGTCCTGAGTTTCCTCCTATCCTGCAAAGAAGACTAAAGATTGATTTTGGTACATCCACAAATTGAAGCAATAAATAATCATGCAAAGAAGACTTAGCTAGAAAACTTAATGTGATCACAAAGCTAATAGACAAATTCCATCACTTTTAGCATCTTATAAATAAAACATAAATACAAAGACTTGACTCAGTCACTATAATAATCTTTCAGAAATTTCCATGTTTCCTCTCACCCCTTACCAAGAACTTGTTTGTATACTTAACAACATATTCCACTCATTCTATCAATTAATATATTTACTTTAACTAGTAGCAAATAACATTTCATATAAAAAAGTTATAAATAAATCATACTATATGCTTAGTTAATTTTCCTTTGATTTTCATTCAAGTTATTCAGAAATTTCCTTTTTATTATAATTTATACATACATTAATCTCTTGAAAAATTATATAAATTCCTTCACCACAATCACTTCTCAATTCTCATCCCATCCTTCATATTTCATAGAATTCATGGCAGAGCTTATAGGAACAAATCATAAGCTTATTGAACAAACTATGATTTTTCCATCATCAACAACAGAAATTTCTCTTCCTCTTACATTTCTTGATTTACCTTTAGCAGGTCCAATCTATGTTCGACGCCAATTCTTCTATCGATTTCCTCATTCAACAAACGATTTTTGCGAAACAACATTTCCATCTCTCAAAGAATCATTATCTCTCACTCTTCAACATTTCTTTCCTCTTGCTGGAAATCTCATCTCTCCACCATCACCAAACAAACCCTTCATTCTCTGCACTGATAAAGACTCTGTCCCTTTTACCATCGTCGAATCTTCCGAAGATTTCAACCATCTTTCAGCAAATTACCACCCAAAAAATATCAAAGACTTTAACCATCTTGTTCCAAAATTAACACATAAAACAATCCATGATGAAAATGACAATGACAATGAAAATGACACTTTTGTCTTTCCTTTGTTGTCTTTGCAAGCTTCTGTTTTTCCTAACATTGGTCTATGCATTGCAATCACATATTGTCATGTTATGGATGATAGTTGTTGTAGTGATTTCATGAAGACTTGGTCTTTTTTTCATAGAAAGTGTGAAAGTGTTGACTTGAAGTCAACGCCTTGTTTTGATAGAGAAATTTTGAGGGACCCAAAAGGGTTTGTTGAGAATGTTTTCTTAAGAGACTATTTTGAAGAAAGAAAAACATGGAAGCATAAACCCATTGGTCAAACTCAAATTCAAAGTCAAACTATTGAAGAACATCAAAAAGTTGAAGAATATTTTAAAGCAACTATTGTTTTTACAAAAGAAGAAATTGAGAGAATGAAAAAATGGGTACTTACTCAATGGAAGAAAAATGATAATGAAACTATAAAGCCACAATTTTTATCTAAATTTGTTGTAACTTGTGGTTTTATTTGGGCTAGTTTGGTTAAAACAAGATATAGAAATGATAACAATGATGAAAAAGAAGAGTTTTTTCGTTTTGCAGGTGATTGTAGAGATAGACTTGGGTACAAAATACCAGAAGGGTATTTTGGTAATTGTCTAACACTATGTCATGCAACAGTGAAGAGAAAAGATATGAAGGGTGAAGATGGTTTTGTGAAAGCTGTTAAGGTAATTGAAAGGGCAATAAGGGAAATGAAAAATGAACCTTTTAAAGATGTAGAAGAATGGAGAGAAACATTTAAGAAGATGTTTGAATTTGGAAGTGTTTTGTTAGTGACAGGTTCACCTAAGTTTAATGTTTATGAGACTGATTTTGGATTTGGAAAACCTGTTAAAGTTGAAATGGTACATTCTTTTAAGTGTATGTCTATTGCTGAAAGTGGAGATAGAGATGGTGGAATTGAGGTTGGTTTGGTATTCAAAAGTGGTGAATTTGAATATTTTTGTTCTGTTATTGAACAAGGACTTGAAGGTTTTAAATCCTAACAAATGTGTGCTACTATTCTGTTTTAATAGTTTGAGTGTGTGTGTGCTTTTGGTACTTTTGTTCGATGTAATGAGAAGATATACAAAATATAGATACCTGTTTTGTTAAAATTTAGGTTAAATTGCACTTTTAGTTTCCTAAGTTTACAAACTTACGCTTTTAGTCTCCTGATTTTTAAAATAGCACTTAGGCCTCCTACCATTACTTTATTTTGCAAAAGGACAAATTTAATCGAATGAACGTTAATAATTCAATGAATCTAGAAAGATAAATTGTCTCTTATAAAAAGGATTAGAGGAAGTAATAATTAATGTTTACAAATGTGATTCTCCACACACATAAATACTCTCTCCCGTCACTATTACAAGAAAAAAAAATTCTTTAGATTCATTGAAAAAGTAACGTATCTGATCAATAATATAGATCAGATACATTACTTTTTCAATGAACATAAAATGTCGTTAATGATTTTGGAAAAGATAAGAGAGAGTAAATTAAATGCACTTTGCATTTAATTTCATGAGAATAAGTAAAAATAAATCTTGAAAAAGATAAATATTTATGTTTTTCTCTTATAATTTAGGACAAAAAAAAAATTCCCTCAGAAAGAGTATTAGGTAATTTTTTTTGTGTGTAATAAAAATAAACTTATGCATGTGAAAGACTTATCTTGTGTATATTAGACGAAATCGATAACATTCTAGACAAAAAATGTCAATACACAAAAAAAATTGACCCAAACAATTAACTAATGATGAAAACGAGCTCATCTTCATTTGCAATTTTTGCAAGGACATTTGCAATCATGATTGTGCTTGCTTGGGAAGATGAACATCATTTGTGTGTTTTGCCATTGTGTGTCCCTCCTATGGATCAGTAGTCAAGTATGTGGGAGAAGAACCTATAAGAAATTTGGTTCAATAAGTATATTTTGAAAATTACTCTTCTAGTCTCAGACCCCTAAAAGTCCAATTTTATCCTAAAAAAATGTTTTGGAAGACATCTTCCAAATGCACCCATATGGCCATATGGGCCAGGATCAAAAAGTAGTGTTCAGTTACAATTTTTACATTTAAATTTAAAGTTAGATTAATTAGGTTTATTCTCCTTATTTAAATTCAAACTAAGAAAAAATTTCTTTAGACCCTTCATTATGCTCTAAGGTCCCTCAAAATACTTTGGAAATTTGGGAGACCTTAGAGCATATTGAGAGGTTTAAAGACAAATTTACAAATGTTTAAGGCACAATAAGTTAAGAATATATAGGTCCATTATACAATATCATATTACTTCTTTTTGCTTTCTTTTTACAAATTTTACACATCAACTGCCAAATTGAAAGTTACGTTTCGAAAACCCTCCTTATTTGGTTCACAACTTCCGAAACCTATCAATGTTTTAAAAAAGATTCCTATGTTAGTAAGTTTCGGAAAATTACCTTCCAAAACCTTGTGTTCAGATTGTAACTTCGAAACAATATTGAAAGATAATTTCGAACATTTAAGGAGCATAAGAGCAATGCAAAACGCTAACCAGACAATTTTCTTATATTTTGAGGATCTTTTTAGCGGAGTTATTATAATTTTGGGAATTGGGAAATCAACTGGGCATTCACTTCCTTCTCTTGTTTGGGCTCGGCCCATCTTCAAATTGAATGAGTTGCCAAAAAAATATCATAGCATTCTCAAATTGTAATCATACCCCCACCCCATAACACGTGTGAGTTTGTTTAAGCGCCAACATTGCAATCTTTTTTTTTTGTACATATTTTGCAACCTTTCTTTTTTTGTTAAACATTGCAAAAAAAAATTATTAAACATTGCAATCTTTTTTTTTTTTTAATTAAAGTTAGTTCTATGCATTTCCCAATTAGTAAACATTAGAGCGTCATCATAATGCAATATTCTTTTAAGCTATGGTGTGATCATCCTACGTGTAGCTCAGTCATGCACCTCGCACGTAACCATTAACACAACAAAAAATAATAAAGAAACAAAGCCATGCAAAGATTCAAAGTTTTGTTGGATTTATTTTTTAATTACAAGTTTGTTGGAGTTTTGATAACCACTCAACAATAACATATATATAACAACATTCACATACATATATATTATTATTATTCAGCTAATTATATATTAATTTTGATTGGTAGATTGCTATGTTTAGAATAAGCAAGTCGCCACCAAGCTTCCAATTTTGCTCAAAATTTGATTGCCAAAAACAGGCATATACTATGTGATTGATGATCAATGTAATATGATGTGTACTTTAAAATAATTAAACCCGTAAATTAATTAATTAAAATTAAAATACACAATATATTAGATATGGTGACGCATGAATGTTATTGAGGCCTCCCGCAACACTAGGATTTTGTAAAATAGGTCTAGATACGATGGATAACCATGTACGAAACGCAAGGGAAACCATGCATGCATATATTTTTTCAACGTATCGTTATTTATTTAAGGGTTATTTATTATTTATTAATTAAAGTTTCTTTTGAAAGCTTATATTAATTAAAGTTATACTAATAATAATTTTGCTAGTGCAAAATGGGGTTAAAAGAACCCCGTTTTTAACCAATTGCACTCAAATCCGTGTTAAAAATGTGACATTGTGACGTTAAAGTGTTAATGAGATTAGAGTTTTGGTGCAATTCCGGCCAGGTTACAAACCCTTGTTCATTTTATTCATGATGCTCTTGGCACAATGGTCTAATTTGGAGGAGGGAAGTTTGATGTTTTTCTCTATTTATCATCACTATGGGCCAATTAGAAACTCTGCTAAAAATATGCAATTTTAATGTAAAACAGTTTTACATTAATATTTAATAAAGATTCACTATTTTGTTTCATCACTATTTTTGTAAATTTTAAACCAGTTAACTACAACATTTTTATCTGTGACAAAAAGCTGAAAACCACTAACGGTCCATTGAACACTAACAATTTAATTGTACACGAGTCAAACACATTTTAGTCTCTTTTAAAATTGCGGGACTTAACCAAGACATTGGACAAATTCTAGTGTTTTATGAGATCTGCCAAAAAAATGGATCATTCAAAGAACTCAAATTCATTTCTTGTGTAGACTGTTGAACTTCGTATTACTAGAGGCTCCCACCAAACAACAATTTTGGGGCTCAACTTACTCTATGAGAAAAAAAGAGTTTACCTTGTGTTAATACCACAAATATATATTTGAGGCAAAGGAACGTGATTTGTCGAAATATTTTGAGATAAGGAAATTGTTGTACTGATAAAACGGTCAACATTAATTTATCTACTAATAACTTTACTTTGTGGAATAGTTTGCCTAGCTCCATTTGGAATGCTTTTCATCACATCAGGCTAGATTTACCCTTATATAGGTTTTGTTGATTATGTTTGAATTTTAATTTTTTTTTAATTTCTGCACGTTTTTTTTTAATCATCAAAGTTTTAGTTCATTGAATTTTCCTTAGTAAATTTTTTAATGAGGCAGCGAGATTTTTACACTTTGGATTTTGGCCTAGTCTCTCCAAGATTCCTTTATATTATTTCTATTTTATTTAATTCACTAAGACTTTTTTGTCTTTTATATATTCCTCTTCTGGACTATTCTCTTTGTATTAATACGTGGCAAAAAGACCAGCATGTCTACAGTGAATTACTACTACACAAGGACTTCATATTTAGCAAGCAATATCAAAGTGATGACATCAAAGTGAAATATGCTTGGTTGTAACTTACAAAACAGGAACAACAATCGTTTGAGATCACATGGATAATATAATAATATTATTTTGAAGAAAAAAACAAAAATTATGAACTAAAAAAGCATTTGACTTATAAATCCTACATTGTTAGATAAAGAGTTGATGAATTTTGCCACCTGATTTTCAATGGCTTTTGAAAATATATGGCCATAGATGCTAAAATAGAGGAAGCAACCTGAAGATTGTTTCACTAGAAAGCTTATATGTGAACACTTGAATAGTGTAAGGAATCGTTGACTTCATTCATGGAGTAAGAATGGAACACATGTCTTGTAGCTAATAGTTAATTTTAAATGTTTCATTTCAAAGAAATTTTTGTCCGGTTATAAGTGGACATGTGTCCAAATACGCGAAGATAATACGCTTTTCGTTGACACATCATCATCAACCACAATCTCCTTTTGGACTGAATTTGTATATTTTTTTCTTTTTTTTTTAATGGAGAATTTGTATATTTTGTTATTTCAATTTTTGACAAGATTGTCGTATAGTATTAATATAAAAAAATTCAAACTATTTATTGGATTATTGGGTTTAGCTTTGGACGATACTACACAATTTTTGTATCAAATTGAGATATATTAAATATGAGTTAAGTCTTATATTAATTAAAAGAAAACTGAGGTTGAATATTTTATAAATGAGAGGATCTGTAAATTTATTGTTTTAAGATGTTGGATGAGAGTGTGGTGTCAAAGTCATTTATACAGTTGTTCACTATTCAATATGTCGATTCAATTCAGTAAGACTTTCACGACCTAATACGTAGATAGTTTTCATTTGAATAAAGATCGTGAAATTTTTTATCTCAGTTTTATTAGTTATGAATTTTGTTTTATTAGTCGCTACAATGGTCTTCATCCGAAGGTTTTGCCGCTACGAATCTATTTATGGGTTTTAATTTTGCCATATTTGTTTGCTCTCGTCCTTCTCACGGTGGTGTTCGAGGTATTGCTGCCACAAATCTATTTTTGGCGTGGTTCAACGATGGATTCAATTTCTGGGTCTTGGTCACGATGGATGTTGGTTTTCATTTCCGTGGGTTGAGGGTGGTGGTTTGGGGGGCCGTGCCGTTTTGATGGTGCGGTGGGTGTTGAGACGGTGGTGGTTGGATGTAATGAGGGGTGTTGTGGTGGTGAGGTGCTGATGGAGTGGTGTTTGGATCTAACACTGCCGGTGTGTGGTTGATGCATGAGTGATTGATTTTCTACGATACTTGATTCTCCTAATAAAGTGATAGATAGTTGTGTGGTACACAATTTTATTATACATTATTATAATATTAATACATATTGTGCACAGTAAATTGAGATATGAATTTATTATATAGATAGGTTATAGACAACTCGTTTTTTTTTTATAGGTTTTTTTTTCCTCTTCAACTCAAACTCCAATTTCTTAAATAACAACATTTTTTTGATAAAAAAGAATCTCTTATTTAACTCTTCATTTTAATTTATAATAATATATTGTAATTAAAAATACATTTGTTACTAACTTGTTTCTTACTTATTTTTGTAGTGTGTGATAACTATGTTTAGAATTTGAATTTAAAAAATGAAATTATAATATTTTGAAATTTTACATTTTTTAGGTTGTCATATTTTTTTAGAGCATTGCTATTTTGTCAGAAATGCAAGAATGGACACATGTCATTATTTTAGAGGATGATTTTAATTTATTATAAATTTAATTTCCTTTTTAATAAAAATCATGAAGTATAGTGGTTTTAATGAATGGTTGAGATTCATTTTTCTTTTTCTTGTTTTTTACTCATTCTTGCAAATAATCATTTCCCTATTTTTTATAGTTTTGTTATTGAGACCAATTTATTCAACCGAATTATCAGATTTTATGTTGTTTATAGTCATGCGATTCGATCATTGACCCGACGGTTTAACCAATAAACCAGTAACCCAGTACCCTTGTTGGTTCGATGTCCAGTCCAATTTTTAAAACACTCTCATGAGAAAGAAAAAAAGATTCTTACTCAAGCAGACTACGTACTCTTTATATAACTGTTGTGTTGATCATGCTTCAAAGCATTTCATGTTATCCAAATTCACAGTGAATCCACGTAACTACCTTGTGATTACTAGAAATATAGAAGTGTATGACCCATATTTTTCAAATGTTTGATACGGGAACCGAACAACCTTTACCACCCCTCCTTTCGCGTAGAATACATCTAAAACTAAAGTCAAACTCGTTAATTATCATTTTCACCTTTTTAGTAAAAAAGGTCAACCCCTCTACAACTCGGATGCAATTTTTTTTTTTTTGGTCTTAACTCGGATGCAATTTCTTATCCAAGAAATCATACATTATTAATTACCGTATATGAATTTTGTATAACAAATGAGTTGAGATTTACGCATAAAAGAAAAAGAAAAAAATAATTGACAAAAAATAAAATAAAAAAAGAGTTGAAAAATAGATCGTTCTAAAGGTAAAACAACTCAAATAAAAACTTTACCTGTTTAACAACAAAAATTTGACAATTTTTTTCTCTCGCAAGTCATAAACTCGCCTTTCTACAATAGAATAAATATTTTGAAAAATAAACATAAAGACCTCTAAGAAAAAATTCCTAAAAATGAGACAATCAAAGAATTTTTTTAGGGACGAAAACTTATGTAACCCAAAAATATATATAACAATTAAAGATCTTTTATCCATTTAAGAAATTAAAGATATTATTTTATTATTTAAAAAGTAAAATATTTTCTTCTTTTAACTTTATTTTCGTTCATTTTTTCTCATCTTTTTTCTTCATCAACCAAATAAAGTGTAAAAAAACTAATTAAGTTGACTCAGTTTATTACCATTCAAAAAAAAAAATTTGACTCAGTTTGTTTTTATTAAATACTAAAAATAGTTTTTATTTTTTTATTAGAGACTAAAATAGATCTTCACCAAAATTAATAATTTATGTGTCTTTAAATATAAGCACTTGTTGTATATTTTATGCTAATTATGAAAAGTTCATATAGTGAAATTAATGTGTCCATGTGTATAAATATGCTTAAAATACAATTTGAATATAGTTTTTTTTTGTTAAATATAGTGACTAGAACTTTGCTAGGTAAATAAGTGGAATATCCATATAATTCGAATTCTAATACTTGCAATAACAATGTCCTTAAAAATGAGTTATGCTCACGAAAACTACTATTAATTAATCTTGATATTTAGATTGGTGTCTTGTCGTGGAGACCTTTAGTCTTGGTGGTTTAGGTGTAGTGCGAGTTTTCTTCTTACCTTCAATATCAGCTGGTTCTTCCTTTCCTCTCCCTCTTGATGGTGTTTGTTTCTCTGGGTCAGCTGAGGTGCTTCCTTGTTGGGAGTTTTGTTCTTTTCTTCCTTCTTCTTTGGAGTCTTAGTACTTTTTGTACTCATTTTTATTATATATATATATAGTTTGCCATTAAAAAAAATAAATTAATCTTGACATTTTATATTTCAACACACTTAATTATGTTAATTAGAAGTTTATCTTAGAAAAAATAGATGTATCTATTAATTTAAAAAAAAAAATTAGGGACAATTTTATTTTTTCACACATATTAATTAAGTACCCCATCCGTTCTAAATTATATGCCACTTTGAGAAAAATATTTGTATCAAATTATATGTCACTTTATGTTACTAATGAAACATTTAATGTTATTTTTCTTATTATACCATTAACTATTCATTACACTCTTTTCTTTCAATTCTTCAATTTATTTTTCTATACCATTAATGAAAAACAATTTTGTAAACTAATTCATAATTTCTCTTTTTATACAACATTAATTACATTTCTTGATTTGTGTAGTTTGACTAAAGTGACATACAGTATATTGTGGTATAGAGGTAGTAAGAAAGTAGCAAGTAAATTTAATGTATCTACCCATATTAATTGTACGTTGATTTCACGTTTAAGGGATCTTTTTAATATATTATCAATCTTGTTAAGTTTTTTTGTGAATTCAAATTTAATTACTATATTGGCATATTTAAAGAAAAATTAAACAAACATGAATACATACCTTGGTAGCTTTCAGAATGTACCAAATGTACCATCATATGTAAGCCATGTGATGCACCCCAAAAATTATTAATTGACTCTTATTTCCTTCTAAGTTGTACGTACGTAGTGTAAATATGTTTAAATAAATTCAAACAGAGTAAGTAAAAAGGCCCTTTTATGGTGTTTAAATATTTCAGCAAGGCTTTTGGAATTATCACAATTAATATTTGAAAATTATATTTTTTAATTAAAATAAAAATATATTCATCCATTTATGACATAAAAATGACAATACTCATGCCCATAAATAATGTCATAAAATTAAATTGACCAGAATATCCATGCTTCTGGGTTTGCACTATTGACGAACTTAGGCACTAGTTGAATTGGTAGTTGATCAAAATTGATGTATCAATTTGAATAAAACGAACACCGAATCAAAATCGAAAATCAAACGAACACTGCAAAAAGACGGAAAATCAAACAATATTACACTGAAACAACGAAATAACAAAAATAAAAACTAACAACTAAACTATGTAAAAACTAATTATTTAAATTATAGGAAACAAACCCTTCTTATATTATTCACTTAAACTTAAAATAAATAAATAAACTATTTTTCAGTTTTGATGCTGTATGACATCGTTATATGTATGTTGGGGTTGAGGGGTCCATACTGTTCAATATACTGTATGCAAGTATTGCATACGTATATCATTCATATATTATCAAATAAATATAAAAATGTGCATAATTGATAATGTAAAGTACAATATATATGTATACTTTCGTAACCAAAAAAAATTATATATGTACACTCATACACACAAAAAAAAAAAATGATATTGTGTATACATTTTGGGCGGCACCAAATCCTTTTGACTTCAAACATATAGCCTTCATTTCTTCTACTATAAAAACAGAGTTAATGATGCTTAACTTTAGAACCAACAACATTTTACTTTTCTCTTTCTAATTTTGGTGTCTTCAATTGCACTTTTCAACTATACCCTTTTGAAAATCATAATATTAATTCATTTTTTTCTAGCTAGCTTTGTAAAATATGGGAAGATCACCTTGTTGTGATAATAAAAATGGACTCAAAAAAGGTCCATGGACAAATGAAGAAGATCAAATGCTTATCAACTACATTAATACTCATGGACCTGGAAATTGGCGCAACCTTCCTAAAAATGCTGGTACAATACAAATTATTATATGAATTTGATTTGGTTTGATTAATTACTTCTTCTTCTCTAATGTACTTTAATTAGTTTCTAATGAAGTTGTTTTGGTTGAATTGATTTTATAGGTCTTCAAAGGTGTGGTAAGAGTTGTCGGCTTCGATGGACGAATTACCTGAGACCTGATATCAAGAGAGGAAGATTTTCCTTTGAAGAAGAAGAGACTATCATTCAGCTCCATAGTGTCTTGGGAAACAAGTATGTGTCTTATTTTTCTTGTTTTTCATAATAAGTACTTATAACAATGAATATGTCTATGTAATTTAACCTTAGTTTATTTTTATACTAAATATGCTAATTTTAGAAAGGATTCACTTAATTAGCTGACCAAAATTCACACATATGATTAGACCTTCTGTTTGCCGTGACCCACTAGACCACACAGTTGATTTCACAATTTCGTAGAATGTTATAGCTTTGACATTTCTAAACCGATAGTTGTAAGAATTATGTGCGACCGCTTCAAGTCATCCGTACACCAATTAGGTTTGAATTCTCTGCATCGTCTGCACGATGCAGGGTTCTTAATTTAAGGATTTTGTGCAGCCAATTATACCGTAAACCTTAGAGGTTGAAAATTCACCCAATTATAAGAAGATTGTAAGTTGTTGTCGGAATACTTTATACTAAGTTTGTTTTTATGGTTTATCATAGGTGGTCAGCAATAGCTGCTAGATTACCCGGAAGAACGGACAATGAAATAAAAAATTACTGGAACACACACATAAGGAAGAGACTACTTCGGAATGGAATTGATCCTGTTACTCATACTCCGCGTCTCGATCATCTTTTCGACATCTCCTCCATCAATATTCTCAGATCAGCTTTGTTAGGAGGAAACAATCCATCATTTATGAACCTATTAGGTGGTGCTCAAGCTTTAATGAATCCTGAATTGTTAAAGCTAGCTGCAACAGCCACACTATTAAACAACAACAACATGAATTTGGTTTCACAAAATCAACAACAAATCAATAATGTTGCTAATTATACTCAACAACAAGTGCAAAGTCAAGTTTACCCTCAAGATCAATTTCAAACACCAACTCAAATCAACAATGTGAATAATGGCTTATTAGGAAACATGAGTTGTTCAAGTTCAGTTGAAAATTCAAATCATTGTTATTTTGGAGAGGATTTGATTTCTAAACAATATTCTGAATTGTTTCATTGTCTTAATGATGTAAACAAAAATAATACGGGGTATGAATCAGTTATATCGTCTACGCCTTTATCGACAACGCCAACACCAACACCGTTGAATTCGCCATCAACATATGTGAATAGCAACACAGAGGAAGAAAGGGACACATATTGCAGTGACATATTCAAATTTGAGATTCCAGAGGGTACTTTGGACATTAATGATTTCATGTAAATATGTGTATATAATAGTATATGATTGTGTTTGTAATAAACTGAATGGTTTTTAGTTTGCATTCTTTATTCATGGTGTTATTTAATTTTTGGGTCATTTGGAATAATAAATTGTTGTGTTTCATTGATTTTTGGTTTTTAGTTGTCAATTTTTTGTTGATATATAATAATACTATTTGTTGTATAATTTTATCATTGTGGCATCTTTTTTCTGAATGTTTCTTCTGTTTTACACACTCCTAAAACGTTTGTTTGAGTTGAGTAAAAATGAAAAGTTTGTTGAGTCACGATTAAGAAAGAACCAAACAATTTCCATAGTTCATGAAGAAGGAATAATGAATTGAGGATAAAACAATCACAAACCAAAATAAGAAATGCGTTTGACAATCCTCAAGGGTTGTTTTAGTAAAATAAGGTTTTTTTTTTTGACAAATTAAAGTTTGGATTCCAGTGGAAGAGATGTAAATTGCCCTCGAAGAGGAGCAATAACTCTTCGACATATTCATTTAGGTGTGATGAGTAGCTCGACTGATGAATTAACAAAAAATTAACAAAAAAAACCTCAACATATTCATTATCGATTTGAGCGGTGTTGAATTCTTTTTTTTTTTCCAAGTATTCTAGTTGTTAGAAATTCAACTATTAAGATGTATAAGTGAGATGATCGTGGTTCGAACTCTGACGCCCTGGATATATAAATACAACGTCCTGCCAACCGAACTAAGCTCACGATATATAAATGCAACGTCCTGCCAACCGAACTGTTAAGGTGTTGAATTTGTTATTTTGATGTAATGATCAATTCGAATGAATAAATGTTTTTTTTTTTATAAAAGAAGCTCATTATAACTTTTTTCTTTTTTGAATAAATAGTTAAAAAAAATAAAAAAATTGGGTGCACACACATAATTCAAAAAAAGTATATAAGTTAAATAATTAAATTATGTCATCTAGTAAGAAATAAGAATAGGTCTTTTTATCTTTTATTTTACTTTATGTATGTACCTAAACATAATATATTTAGTATTGTGCTTATGATAGAATCACCTTTTAGAGATGTTGGATCCTACCAAAAGGATTTTTGTTGGATCATATTTTATTCAACCATATTAATTTAATATATAATTAAACGACGATAAATACAAAATTTTTTAACATGCATTGAAAAGAGGTTGAGAGCGGCCGAAGAGCTGAGCTAACGTAGAATTAGTGACATAACCCCTCTCAAGAAATGAACTTGGATTCAATGTTATAGAGTTTTCCATTCTATAGAGGTATTGCAGTCATGATAAAAAATAAATCAAATATTTCACTGCAAATTCTAAAATTAGATCCATAATAATCCTAAAGAATATAAGTTATTGGAATACTTTCAAACATCTAATAGGGTCAAATAAAAAAAATATCATAACATGTAACACGTATCAAAAGTAAAAGGAATTATATGTTGGACAAAGATTGCATAATTTGTGGTCTAGTTGTTCTTTCCACTAAATTTCATTTCATATTTTCAATATATTGCTCGTGACAAATTGCTAAAAAGGTGAAATTCAAACTTCAAGCTGTACATAGCTAGTAGAACATGACACATGGACCAACAAACCTATAATAATCCAAGATTGAAACCAATCATACACATTTTCCATCGTGTTTAATGAATTTAATTTCATGATTGCTAGTGTCATAATCTGCTCATCCTTTTCTCTATTTTCTTTGTTACCGCCCACACACAAAATGGGTTTGAACTTTGAACTTAATTGAAGTCATTTTTAGTTGCAAAACACAACAATAGAGAGTTGTCGTATATCATTAAAAGTTTATCTTTGACATTTTTTAAGTGGTGCAAAAAAGTGTTTCCTTGTCTTTACATGCTAAATTTTGTCTACAAGATAACCACGGAATAAGATTAGATTTTCTTCCTCTTTGATGTGGGAAACGAACCTTTACAAGTTAGTTTTTATTCAAAAAAAAGTTAATAAAACCTTTGTACTTTTTCTTCTTCTTGGTATAACCTTTCTACTTTCTATTTGTTGGCACATTTGTGTCCATGTTACATACACATTTTCAAATAAAAAATAAAAAATCTATGCATACAACCCACTTAATGATCATTGTATTTTATACCGTATCTTTCATTGAACTTTAATAATGTTAAATTTTCACTAATAATATTAAAAAATTCATCTTTCATTGAATTTCTATAGTATGTTTTTTTTTAAAAATTATTCAGAACTTTATATTTTTTTAAATTTTATTTATTATAATTTAATCGGAGGACTTGCGAGCTGCCCGTGGTCCATTCGGGTCTGTCCATATTTTAAACGGGTTTTATCGGACCGGGCTAAAAGTCCGCAAAAACTTTGGGCTGGAATTTTAAGGCCTAAGCCTAGAAAAAATTCGGACTAACCCATTTTGACAACTCTACTTATATCATCCCATCAATTATCAACCATATTAACTATTGTTGTACTAAAATTCTTATTTAATACTTGATATAATTATATATGTTTACCAAGAGAGAATAAGAAAAGCGACATACAAAAATAAAAATGTTGGTATATTTTTTTGCTGGGCTTAATAGTTAATAGTTTAAAAAATTATTTTGGTGTTCAAATTTTAGATTTATTTTTATGTACCAAGACTATTATTGGTTAACTTAACATGAGTGTTAATCAAACGACTACATAGTTGAGTAGATAATATATAATTTATAGACATTTTAGTTGATTTTAATAGTTTTTTTCTTTTTTTCTTTTTTACAATAGTTGATTTTAATAGTTTAGAAATTAAATAGTTGGTGAAGAGAATAGTTTATAAACTTTATAGTTAATTTTAATAGTTGAAAACTAGGGACTAAATTAAAAATTTATTGATTTGAATAATGAGTTTTTTTTCTTTCTAAATTTTGTTTTGACTATTTTATAAAATTCTTTTTTTTTTTAAAAATAATTCAAATTTTATGAAATTTGCATAGGAAACTTTTTGACTCAATAAAACACAATAATTTACATTCTCTAAAAAATTACAACCCCATTAAAATCTCATCCAAACACGCTTTAAAGTCCTTACAAATTTCACAATGAATTTAATTTATATGCACTGTTAGTGTAAAGTTATTTTACACATGCATCCAATAATATATCGACACATCATGTACGGTAATTAAAAATACATCATTGGATGTATGTGCAAAAAAAATTTATACCGACAGTGCACAACGATTAAGCTCTTTCAAAATACATTTTCCTGTTTACTTCGTGCACAATATTTGACTTACTTTCGTATATGAGAGAAATGAGGTTGATTGGCTCCTTCCGCACTATAGAAACATTTGTGTGTACGGGGTTGAAATTAGAAGCATGATTACGAATATTTTTCTTTGTTGGAGATATTTAAAACACGAAAAGAATCTTCCAATTAGAAAGGCAATAAGCATACGAAACACGAATTTAGTATACTCTCACTTTGATTTGGATTATTATTCTAGAAACTATAGAGGAACACATCTATGATACTTCGTGTATTGACTATAATGTCTCTTGTCTGTTTGATGTGTGCGTTCTCCCTAGTGCTAAAATAAGTTATTGACGATAAGAACTTTTTTTTTTTTTCCAAGCTAAGGTGGCTCGAAATTCAACTCTTAAGGTGGATAAATGGAATAGTTAATATTTGAACCTCAACCCTCTGCATATATAATGGAATGTCTTTGCCAACTAAGCTAAGGTAAACAATTTATTCTAAAGAAAATTCATTAATCACTTAAAGTCAATATCTTACTTAATAAAATATTATGATAATCAATATAGTGTGATACAAGTGGTAGATATTTAGATCCCTGTACCATTTGGTACTGGGTTTGATTTCCGGCCGGTGTGCATGGAAAAATATTTTTTGAGAAAGACCAACCTCTTAAATAGATCTCAGTTATCTCGAGGAATTAGTTTATGTAGTTGTGCGCGGAACATTCGATTTAAAAAAATATATTATGATAAAATTGACAATCAGAACATATAAAGCAATAAGTCGCCCCACATATATCAACCAATCAATTGTAATTAATGAGGATGGTGACCTTAAATGAGGATGGTGACCTTAAATTAGGTTCATGCAGATTGGATAATTTCCTTGTAACCAAAAAAAAGATTGGATAATTTCCTTTTGTTTTTTTTTTTTCTTAGGGGCTAAGGACTTGAACTCCAAGACCATATGTTTCTAACAAAGTCTCTATGCTTGAGGAACAATCCACGCTTTGATGTGTCTTAATTTCTTGACTTAAATTAAAAGCACTTGTTTTGTCAAACCTTGGTGTAAAGTACTTTGTTGAAGATTTTCTCTTTATAGTCCATGACGCATCAAATACGCTACAGTAACGTCACCTATTCTTCTATAAACAGTAGAAATAAAATGGGCTTTAAAGTGCGACAAACCCAAGTTGTTCCAATTTGGGCCGTGATATCTCCCTTGAGGCTCAATATGAGATACTTGGAAAAATTTACTTCATACCCCTAGCTATACTTCTACTCTACAAACACCATAAATTTCCTTAAGTTTAACAAATAAAAAACTATCAACATCCACACTTGAGGTGTTAGATCAGTAGTAAAAGTTTAAGTTTGTAACTTAAATGTACCCACAAAATAAATCCCCCTTGTCAAAGTGTTTTGAAAAAAGAAACTATACCTTACACTTGAAGTGTTAGCGGAGTGATAAGAGTTTAATTTTGTAACTTTAATGCACCGATACAAAAAATTTCTCTTGTCCAAGTTTTTTGAAAAAAAAACACTATCAACATCCATCCCTATGTAGAAAAAGAAAGTCCTAACCTCGACGAATACAACTTATGTGATCAATGAAGCAAGGAAACCGACTAGCTCCTGACTTTTTCAAGACAAAATCTAAACTTGCTCTAGCAAATTGACGACGGTAATATATTAGCAAAAAATACACTCGAACATGAGAAGGTCTTCTATGGACACATAATTATCTGATTTTTTTAAGATAATTAAGTAATATATATAATTTTATATGTGTATGCTCATATAAATTTTATTAAGGGTTATGACCAACTAAATATATTTTTCTCAAATATTCCACGGCGCCAAAAATAATAAAATTAAAATCAGGCCAAACTTTGCTTTCCAATAGGCCAAACTCCGAGAGAAAATCAAATAATATAATTAAGGAAAATGCTATTCAGTATTCTTGGGGCATTGGCCAAAAAATTACGTATGGCAAAAAAAGTTTTAAAATTTTGTAGTCTTCTTTTTATAAATAATAAATGTTTTTTCTAATACAATTTTTTTTCTTAACTAGGACATTAGTTAGCATTACCTCTGAAAAATTAGTTTAGAAAATTTGACAAGGTCCAAATAAGGCACTCAAGTCTTCCTTTTGTAGTTTTCGTAATTCCATGAAAATGAGATTCTTAAGTAGTAAATTCTCTTCCGTGAATGATTAATGCTAAGACCAAACCCACTAAGGACATTCAATAAGAGTTTCATCACATAGTTTCAAAAACTATGCAATCATTTCTACCGAGTTTCATACAAAGATGCAGAGTATTCTATTTAACCTATTGTTCCAGATAAATATACTATGATTAATTATGCTTGTAATTAACTAACAAAAAAAATTAATTAAGCTATAAATATACATCATTAGAGTATACTTATTATTGTGGATTATATAATTATGATGTAGCACAATGGAGTTCACTAAATAAGAGATAAACTACCGATCGTTAGTTGGTTTGGTAATTGACGCTGAACTTGGTAGGAAGTATCACAGTTCAATCTCCCATAATTACAATCGAGAGGGAGTTGTAACTGTTTGATGTTAAAACTGACCCCGAACCAGATTAAGCTGATGGTGAAAGTAAAAAAAAAAAATAAAAAAAAAAATAAGAGATAAATTTTTCAACGCGAGTTATATAGATTAGGTCCAACGAAGATGCTCTAACATACTCTTTTTTTTAACACCCTACTATTTATTGGGCCACCGTACCACTTTTTTTTAATTCGTTAACCTATCAATCAGTTCGCCGGTTGAAGAAACTAAACTAACCCATCCAAATTGGCACCAGAAAGAATCGAACCTGAAGCCTTAAGAGGAGTACACTCTCAGGTCTTAAGCCAATACCATAAAACTAACCCAAACAAATTTAAAAGACTCAAATATCTACCACTTATGTCATACTATATCCCTATGACTACTGCCCAATTTCACACACAAGGTAAAATACAACAAAAATGTGATGAATAGAAATAACAATGACATATTCACTCAAAAGAAAGAAATAACAGTGACACATAAGAAAGAAAAAAACAAATGAAAAAAGTTAATAGGACACCACAAACTGTCAAATTCTCTGACTCACTTTCTTCAGCCTTTTCAAAACCTTGTGAACCATAGTAACTCTCATTTTAATCCATATGCTATTACTATTACCCAATCCAATCCAAGTAGTGTACCAACACCAAACAAATTCTCTACCAACAACTCACCCTTCACTCCAAACTCCAAACTCAAAGCAATATTCAAACTCAACATAATAGCAAATTAAAAATGCAATCACTAACTTCATTTCTAGCTTACTTCATTTTCTTAACATCAATATCATACTTTGCATATTCAAACACAGTCCCTTCATATCCTACTCCAACTCAATCCCAAATATGCAAATTAGACCTCTCCAAAGAACTCTTTGGCGGCGTCAATGACGCTTGTGGAAACATCCTCGACCGAAGCCGCTGTTGTCCAGTACTTGCAGCTTGGCTCTTTGCGGCTCACGCGCGAAGAGCATTGGAGATTTCTCCTTCTCCTGTGGAGAATTCTGGCGGTGACCTTCCAATGATGCCGGATGATTCTCAGAAATGTGTTAATTCACTTCAAGACTCGCTTCGCGATAGAAATATTATAATTCCAACACCAAATGCTAGTTGTGACGCCGTATTGTGCTTCTGTGGAATCAGACTTCATCAAATAAGCTCGCTGAACTGTCCTACGGCTTTTAACGTCTCTGTTCCTCCTACGGTTCGCAATGTTTCCGGTTCTCATAAAGCTACTCCTACTGCTGCTGTTCGTGATTTGGAGAAGAATTGCCGTAACTCTTCTTATGCCGGTTGCTCCAAATGTCTTGCTGCCTTACAAAAGGTAAACTAATTAATTGCACATCATATATACAGAGCAATGTTTTAAAAATTGGACCGAATGAGTTGATTTTACCGGTTGAACACGAACTAGTCCGTTCATCGGTTGATTTGATTCTATTACATTGCATTTTGCATTTTGGTCTAATCAAATTTAACCACATTCAAGTATACTTGGCATTAACTGATTTTTATTTTATTTTACTACATGTTTTAATACTATTTATTTGATATTGGTTTCAATTGTGGTTAAATCAATTGAACATGACCGAAAATAAAAAATTTAGCCAATTAGTATATCTCTAATGGCTAATTCTAAAATATAGATTATTTGTCGTTTGTAATTGCACATTTATGCACTTGACACATCAGTAGTTTCAAACGACTAGTGATGTGTCATTTGCGTGAATGTTTGACATGAGTATTATGTCTAACCAAATTATTGAGATCAAGTGTCTAACTAATGTGCAGTTAAAAGTGCACAAGAAAGAGGGTGAGAGTGACCGAGAAAGGAAAATGTACAACCGCGATTGTCAACTAATGGCACTAACATGGCTATTAGGGAAAAACAAGACAGCGTATATACCAACGGTATCGGCGGTTTTACGCGCGGTAATGTACAGTGCTCATCCACACGATATTATGTGTAGTCCTGATCAAGAGAACATGCCTTTAGCCGTTGATTCGATCAAATTCGTTCACAAGAGTAGTAGTCATGCATCATCTTCACCGTTGATCAAGTTATTTTGGGCAGTTATTATAATTGGGTCCCAAATCATTCTTGTGTCTTTATGAAGGGTCTACTACACGGGTTGTTTGGGAGTTGAAAGGGTCCTCTTATCAGCTTGTGTCAGTCACGTGAAACTCTATTATTGGATAAATACACTATACATATGCAAAGAGCCAAAGACAAATAGGTTCGTGTTTGAGTTTTGTCTATTTTCGCTATTCAAGAATCAAGAATTGCATTGCAAGTAAGACAAATGAAAACATTCAAATGAATGCGATTTTACATGTCACGGGTGGGCATAATGTCTTCCTTTAGTACTCCAATCAACTATCATGTTATTTGTGTGTGTTGAGATATGTTATATGAACAACTTTTCATCGATAAAAATACGACAACTGTATTCTACCTTTTTCTATGTATGGTTTTCGAAACGCGCAAAAATTATTTTAAAAAATCAAAAAGTGGTATGAATATATAAGTTGTCGTATTTTTGTTTGAAAATTGTTGTTCAAATAACATTTTTCTTGTGTGCTTAATTCTACTGTGTTATAAATTGATTGATTTTGAATGTAAAGTAAGTTGTGTTTGTAAAAGTATATTTAACATTAAATTGATTGATTTTGTTTAATATGTACAAGTAAATTTAAAGGTGTGATTTATTGATTTAATAGTGAAATATTGAAATATACTTGTATATTTTTTGGTACAAAAATATACTTGTATATGGTACAAGACTTGCTTCACTTGATTATAAAAAAATTACAAAAAAAAAAACCTGTGTGCACCATATAATTGGCTTAATATAAACTACTAATAACATTAGATGAGACACTTGTTATATATAAGAAGGGTATTAAGAGGTGTGAAAATACTCTAGTTAGTAGAAGGTATGAAAATTAAGAGGTCAAGGGCTCGCATACCTTAATCGAGTCCTTGTAAGTTAAGATGTTGAGCTCGCATAGACAAAACTATTTTCATAAACTCTGATCTCATCTATGTAAAGAAATTAGGCAATGGAGATTCAATTGAATCTGAAACCAGATCTGATGAAAACAGTTTGGCCTAAGCAAGCTCAACATTCTAACTTGTAATTAAAGACTATATTGCTCTAATGAAAACAATTTAACTAAGTGATGATATTCTATTCCTCAAATTGCCAGAAACACCAATTACAAGTAAAACCATAATCAAATTACAAACAATATTAAAATCTCCTCATTACAATTCAATGGATTTTGTGTTAATTTGCTTGGACTACAAGTCATTGTTTTCCGTTTCTTATTATTACCTTTCGTGTAAATGACACCTACACATTTTTGTTGTGTGCCATTAAACCATATCTCTAGAAAGATAACACCAATATTTGTATTTTTTCTTTTTACAAAGAAAATGTCAATCACAATTCACAACCATATTCCTTTAGTTTTTCCTTATTGAGATTTCACCAACCTTTACCTATCAACCACAACCAGTCTAATGTCACCCCTGCAAAAATACCTCCAAGTAGAAACAGCACCAACATGTTTCCCAATGCATTTTGTTCTGGCCCCTACAATAATTCAAAACATGAAATATTTATGTGTCTCAACTTAAATAGGTTTTAACACTGAACCCTTCATGAATTAAACGAATAAGGATTCACTGTATTAAGGGAATCCAGCATTCACATATTCAGAATATTGATCGGACAGTTAAGATGTGTTGATTGTGTGAATGCAAAGAATTCTCAAGTGCAAATTTGTCAGCTCCAAATTAAACACAATAATATAATCTCACCTTATATCCTTTGGGCGCAGATGTCATAACGCAGACAGTGAGGTAACCATTCGATAGCCCTAAGAATGATGTCAACAATATCATCCAACCCTGATCACCATACTTTGCAGTGAAATAAAAAGCCGGAACAAGTAAGAAACGACATAGAATTGCGACCGTGATAAATTTCCGTGACTCCAATTTCAAGAACTCCAAGAGTGGGATGTATCTTCCTATTAGATCCCACACATTATACATTGCAATTAACACAAGTGCATACCTACAAAAGAGAAATTACATTTACTTCAATCTTTATCACTTCGATTCGCGGAAAAAAAATGTTTTAAATAAAATGATAAAATTACCAAAGATTTATAATGCAGAGAGCAATGAACATACCAAGTTCCTAAACTATGTGCTCCAGTGTCTTCAGAAAGGAATCCAGGGAAAATAGACAGTGTCAATGCAAATATTAGGAACATATCAAGTAAATAATCAATGTTTTCAAGAAACAATTGCTTGTTTCCCTTCCTCTCTTGTGTTTGTGCAAAGTCGTCATCCTAAAAACAGGAAAATTCTTATCAATAATGTGAATCATAAACAATGCGAAAATTTGAGATACATTGGAAACCTATGAAGTACGGACACAACACTGATATGTCAATATCGGTAATAATTTGAGAAATGACATAATCCAATGTAATCATGTGTCGGTGTGTCGATGTCGTACACCAACGCGTGTCCGACACTAGGATACATCTAATTTGAGGGGAGTCCATGCTTCATGTTGGAAACTAAAACAGAAGAAAGAAATAGTACTCTTTGGATTCCACCAGCTGCAAGATCAGCTGAAACAGTTTTGCATCCTTCGGATGCAGCGATTGAACGGTAGTACTTCACAATTGGTATTTTAGGAAAAACAAATGCATAGAGAAGAACACATAGAAGCTCAAAGAATGATGATATGGCAAAGAATAGAACTGCAATAAAAGTATATAATTATTATCAGCAACCAAGAAGAATGAGGAAAATGGCCATAATTATGTCTATTTCGATAGCAACAAACAAGAATTACAACATCATCACATAAAAGTTGAACTTACTAGCTCCTTTTCTAAGACCATCCTTAGAATTCTCAAATGCTGCTTTTGTAATTAACCTTAAACCAGATGTTAATGCACCAGATGCTGCCAAACCACCAAAGAAGGACTGTAACAATAAACACCACATTAAATCAATTCATTTGCTAATGACATTTTCAATAACACCATAGCACTAACATAGTAGTTGATTATGGTTCATAGTTACTGATAAGTGGGTAGGTCGGTAGAACGAATCCTTAAGTACAAAATTAAATCATAAACTTTCACTCATAATATAAAACAAGTCAGAGACGTAATCACAATTGACCGAATTTCGTTGTCAAACATTATGTATTTATCTGTTTGAGTTTTTGTATGTGATCACAATTGTTATGCTGCAAATCTTTATATTGCTAATGCAGACCGCAATTTAGAACTATGATCGCTATAACTGACCTGAACGAATTCTGGGTGCATGTAGGACAAGTCTCCCACCATTCCTCCTTGAACATGAGCATCTGCAACTCCAAAGGCACCACTAATTGCACATACACCAATAAAAGTTCCAATTCCTCCTTTACCAGATGTTGCTAAATTAATCTACAACAAATTATTAATTAACAAAAAAACATCAAAATCAAAATCAAAATCATTCTTTAAGAAATCAAAATTCACAAACAATTGAATATAAAAAAACTTACTACTAACACCAACAAAGTGGTTATGAAAAATAGAATATATCCAAACAAATTCCTTAATCTAGTATTGACTTTTGCCTCATTATAAGACAATATAGCAAGTGTCCCAACTGCAAATGGTTGATATACAAGTGTAAGCACTCTTGAGGGATGATATTTCTGCAAAGGGACAAAAATAAATAAATTAACCTTTTTTATCTAATAAAAATATATGTTATAACAATAAAAAAATGTCATTAAAAATATACTAATTACTTACTGGAAACAAGTAAATGTAGTAATCTTCAATTGTAAGCATACTGTTCCATGAGAAAAGACATCCATTGCCAAGAAGAAAGCATACCACTATTGCAGCATATCTTCCCTATAAATAACAAACAAAATTAGAAAAAAAATGGTGAGACCTAATCTACTCGCGATAATTTTAGGGTATTTGTCCACCAATCAATGAGAATAATAAGTAAACTTACGTACTACCCACAACTAACTTGTAGCCTAAGAAGCTCAGACACGGACACCGGACACGACACTAACACATCGACACCGATAATCATCTGAGAAAATTACATAATTCAGTGTATTTATAATTGTTAGTACACACAGACACCAGACACGCCTAATCTGAAAGGTGTCTGTAGTTCATAACTTGTAACCAACTTTTTCACATGCATATAACTTATTGGTTGATCGATGAATACTCCAAATTATCAACGGGTAAATTAGACAAAATCTAAAAAATTAAGCTAAAAGAAAAACTTATTTTGCAATTGCATTCTTAAGATAGAATAATGACAGATTCGGTTAAGCATGAACCTCTAGACGCGTTGGAGGCTCAATGTCGACCATGGCTCTACCGTGGATTATTCTTTTCGATCAAAGTTCTGCAAGAAATTAAAAAGATAATCCCAATTTAAGGCTGTAATGACTCATTACTAAATACTAGTCAGTACTTTTTTTTTTTTTGGTGAAATTCAATGCGTACATGTTACTCTGATAGATACTATCCATCACCCCTGGTAACACCTATGATTTTCGTATATTTTTCTTTCCTGTAATGTAATTAATTAAACGTATCAATTTTGTCAAAAAATAGAAATAAACGAACCAAATTTTATTTTTCTCTTCACCGTTAGTTAAGAGAGGACATCTTATCGGATGTTATTTAAAGTTGTGATTTATTTATTCAATTATGGAAATATATTTGTGCATGGTGTTAAACACAATCCTCGTGAAAAATATAGAAAATTGCTTTTGTGACTCTGCCAATTTCTTTTTTACCTCCCAAACTGACGTTTTTGCTCTTGGGGCGTATGAAAAAAATTTGCCAAGAAAATTCGATTTTTAGGAACCAAACTATTTGCCAAGGCAATGCGGTTTATATAAACCGAAGATTCGGCAATGGTTTTTAACCGTTGTCTTAGAACAAAAAAGCGTTGTCTTTAAGAGCTAATGCAACACTTCCTCAAAACTGTTCGTTGAAATTCTTCCATTATTAAATATGCATAGAACACTTTAGAGAACTCTTTAAACCCGTTGCATGTTATGCATCTGAACACTGTTTTGAGAAAGTGTTGCGTTGCTCTTAAAGACAACGCTTTTTGGTTCTAAGGCAACGGTTAAGAACTGTTGCCGAAGCTTCGGTTTTTACAAACCGTTCTTGGCAAAAAAATTTCATACCCTGAGGGCAAAAACGTCAGTTTGGGGGGTAAAAAAGAAATGGGCAGGGGTCGGAAAAGCAATTTTCAAAAATATAACACAATTTCAAATTTTAGTGAAAAGATTAGTCCGAAGAAGAAGCTGTGAAAATTATAGAGTTATTTTTGTCACTCTAGTGGTGATTATGTAATTATGGGGTGCACCCTACTAGTTTATCAATATATTCTATGTCTATTACTTAAGTAGTGAATTCTATCAAAAAGGGTGTTTTTTTTTTCTCAAAAATCTCATTTTTGTTATAACGAGAGTTTTGAGAAAAAAACATCTCACCAAGATTTTTTATAACGTCCTCTACTTAAGTAGATGATGTTATAAAAATTTCTCATTTTTATAACTTATGTAATATATGAAAGTTTTACTTCAAATGTGAGACTTTTTGCTTTATATGTGAAAGTTGTACCGAGACTTGTTGATTTATATATGAAAGTTGTACTTCAAAATGTGAGTTTTTTTGCTTTTTATATGAAAGTTGTACTTCAAAGAGACTTTCATCGCACATATTTTCTGCTACTTAAGTAGCGGACGTTATAAAAATGAGATTTTTTTAGGAAAAAACACCCTACCAAGATTTTTATAACGTCCGCTACTTAAGTAACGGAAGCGTAAAATGAGAAACATGTAGGACGCTTGAGTAACCGGTAGGGTAGCAAAAGTAATATTGTAAGCGGGCAAATCATAGTCCAATTAAAGGCCCAATTGTTTCATAGTCCAAACTCCTCAATAATATGGTACGGACCTAATTAAAGGCCCAATTATGGCGTTAATAAAAACAATTTGAATTTTTCTCTTCGCACCATCCTTGTTTCTTTCTACCCCCTTTTTCCATTTTAGCCCTTTTGTAAAAACTTCGGAATGCGTTTTTTTGAAGTTTTTTTAGATGAATTCGGAAAACACATTCCGAAGTTTTTATCCAAGGCAAAAAAATTCGAAAAACGCGTTCTGAAATATTTAATCAAGGGAAAAATGGAAAATCGGTGTTGAAAAGAAACACGAGGGGTGGGAAGAGAAATCTTCGAAATTTTCTCCTTAAAGGATAATGCAAAAAATGGAGAAAAATTCTGATTGGCTAGAGCCACATCACTGTCTCCCACATGACCAATCACATTTGGCCGCGTGGCAATTAGTTTTGACTATATAAGAGACTTTTTTTTATTGCCGATAGTTTCGCTATGTAAAATGCGAACACTGCTCGCTGAGTAGCATGCAGACGGTGCTCTTTCAGTTTTTGCATTTTTACACGCTCACATCCTAAGTAGCGTGGGAGTAAATTGGGAACGTCAGGGGGCGCACGAGTGTAACAAGTGGCACAAAAAGAGAATCTTTAATCTAAAGCCAAATTTTATTATTTGAATTAGATACAACATACTACTCGAATATATAGAGTTGACATACCTTAATCGAGTCCTTATTAGTGAAGATGTTGAGTTTGTTGATGAACTTTTAGCAAGTGTATTAAATGTCGTAAAGTAGTAAAGATTAACAAACACAATCTAAAGTTCAACTCACAATTACATAGTTCAAATTACATGATCAAAATCCTCTAAAGGATCCAACCCATGAAGATCTAGCTACACATGATGGTGAAACTTACAAGATCAAATAGAAATAAGATCATGGTGAAGGATCAATTATGGATGATGAGCTTGAAGCTTCAACAATTGTAGTCAATCTTGCACCAAAATTTCGAACCCTTTTCCTCCATCTCTACTTCCCTTTTATAAATCAACAAAATAGAGCACATAACGGAGTTTTTTGCCCCAGGCGAAACCCTTAAAATGACGTGTTTGCTCCTAGTTGGTCACCGTTTGCCCCAGGCCAAACTTTTCGCCCCAGGTAAAATCACGATTCCTTCTAGCACCACGTAGCAATCGTGCTCTCGCCCCAGGCGCACTAATTTCGCCTCACGTAAAATTTCCAAAAGAAATCTTTCATAATTTCGCCCCAAGCGAGACTTCCTTAGCCCTAGGCGAAACTTTCAGTTACTACAAGAGCTTGAGAGCTTATGTTTTTCGCCCCAGTCGCAACTTCTATAGCTTGGGTTGAAATTTCCAGATTTTACATCTAAAATTATCCCTCTTTCTTCCTTTGCAAGCAATCTCACTTTGCATGCATTTTCTTCATTTTTTTAAGAGCAAAAGACTCACATATTCTAGTTACTTTTTTGTATGTAATAACTGGGAGTTATCACTCGCATAGAAAAAATTGTTTTCATAAACTTTGATCTCATATATGTAAAGAAATTAGGGAATGGAGATTCAATTAATCTAAAACAGGACCTGATGAAAACATTTTGGCCTAAACGAGCTCAACATTCTAGCTAGTAAAGACTATACTACTCTGATCAAAACAATTTAACTAAGTGATGAATATTTTATTCCTCAAAATTGTCAGAAACACCAATATTACAAGTAAAGTCAATACAACACAAACACCAATATTACAAGTAAAACCATAATTAAATTACAAATAATCTTGAAATCTCCTCATAACAATTCAATGGATTTTGTGTTAATTTGCTTGGAGTAGAGGTGATTGTTTTCCTTTTCTTAGTATTACCTTTTGTGTAAATACTAAATGGTACCTACACCTTTTTGCTGTGTGCCATTAAACCATATCTCTAGAAAGATAACATCAATATTCTTTTTTCTTTTTACAAAGAAAATCTTAATCACAATCATTCCTTTAGTTTGTCCTAATTGAGATCTCACCAACCTTTACCTATCAACCACAACCAGTCTAATGTCACCCCTGCAAAAATACCTCCAAGTAGAAACAGCACCAAAAGATTTCCCAATGCATTTTGTTCTGGCCCCTACAATAAATCAAAACATGAAATATTATGTGTCTCAGCTTAAATAGGTTCTACAACATTGAACCCTTGAGGAATTAAGCAAATTCGGATTCACTGTATTAAGGGAATCCCGCATTCACATATACAGAATATCGGTGGTCGTTCAATCTTGAACGGACAATTTAGATGTGATGGTTATGTGAATGCATGGAATTCTCAACTGCAAAATTGTCGGGTCCAAATTAAACATAATAATTTATATAAACTCACCTTATATCCTTTGGGTGCAGATGTCATAACGCAGACAGTGAGGTAACCATTCGATAGCCCTAAAAATGATGTCAACAATATCATCCAACCCTGATCACCATACTTTGCAGTGAAATAAAAAGCCGGAACAAGTAAGAAACGACATAGAATTACGACTGTGATCAATTTTCTTGACTCCAATTTCAAGAACCCCAAGAGTGGGATGTATCTTCCTATTAGATCCCACACATTATACATTGCAATTAACACAAGTGCATACCTACATAGGTGAAATAACATTTACTTCAATCTTTATCGCTTCGATTTGTTGAAAAAAAAGTTTTAAATAAAATGATAGGAGTATAATGCATGGAGCAATGAACATACCAAGTTCCTAAACTATGTGCTCCAGTATCTTCAGAAAGGAATCCAGGGAAAATAGACAGTGTCAATGCATATATGAGGAACATATCAAGTAAATAATCAATGTTTTCATAAAACAATTGCTTGTTTCCCTTCCTCTCTTGTTTTTGTGCAAAATCCTCTTCCTGAAAAAAGGAAAATTCTTATCAAATAATGGAATCATAAACAATGAGAAAATTTGAGACACATTAAAAACCTATGAAGCGCGGACACAGACACAACACTGAAATGTCAATAACAATAATAATTTGAGAAATGATATAATCCAATGTGATCATGTGCCGGTGTCATACACCAATGTGTGTTCGACACTAGGATACACCAAATTTGAGAGGCGTCTGTGCTTCATTATTGGAAACTAAAACAGAAGAAAGAAATAGTACTCTTTGGATTCCACCAGCTGCAAGATCAGCTGAAACAGTTTTGCATCCTTCTGATGCAGCGATTGAACGGTAGTACTTCACAATTGGTATTTTAGGAAAAACAAATGCATAGAGAAGAACACATAGAAGCTCAAAGAATGTTGATATGGCAAAGAATAGAACTGCAATAAAAGTATATAATTATTATTATTATCAGCAACTAAGAAGAATGAGGAAAATGGTCATAATTATGTCTATTTCAATAGCAACAAACAAGAATTACAACATCATCACATAAAAGTTGAACTTACTAGCTCCTTTTCTAAGACCATCCTTAGAATTATCAAATGCTGCTTTTGTAATTAACCTTAAACCAGAGGTTAATGCACCAGATGCTGCCAAACCACAAAGGAAGGACTGTAACAATAAAAACCACATTAAATAAATTCATTTTCAATAACTCCATAGCGTTGAGTATGATTCATAGTTACTGATAAGTGGACATGTCGGTCGAACGAGCCTTTAAGTACAAGATGTACATTGTAATTAAATCATAATCTTTTACTCGTATTATAAAACAACTATAGTTCATATGCAGTCAGAAACGTAAACACAATTTAAAACTATGATCGCTATAACCGACCTGAACGAATTCTGGCTGCATGTAGGACAAGTCCCCCACCATTCCACCCTGAACATGAGCATCTGCAACTCCAAAGGCACCACTAATTGCACATATACCAATAAAAGTTCCAATTCCTCCTTTACCAGATGTTGCTAAATTAATCTACAACAAATCAATTTGAAAAACAAGATCAAAATCAAAATCATCCTAAAGGAATCAAAATTCACAAACAATTGAATATGTAAAACTTACTACTAACACCAACAAAGTGGTTATGAAAAATAGAGTATATCCAAACAAATTCCTTAATCTAGTATTGACTTTTGCCTCATTATAAGACAATATAGCAAGTGTCCCAACTGCAAATGGCTGATATACAAGTGTAAGCACTCTTGAGGGATGATATTTCTGCAAAAGGACAAAAATAAATAAATTAATCTATTTGTGCAATTAATTAATCTTTTTAATGTAATTAAAAATACACTAATTACTCACTGGGAACAAGTAAATGTAGTAATCTTCAATTGTAAGCATACTGTTCCATGAGAAAAGACATCCATTGCCAAGAAGAAAGCATACTATTATTGCAGCATACCTTCCCTATAAATAACAAACAAAATTAGTAAAAAAAATTAAGGAAAAAAAAAACTTATTTTGCAATTGATTTCTTAAGCTAAAGTAATGATAGATTCAATTAAGCATAAACCTCTTGACGCATTGGAGGCTCATTGTTGACCATGGCTCTGATGTGGATTATTCTTTTCAATCAAAGTTCTACAAGAAAATTAAAAGATAATAACCTCAATTTAAGGCTTAAATGTGTACATGTATTTTTTATTTTGTTGAAATTCAATGTGTACATGTTACTCTGAAATTGTAATGTACTCCTACATAACTATAAATATATAGCTAGATAGATACTATCCACCCCTGTTAACACCTAAGATTTTTGTATATAAATATAGTAGTAATTAAACAGAAATCAATTAAGACATAATCATATTTTTTTTAAAACTCGGTATCCGACCTTAAAGACATAATCATATTAATTAAGACTGTAAATCATAAAGCCACTATATTTGATCTAGTGGCGAGAAATTTAGGTAATATGCGTACGATACTCATTGGTTTCATTGTAAACAAGATAAAAAATTATAAATCAAATATTCTAAATTATAAAAATTCTGTTTAGTCCCTTAATTTATTTTTAAAGGTCAGTTTGGTTGTTTAATTTTAAAACCAGTCAATTTGGTTCCAACTTATGAAAAAATACAACAAATAATTATTTTGGTCCTAAAATAATAAAAATATAAAAAATTGTAAATGAATCTCTCTAATATCTATTTTGTTAATAATTTAATGAACAAAATTGACTAAGCCACTGGGTTTAAGTCTAGTGGTGAGGGGGTTTGGATAATATGCATGAGGTTCTAGGTTCGATCTTCGTTGGTAACATTGTAAACAAAAAACAAAATTGACAAACCAAAAATAAAAAAACTAATTTTAATGACCAAAGTCGATAATAACTGAACAGACAATTGTAATTTTGTAAGTTTATTGCATAATTAATGTATCTAGACTATCCAGATTCGCTAATTATACAATGGACATATAAAGATAAAATTTGCTTATAAAATATTAGAGGAAGTAAATTTTTACTCCATCCGTCCCAAATTGATTGACACAGTTGACTGTTTCACGCATGCCGATACATAACTTTGACGATTAATATTTTTAATTGTATTATAGTAAAAATTATAAAAATTTGATATTTTAAAAATACTAATCGAGACGAATCCAGCAACATCTTATATGTTAATATTTATTTTTATTTATTAGTAGAAAAATATGGTCAAAACAACATGTGTAAATAGTTCAATATAGTCAAATGTGACAATCAATTTGGGACGGATGAAGTAACATGTCATGTGTTGCACATGTTAAAAATTGAAATCAATAATTGAACTATAATAACACGACTTTATTGATTTAAATATATTGACAGCATCCACTAATAGTAATACCTCTTATGCAATATACAGAGTAGAGACAGTTAGATATACCAAACTTTTTTTTTTAAGACAGATAAACCAAAGACTTTAGGAACTCAATAACCATGAATAGAAATTAATATCTAAAAAATAAAGTGAATATCAATTGTAAGTGTAGAAGTTGAAGACACAAAAATTTGCCAATATATATCAAGAAGGTTTCTTTCTTCCTTCTATGATACAAGGGAAAATCAGTACTAAAGATATATAAATAGAGATACATCATATAGCACTTAAGTTGACTGAAAGATAAAGAAATATTAGAGAAGAATAGGGAAATTGAGCTTACTATATTATTAGTAGAGAACTAGAGAGAGATTACTTTAAGGTACCACTCAATGAACGCTGAGAATGAGAAACATGATCAGCAAGAAGGAAGAGAGAAGAATCTTTATATATATACTCCTTCCATTTATATTTATTTACTCATTTTCTATTTATAAACAACCCAAATTCCACAGGGATTAATATTAAGTCTATCCACGGTTTAAAAAATAAAATAATATTAAGCCTATCCCAAATGCGTTTGATTTTCTAAAAATGAAGTGATTGACAATTGCATACTGAGTAAACAAGTGACGATTACATATATTAAGTTAAGTAAGTACTACTAAAAAATAACATAACTAGTACTATAAAAAAAAAATCATAAGTACCACACAAAGAATATCATCATCTCTAACATTCACTATTTAAGAGGAAACACATATTGTATCAGTATGATATCCTCCAATTATATCATCATAGAACATTAGTTGTCCGATACTTCTCTGATACGCGTATCGAAAAAATATCCGACACGTATCGGTAATTTTTCTTTAAAGAAATAATATTAATTGTCCGATATTCTCCGATACAAGTATCGAAAAGTATCAAACAAGTATTGGTATCAGACACGATACTTTGTCATTTTTAAAGTATCAGGTCTTCATAGCTGTTATCCAACCATATCGTCATGATTTAGATATTTAATTTTGGCCTAAAAAATGTTAACAGTTTTACAACAGATTACATCATATGAGATAAATATATATTTATAAGGACAATCTTCACCTTAGCTAATTTTGTAAAGTTTATTTACACGTACACTCAATTGAGAATTTTTTTTTTTTGGTCAGGTCTCAATTGAGAATTTTAATATGATATTTTTTAATGCTGTAATATAATCTTAAAATTTTAATTCACATTATAACTCAATCAAATTTTATAAAATTGACTTATAAAATAATGATTGTCTTTATTCATAAACTAGATCTCAAGATGTATTTATAATTAGTACGAATATAATTATAAAACTACCGAGAGAGTAGAAGTACGGCTACTTCCACTAGTCTCTATTATAAAAAAATTCTTATTTTAAATTAATTGAATAATCAATACATTTCATTTATAATAATAAACTAAATATATTAGTTATTCAATAATTTTGAATGATATTAACGTTATGTTTAAAAAAAATAACAGATGCAACTAGAGCTTAAGAAAATTGGCCGTCAGTCAACTATGAACGTGGAGTTGCATAATCATTGTGATAAAAAAACTTTATGAATCTGAAATTCAACGTTTCTTGTTTTGTTTTCACACTTTTTGTTTTTTGCAATAGAGATTTGTTTTCACACTTTGCTTTTGGGAATATTCACCGTCGTTTCTCTGCTCATGAATGTTCTATACCTTTTCTTTTTTATATAAATATTATTTTATTATAAAGTATTTCTTTCGGTCGTATTTATAAGTAAAACAAAATCATATTTGTAACTATAAATTAGGGATATGATACAGAACTAATCCAAAAGTAAAACCATAAACCAAACCAATCCAAATCGAAAACCGCAAAAAATCACGTGTAAATCGCACAGATCATATTTATTATAAACCGCGCGGTTTGGTTAGGTTTGCAGTTTTCATTTCAAAAAATCGATCCAAACCGCAATACTTAACTTAATTCTATCAAGTAGTAGCATAAAACAGTAGGCTGTCAAAACATATCATTACACATGATCTAGAACTATGTTGTTGGTATTGGTATTAAAAATAAATTCTTATGTGTATGCAATTTTTGTATGAGTTAGGATCCGTTAACACCATGTGTCAAACTTTATTTTAACATCAAATAATATCCGTCCATTTAAGTTAATCCAAAGGTTTTAAATCATTCACTTATTAAACTCACATGATATCCTTTATGTGATTTGTTCCTTCTAAATTTGATACCAAGAAATTTGGTTACCACGTCTAATGGTATAAGCGGATCAGAAAAATCCAATTAAACCGAAGATCAAAACCAATCCAAACTGGAAAAAAAACTGATTCTTTTGGTTTGGATCAAAAACCAAACCAAACCAATTGAAAACCGATGTGGTTTGGTTCGGTTCTCGGATCGAATTTTAAAAACCGATGAACAAACCGAACCAAACCAATATATATATATATATATATATATATATATATATTTATTATTAAGTTTTTTTTACAAAATATATATTATTATTAAGTTATTTTTTTTAGGTAGCCCACATCTATTAAAAAACAAAGGGAAACTACATTAATCTCCTCTGAGTTTTGTGTATATGTCACTAAAACCCCTCTATGTTATGACTTGACAGAGACTTTCCCTGCCGTCAATAACTGTTAAGTCTCCGTTAATTTTTTTTTTTGAATGGCAAATATGTTTCTTATAAAAAAAAATCTTGCGCATACTCACACACAATACAAATCTTAACTTAGAAACTCTCAGACTCAGTCTCCTCACAGCCACAGCTGCAAAAAACCTCACGCTGCTCTCAGTTCTCATCTTTCAATATTGTGCAAACAACACAACACTCTCACGTTGTTATGCTCTCATATAATATATCTCAAACTCTCAAAAAACAGTAATCTCTCATGTCAAACGTTGTCGGAATATGTCTTACTAGTGGTGAATTTAACATTGACGGGATGACAACATAATGATGTGCAAGAAACATTAACGATTAAAGTGGGAATAGACTTGAAGTTTTATTTTTGTTGTACTTTATTATTTGAAAGACTTATGAACTTAATTTCAATATGATTGTACTATGTATTTGATGAAGTTATGGGAAAATAATTGTATTTTGTATATGAAGAAATTATTTAATGAATTGTATTTTGTATTTTATGAACTTATTTGATGAACTTATAGGAAAAAAGTATATCGGAAAAAATATAATAGCACGAAATATATCAAAAAAAAAATAATAGCACGAAATACATCGGAAAAAAATGCGCTATAAATCCTCATGCAAAATTTGTACTTTATTGAAAGGTTGGATTAACGTCTCCAAGAGCTTATCAATTTACTGTCGTCCATTAAAGGGAGAGAAGGGATTATCAATTTAGTGAATTTACTATACACGAGAGAAGACAAGGTCACGTGTGAGAGATGGAAGAAATTCCGTGATGAGATTGAGGACAGGGAATTACGGATTTTGTTGAGAAAAAACAGGTAATTAGGAATTAATTTACTAGAGACACAATCAAATAATATTTTAAGTGAATTAATCGCAATTATTGAATTAAAAAAATGAACGGATTAAATTTGTTGTTAAAATAAAGTTTGACACCTGGTGTCAACTGATCCTAACTCTTACTGTATATGCATATTATATCGCGATAAACCGCACAAACCGAACCAACCCTAATCGCATTGGTTTGGTTTGGATGACTTTAAAAAACCAACCGAATCAAACCGAACCGCGTGCATTTTTATCTCGTGGTTAGGATGAACTTTATACTCAAAACTGAACCAAATCGCACCGCGATCACCTGCTATAAACCTTGAATAACATAATCCATAACAATCAGACAAGTCTTTTCATCAAACCGTCTTTCACGCAATTGGAATTCTTTCATTACCGCATTGAAGAATGTCTTTCGGTTATAAACATTGTTCAAGTCATATGATATGGATTAGTTACATCAATCTTTCAACGAATCTAAAAAGTAGATTTTTTTCCTTATATTAAGGACTAGAAATAGTATCATCAAACCGGGTAAGAGTAACATAAAAAGTGAGAAGTTATGGGAAACAAAAGTAACATCTAGGTTTGTTTTCACCTTATACCAGCTTCAATACACAATATTAATTTGATTACAAAATGTGTTTGTGCATTAATACAAAACAGCAATGTTTGAATTGTTTGAATTTCAGATTTGAATATATATTACATTATAGTGACAGCTTTAACAAGTCTAAGACCACCATGGAGCATCACCTGTTCTGAAATCCGTTTCAACCCAAGGAACAAACACAACCTTCCCATCATCTAGACCAACATCACAATGTGCCAATGCAAGAGACTGTCCAACAAAAAGAACAAGAATATTCATTAGTACAAGTACATTAAGCAAACCCAATTGAAGATTGAATTGGACACTTAAACCATGTTTGGATAAACAACTTAATTAAGTGCTTATTGCGTAATGCTTTTCATAAAAAAGCTTATGTAGTACCTTTTCTCATATTAAAGGATAAAATAAAGTCAAATTGTATTCATATAAGCTATAAGTTGTTTTCATAAACTCTCTCAAACAGTCTATCAAATGTTTATGTCAATAGATTCCTTTAAATACGTAAATCCAAACAAGCCCTAAGAAACAAATCATAAGAAGCCTAAATGCTTATTCTTTTTGATAAAAACATCTGCAGCTAAATTAGTTTGTCAAATGGTCCCGTGAGCTTAGTTCAGTTGGTTGGAACATCACGTTATATATGCAGGGGTCGGGGTTCGAACCCCGGACATTCAACTTATTCACCTTAGGATGGAATTTCTAGCCACTAGACTACTTGACTAAAAAAAAAAAACAGTTCGTCAAATGAAAAAGGTTTTGCAATTTGCTTACCAAAGGAGCGGGTCCTCTTACAACTCTTCCTTGGTCATTGTACTGAGATCCATGACATGGGCAGATGAACTTTTTCTCAGCTGTGTTAAACGGCACGACACACCCGAGATGAGTGCATACGGCATTAATCGCAAATGTTGCAAGTGTTCTGTCACTCTCTACCACAAGGTAGGTAGGATCACCCTGTTATTTAAAAGAGTTATGTTATTTGAATATCAAAATACAGACACCGCATATGTTCATCCCTACGTCTCACTCCTACTAGTACTTATTATCTTCTACAGTACTTTACAAAAATTTGACATTGTTATTTTGATACCCAAAAATCATTTATCTATTCAAAATTATGAAAGTAGTTATTACAGTTGGAAGTTTGAGAAGGTAGTTATTATGGTTTCCATAAACAAAATGTTTTTTTAGTCATAAGAAGAGATTGTGTAGAATAAGTTCTTACAACATGACAGCCAAATCAAGTTCGTCCGACAGTAAATTGTAGAAGAACAGGTTCTTAAAATTAAGAACTTGTTTAAAGCAAAGAACCTGATAAGAACTCTCATTGGAGATGCTCTAATGACTTAACAATTCTACACTTACCTTTAATCCTTGGGTAAGAGTACGGTCGCCAGGTCCATGAGTCTTGAGCCATTCTGCTGCAACTACATCATTGCCAACGGCATCCTTGGCAACGGTACCACCGGTTGCAGATCCTGACCTGTAATGTTTTTTTAGTTATTAACTTGAAAGACGAAAAAACTGAGAATGAAGAATTGTAAAACTTTTTGGATTCCAAATGCAACAGATAACTAGCATTGAGCAACATGGTAGACTGCTAATAGTTGTCTTGTTTGATACATTTTATTAGACATGATGGGATAAATTTAAACATGTTATGGAATTTGATGCTAATGTGACAAGATAGCAAAGTGAAAGAATGGAGGAAATATTCCAAAGAGTTAGGAAAAATCAATTCAAATAGTCCCTCACTGTAAAAATCATTAAAATTATGACTATATGAAAAGTAAGATACATGAATTGAAAGCGTGTTAGAGTGTCCGACAAGTACAAATTTTCTATAACCGAAACTTCAAATTGAAAGCCTGTTCCAGTGTCCGACAAGTGAGGATGTCCTGCACTAACAAGTATGGCTACATACAATCATTTCCATTTTTTAAATTATTACCATTGTTTATTTACATGTAATCATCATCATCATCATCATCATCATCGTGTCTAGTGTCTATGTCTGCGTTGACGCTTCATATATTATACGACATTACATGTTACATGAATACATGCCTATACTAGAATTATATTATAGTTAATAGATAAATCCTAAACCTACCCTACACTTCATTTGATTAAAACTAAACACAAATTCACACAATTCTATAAGTCAATACAACATCAATAGGTCTCACCAAATAGGGAATAAAACCTTAATTTGAGCTAATAATTCATACAAAACCAGCTTGTAAGGTGATGAATATCCTCGCTTATAAATATATATTCAGATCATCTCGAACGAGATGAGACTTCTTAATAATAAGAAATAAATAAAACTTACCCTGGAGGGACAAGGAAAGATCCATAAGGAACAAGCATTCCAGCAGTAGGAAGTGAAAGAGCACCAAGAAGAAGAAGATTCAAGGTCTCCCTCTTACTCATGTCAGGTACTCTATCAGCAGGAATGCCAGTAGCTTGGCAAGTAATTTTCATTCCTTTATTACTCTTTCCAATCATCTGAGTTCTTGTTTGCTTCATAACAAGAGCCATTGAAGGACAAAACATCCCACTCTTTCCAGAACATAGCTGAAATCATAAAAATAAAAACACCCTTTTAAACATAAAACTCAAAAGAAAATAACTTTAACACAAAAATTGGTTTTTTTTCTAGTGATACCTGAGAAGGAGTTGCAGGGGAGAGAGTAGTGGAAGCCATGATGAGGAAGATTTTGTGAGTTTGAGAATGAAAAGAGATTGTAATAATAAGATGATGTGTGGTTTTTTTAACGACCACCACAACTGTCAATACAATGGTTTTTGGGATAAGGCCATGTAGGTGCCACATATTCTTCAGCCAATCACAACCAGCAACTTTAAATTCAGATTATGCTTTTCTTTTGTATTTTTTTTTTTACCTATTTTCTAATGTGGGCTTAGCTATTTTTGGCTGAAGATTTCTCTTCCCACCTACGTGTTTCAAAATATTTTGCTTTTGAATAAATATTTTGGAATGCGTTTTTCAATTTCTTTTAGCCAAAAAAAAACTTTGAAATCTTTGGAATTTTTCTCGAATTTAAACTAAAAACACTTCGAAAAATGTGTTCCGAAGTTTTTATACAAGGACAAAAAATGAAAAAATTGGAGGTAGAAAAAAAACATCGGAAGTGGAAAGGGAAAAAATCTTTTTGGTTTGTTATTAGGCCCACTTATATGTGGCCTTAGGCCTATACAAGATTTTGGGTTGGGTTGTAAGTAGAACTAAGGATACGGACTAGCTCGTTTAATCTGTTCCACATAAATTCGTATGTGAAAGTTTCTCTTCCAGTCTCCCATGTTTCTTTTATACCCCCTGATTTCCTGTTTTGCCCTTTGTTAAAAATTTCGGTTTTAAAAAACCGAATTTTTTTTACCTTGAAAAATAATTTCGGGTTATATAAACTAAATTTTCCTAAATTTGAACTAGAAAAATTTCAGTTTTGCATGCCAAAATTTTTTACAAGGACAAAACGGGGTTTTTGGGAATTTTTAGGGGGTATAAAAAAAATATGGAGGACTAGAAGAGAAGCTTTCTTCGCATGTTAAACGGACCAGACTAAGCCGTCCACAATGATAACAAGTTGTGATATGTTACTCCAATTCCGATCCACGTTGGTTTATTTATTAAATATATTGATTCGCGAACCAAAAAACAACTCTTGTAACAAAAACTAAAAATTTTTGGAAGGCAAGAAACTAAAAATTTGGTATTATAGAAATCAATCTTTTTTTAAGAGCTAAAAAAACTATTTTATGTTATAACTTGTAAGATGGGTAAGTAACTTTAGTGAGAAAAAAGTTCTTAAATAACAAATAAAAATAAAAGCACAGATGATACTTAATAAGATTTTTTGGGCCATAAAATGGCAATTAACAGTTTGAAATGAACATAGCTGCCGGCCCTAGTTTTCTCTCTTGTGAAAATAAATTTTTTCCCCTCTACATCTGTTTTTCTTTCTTTTAATGTAAATAAGTGATCTTCCTAGATATATATTAGTTTTGGGCCGAACCGGAAAAACAACAATCTTGGTATGTTTTTCTTGTTTTTTTTTTGTTACAAAGAGGGCATAAAGCCCGAAAAAGAGAGATCAACATGACTATTCTCGAAATAGAGATTCCTAACATATCAGTGGTTACTAAGTGATTCATCTGGAGAGGGTACTCCTCAAAAAAGCGAGCATCTTCATATAGTGAACACCCCTCGTTTGCAAGAGCATCAACACATTGGTTACTTTATCTTGTTTTAGCTTGGTTGAGTATGCTTGCACTAATGTTGGCCAATTATTATTGCTTGGATTTAGTTTTGGTTGTTATTGATGTTGTCCACATACCTTGATTGTCATGGAACAAAATCTTATGATTTATTAATGACATTTAAAATACGCACAATATTTATCTTCACAAGCTTAATTAAGTTGGTAGAGACATCACATTAGATACGTACCATACATTGCATATTCAAATCTATGGTTACATATTCTTTCTATCCCATGTACAAATACGTATTGCCAATGTCACTGATTCCTCCACAACATAAATTATTGCATGTGTTTTAGTTTGTCCCAAATAGCTAGGTAAAGGTCCAATTCCTTGTCTACACCCTCTATTGCATAGAATGATGCTGTTATCTGCATGGGAGGTATGGCGTGCCACACATGTACTCATCAAATCATCATGCCATACTCCACCTTTGTATGCCTTTTCCTATTGTTAATTGGTACCCTTATTTTTTTGGTAAATTATATATTTTTTTGTTTAAATTAAGTACCTTTTATACACAATTACGAAAATTAATTAATCGAGTTGGATATGACCACATTGGATGATAAAACTTTGATGGGAGAATTGTTAAGATTTTTATATTGGATAGATTATGAGAAACTTTTTTTTTTTTTTGAGGAAAAAGTCTTAATAGTTTGTTCACCCAAAATTTAAAAAAATGTTAATGTTTTGAAGCGTGCAATCTCTTTTCATTGTTAATTAAATTCCTACAATCTCCAAAATTTGTGGATGTATCGTGATGATCATATACTTAATTACTAATATTGAGAACGTGAGTAAAAGGAAAGAGCTATGAAAAAGAAAGAGCAAGTCTTCAAATAAAAGGGAAACAAATAATGGGTATCTCTCTTTATATACTTTCTCTTAGATCAAGGCAAGTAGTAAAAGTAATAAGTGGTTAAATTCAAATGATTAAGGAATTTAATAAAATGATAAATTATTTTAGAGAATTCAAGTTTATATCTTATGTGAATAATTTTTTCTCAAATTTTATTTATTTTGCGATTGATCAATTTTAGATTATCACGATTCTTTTAATATATTCTCCCCTTTCATGTTTAATACTATTGTTATCATACGAAAAAATACTGTTGGATGACTTGCTAACAAAAATCTAATAGTAGATGGCTCAATGGATGAGAGACTTTAATGTTATCTTAAAATTGGATTGAATTAATTCAATTCTACATAACCTTATAATAGGAAAGAATTGTCTCTACTCATTCGATAACTAGGCAGAGGTTAAAAAAATAGTGAAAGTATGAGATAGAATATGTTATTTTGGTCAAAGAAGATAAACTCCACAGAGAAAGCAAAAGGACTATTTTAGTTATGAAAAAAGAAATCTCTCCCAAAGAGACAGTAGTAGGATTGAAGCATCCCCTAAAGAATAGAACGTTCTTTAAAGTTGTTTTGAATTGATGAAACATATGAAAAGATATTTTGTATCTTGCATTTTTCTACAACTTTTTGTCTCACAACTTAATTACTGCTAGTAGTTACTAACCCAAGGGGTTAATCTAATTAAGACAAATTTGTTAGGTTAAATTAGATTTAGTGAGATTTTATTTATTTTGCGGTCGAATTTCGAATACTTATTATTTATTTTTCATTGAAATTGAAGGATAAAACTAAAAATAAAGTATTATGTGCTTTGCTATTACTGAAAAAAAATTATATGGTTTGGTTGTCACATATGAATCAAATATTTTTTTTGTTTTACAATGAATCAAATATTGTTTTGAAAGATGGGAATACCTTCTTTTTCTTTGTATTGTTGCTTTTTATATATGCTCTTCACGCCATAAAAGGCTAAAGTTGTCTAATATATTATCTAACTTGAGATTCACATGATTTATCTTATCATTTTATTTAAAAATTAATATATTTATATATGCATGCAATTATAAAGACTAGTTGATCAAAATAACTAAAATTTATTTAAAGAGTCATTTCTTTCAAATGATTAACCGACCTAAACAAATATACCATTTATGTACTAATACCATTATCATGTTGGTGATTATTAGTCTTATAATATTATCATAAGAAGTAAATAGTCAAATTGTATTTGGTGATTAATCATAAGTCTAATCACCTCTAATATTAAAAAGATAAATATTGAATGAAACTAGAAAAATATTTTAAGTAATAAATATATTTTTTAAATATTGTGAATATTTCGGAATCAAAATAATTAATCTTCAAAAAATTTCGTATGATAACAATTGGAAGGGTATAAGTGAAAAAAAAATCTCACATCTCCATCTAATATAAGTAATTGTGAGAGAATGAAGGGGCATCAAGCAAAAATCTATACATGCATCCAAACTTTTATTCTATCAAACATGTATAATGACAAGGAGATGTGAGATTACTCTCATCTAACTTATTCAAAAGCCAATTTAAATATATATATATATTACACATTTTCTTAAGCTAATGATCCAAACTTTTTTTCTTAGTATCTATTTTTCACCTTGACTTATATCGAGTGAGAGAAGATCCCAAAGTCTCCCTACTACCTTTTCCTCCACACATATTAATAACACATAATGTCCCACAAGCAACATATACCCGAAAAGTAACCACAATCAATTACATGTTCCTTTGACCAATATATTGCTCATGAACCATGCATATAAGTATTATAAATGTGTCTATTTTATTAAACAATTTTGTGATCTCATAAATGCAATTCAGATTGCAAAGTCATTTGATACCAAATTTTTAAGATAATGATTAAATTATTATCCATATTTATAAAGTAAGATAACTATATTTATATTTGAATGAAAGATAAACGTGTACAAGCTAATTTTTTTTTGGATGACATCTCTTTAAAATAAATATCATGCAAACAGTACTATCTAAGAGTATGTTTGGATGAAATAATTCTAAATATGTGTGTTTGGATAGTAATAGAAAATTATATTGTGAACATTTTTGGACAACTTTTATAAATTTGAAATTTTGAAAAATAAGGACCAATTTACAATTTTAAACAACCAATTTGAAAAAACTTAAGGATCAATTTGCAATTTTTGAAAACATTTAGGGGCAATTTGCAATTTTTAAAAGCTTATTGGGTTTCATTTGAAAATTTTGAAACATATAAGAGGAAGAAATTTTAAATTTCTATCTTGTAGGTGTCATTTGAAATTCTTTAATTTTAACTTAGATAAAATATTTCATAAAATTCCTATCATTTTGGAAATTTTCTAATTTTGTGTTATTGTGGTAGAGTTGTTTCAATATTGTCTCTTGTTGATTCTGATCTGGCTATAAGGAGGAATAAAGCTTTTATCAGTTTTATAGTGATTATCTTTTATCTTTATATATTACTTTTGTCCCTCTCACACTTACATTACAGAGAAGAGAGTAAATAAAAGGAACTGCATGCCTCCATGTGGGTTTCAGGCCTGGCCCCAAAATCATACTGCCCAAAATTTTCAATGAATCTTGTTTATTGTTTATCTTTTAATTTATCAATACTTATTTCTTGATGACGGAGTTGTGGTAATTCAGTGTTCGACTATGATATAAGTAAAATTTGATTAATAATTGTCTTTACTAGAAATCGAATTCGGGTTCTTGTAAACGATTCATCATAGAAGAAACTCATTAATCACTTGAGCTGAATGTCTTGGTTAATATCACTTTATTTATTTATAAAGATTTAATTTGCAGTTTATAGTATAACCATTTATAATAATAAATACTAATGTATAAATTCATTCATTTAAATCGATAGAGTACACATTTGACTAATAATCTCATAGTATTCATGTTAATTGCTTAAAACGGCAAATTGTATAGGTCTACATATTTGACTATATTAAAGTGCTCAAAATATTCATGCCTTTGTATCTGTACCGTCGATAACACCAAAATCATTAGTTGGATCTGCATCAGATCAAAGTTAGTCCTTCAACCTAAAACAAATGAACATCATACTAAGACCGGATAACAATACTCCGTACTAATACGGAAAAACAAAATACATCTCACTAATTAAGACGGAAAATAAAAAAATAACGTTACACTGATTGAGAACCATTTGATATGTCATTGAGAACCATCAAAATTAATGGTATTATGAGTTTGATTAAATACAGTTAATCTTGTGGTTAACCCATATATGACTGCATGAATGCAGTAAAATCCCAACCGAAGAGAATCTAATTTCACACTAACAGTAGCAGCTTCTAATGCATGCATTACACTGAAGAGAATCTGTTGAACAAGTAGGCAAGGTTCTTCTGATGGTCCCATGTTTGATGTTTGGGAGAGAAAATAGGGTTTGTAACAGCTGTATGCAAAGAAAGTATCACGTTACTATATCAGTTGCACTTATTCAATATTTATTATCATAATTTACTCGACTATATTTATTGCTGTTCCTATTATGAACCTAGGATAAACATGATCTCTTTTAATTCTTACCCATTTTCTCAGTTTCACATATACTTTGGTTCAAACACATGCCCAAAAATATTTGATACCTTATCTTATTGTGACACATTGAATGATGGAACTATTACTATATGATCTATATTACAAATTTATAATATGTGTACATATCATATAGTGTGTCATTCTCTATTCATATTGAGGAGTTTAGTTTGGAGAAAGTAGATATATATGAAATGTTACAACTAATTTCCATGTTTGAGCTTCATTTAACTAAATTCATTTTCCTATTTTAACTTTCACTTTCTTTTAAGATATAACACGGGCATTTCCGATTGAAGGCATGTAATCCGTACATGTGGTTACATTTGAATGATTTATTTTCTTTAATAATTATCAGAGTCAATGTATGAATGCGTTTGATTCGTAAAATAGTATAGCAATAGATAACATAACAAGATATTTCCTCCGTATCATAATATATGTCACTTTGACATTTTTACGCATATTAAAAAATGTAATTAATACTGTAGGGAAAAGAGAAGTTATGAGTTAGTTTACAAAATGAGTTTTTTTATCATGTGCAAATTTGTACATGTTAAGAAGTTTTAAATAGTAAGTTTGTATTGGAACTTGTACATTTTATATTAAATATATAATTTTTTAATAAATAATTGTTGTTTTTCATTAAATAGTTACTATTTTTGGTTACTTTAACATCTGCAATGTTGCACATGTTAGACAAACCCTTACAAAATTGTTCTTCATTAATTGTATGGGAAAAATAAATTGAAGAATTGAAAAGAGAGAAAGTAATAAATAATTAAGGGTATAATAGGAAAAATAGCATTTAATGCTTCGTTGGTGCTGTAAAACGACACATTATTTGGTACAAATTTTTTCTTCAAAGTGACATATAATTTGGTACGGAGGGAATAATACAGAATATGAAAAAATTGTATTGGGGAGATAGAGAGATAAATTTTTTTATATTCGAAAATAAAATAGATATCTTTATATTTTTCATAGTTGTACATGAACAAAAAGTTGTCTTGTAGTTGAGTGAATGGCAAAATTCTTGTTTAAGTTCTATCTTTTACTACATATTTTGCCCAGACTCATAAATAATTTCTAAATCAAACAGGGTATAATAAAAGTTGTCCAATCCAATTTCCTATTTTTTAACAGATTAAACGCACCCTATCTATGTCTGGACTTCATAAGCCTTTAGTTGTCTCAAACTAGTTTTATTATCTAATATCAACAATTTCTTTAAGAAACAATAATTGAATAAGAATCTTAATCCCTAATTCATTACTCAAGAAACTAGTCTTTGTTTATAGGTTTACAGAGTACTCTGTTTTTGGTTCCATATTTTATTATTAATACTAAAAAAAAAAGCTATTTCTAGTTAATTTGGTATTCAGAATTTATGAAATTATATAAAATATATTACTTGTTTTAATACTGATTAATGAACAACTTGTATCCAGCAAAAATAGAGATTAGTCATATGCATGTGCTTGGCTGCTAACTATTGTTTAACCTTATGATGCCATATACTGAACTAGTTTGAGACAAGTGACAAAAATACAATTCTAAAAAGCATACATTAATAAAAAAATATTAGACAAGTTTAGATTAAAGTTAACTAAATATTAAATGGGATTTTTGGCTTTTAGCTGCTTATAGTCGTTTATGCTTATTTGTCCTATTGATAGTCTGTTCTTCCTATATTTGGTTAATTCACTGGGGAGGAGGAATTATTGTTCAAAACAGAACAAAGATATATAGTTGTCACCCTGCTGCAATCAAGAAAAAGTTGTATTATAATGTTTCTAATAGCTATTTAACCTTGGAGAAAAATAAAGTTGATCATTAATATTTTCAGTTGTTTATTATTAAAAATTGATATTTTGAAAATATTAATTCAATCAAATCAAATATCTTATATACTAACATTTGTCTTTATATATTGGATCACTAGTTAACCAGTATTATGTGACAATACTAGTTAAGGAAATAAAATAAAAATTGCATTGGAAAAAATTATTTTTGATATTTTTAAAAACTCTTATTATTTTAATTGGGACATTAGTTAACATTTTTCTTAATAGTAAAACAACTATACACAAAATAGGTTATGTGACTAGCTCGTGTATGGTATCTAGTCAAAATTGTAACACTTATTTTAGGACAGAGAGTACCATTCAACATTGGTATTAGAGCCGGTTGTTTGACTTATAAGTGATTGACTCCTTACTTTAATTTTTTTTTGACAATGTTGTGGTCAAATAACAAATTTGTTAATGTATGTGAATCAACGGTGATGTAAATAAAAATGCATGTGAATGAAAAAATGTATGTTTGAAAAGGAGTATAGATGAAAGCTTAAACTCACACTTGAAGAGAAGATGGTTGGATGTCAAATGTAGATGAGTCAGAGAACTTTTAACGGTTATGTTATTTGAAGTCAGAGAATCAAATCTTTGACCATCTATTTTAGAATCTCGATCAAATCCTTTATCATTTCAATAAATTCATTGGTAAAATTTATATTATATATGGTTCAAAGCTTAAATTAGCTAGAGGGAGTGATACCTGAAAGACTAAATTGATAGTATATATAAACTAAATTATTGTCACGTCATCAAAAATAGTTCTACATCATTATTGAAAATGACACGCGCAAAAAAAATAAACTTCAAAATCGAGATGTAGGAAAAAAATCCTCAAACTTACGATTTTTTTTTATTGAAAATAGAAAACTAGAATTTTATTTGTTAAATAGACGATCAATAATACAATTACGCTTTTTGATATTAGATATAAATTTGGATTGATTGCATATTGACCTCACATAGTCAATATATCTAGAGTGTCTGATCAAAATTAAATAGTTTTGTTTTTAAACTGAAATATTAATTTTTTAAAATATAAAATTTGAATCATCTAATATAAATCTATCAACTCAAATGTGCTTAACCAAGGAGCATGTCCTACATATATAACACATGTTTATAAGGATGGTATTAGTCACATCCTATGATTTCATATGATTTTATGAAATTCATTGCAATGAAGAAGAGTGCTAGCAAGTCACTTTTTAATACATTTTATGTGGGTCTCGTATATCTTGGGCGGGAATTATGCGAATGTTAACCGATAAATAAGAAGACGTTAAAAAGTGTGTTAAAATGTGTTGTTAGAATTAGTCACAAAACACTAAGGCCTACTGCCTCCTATATATTTCCCATATTTTATTCACCAATTTAGAGACAACAAAGAAAGAAAATAGAGATATTGTGTTTTGTGCCAAAACATTCTAATGAGTAGCTAGCAACTAGTATAGTAGCAAAGCTAAAACAACTCAACCCCCTCCATAGCTTTCATCTGAGAAAAAGCTGAAAACTCTCTCATTGCCTTTTCCTTATCACTTCTCTTTTCTTTCCCTTTAACAATGCTTATCATCTTTCTTACTTCTCACAATCACTAACAACATTTTCTCCACAATACACACATCCATGGAGTTTAACCTTGAAAACCCTCTTGAAAATTTCCATGACCTTCCTAATTCTCAATGTGTTTCTTCTCTTTTCCTCATTGAATCTGACCACATCCCACCACTAAATTACTTTCATAGTCTCAAATCAAACGAGTTTGATGTCTCGGTTAGAAGTGATTTCATCTCTTTGATCTCAGAGGTAATTAATTAACTATGATTCTCTTGTGCACCTGATTCTGCCAAAATCACCGTCAATCCAAACATTTACTCAGTATCTGTTTGGATTTACTGTGAGTTTTGTTAATTCAAACACCGTAATTTTGTTCAAGCACCGAAATACATTTTTAGTCAAAATCACGATAGTACACTTCAATTCGGTCAAAATCACCGTAAATTCAACCATGTACTTTGAAGAAAAAAACTAACATATATTAATTTGGGTTAATTGGTTCTATGTAGTTGTCCTGCAACTTTGATCCATTTGTGACTTACCTAGCTATCAACTATTTGGATCGCTTCCTTGCTAACCAAGGGATATTGGTAAGAAAATCAAACACTATACTCAATCTCATTAAACAATATTTTTAGACTTAATACTTTATCTTATAAAAAATGATATATAATATAACTTATACTAAGTACTATTACCTAAGCTTAATTAAAGAAAAATGAATATTTTCAATTAGATTATGCTCCCTTGAGATCTAAGCTAAAATGGGTATACATGTAACAGCAGCCAAAGCCATGGGCCAATAAACTTATTGCAGTAACTTGCTTCTCTCTAGCAGTAAAGATGTTGAAAACTGAGTACTCTGCCACTGATGTTCAGGTAAAGAACTTTATCTTATACTGAATCCGCGATAAAATATAAGCAAAATTTCAATTTTCAGATTCATCGCATAATTGATGTCTCAGACACATCAATGATGTAATCAATCTGAAAAGTCAAATTTTGCTAAGCAAGTACAAAAAAAAAGCTTTAAATTTTAAACCAGAGTATTCATAAAAGATATTGATATTTTTCTTATTATATGATATTTATTTATTGATAGGGTCTTCTGAATCATAGTGATGGTGGTTTCATATTTGAGACACAAACAATAAAAAGAATGGAAGCACTTGTCTTAGGAGCATTACATTGGAGAATGCGTTCAATCACTCCTTTCTCTTTCATTCCTTACTTCATCAATTTGTTTAGGCTTGATGATATTACATTAAAAGTTCTTAAAGATCGAGCTTCTGAAATTATTTTGAAGTCACAAAAAGGTATAATAGGTTCCATGTTGAATTAAAAAAAAAAAAATAGATTATAGTTTGATATTTTACTTTATGTTTTTTTTTTTTTTTGCAGATATTAAGGTTGTTTCTTTATATTGTTTTGCTGATATTAAGGTTGTTTATTTTTATTTTTTTGCTGATATTAAGGTTGTTTATTTTTATTTGCAGATATTAAGGTTTTGGAATTCAAGCCATCTATAGTTGCTGCTTCATCTCTTCTTTATGCTTCACATGAATTGTTTCCATTTCAATATCCAGGCTTCTTGGGAACAATATATGATTCTTCATATGTAAATAAAGTACATATTCTCTCATTATTTTATTTTTTTAATATTTTTTTACATGAATTATCTCTAGTAAAATGAGTGGTGAAAAATAAGAGTTTTTTCCTCTCTTTTCATTTAAATTTTTATAGAGTGTTGTACCAATTTTGTTAGTGAATTTGCACTCTTTTCTATTAGTCTCTAACTTTTTGACAAATCTATCATATCCTAAATGCGTGAATTTGCATTCACGCATTCAGGATATCGATGATCGTTCGATCAAAATTAATTGATTAAAAAAATTCAAAATTTATATCACCGGATAGCCACCAATATCCCGATTGTGTGAATGTAGAAAATTCCTTACCACAAGGGAGTGTAATCCGGAAGTTATAGGACAAAATTACTAATTTAATATTTTTTTTTATATCATTACTACTATTCTATTTTAAGGATAATAGAGGGTATTTTTATTGCAGGAAAGTGTTGTGCAATGCTATAATGTTATACAAGATATAGCTAAAGAGGAGTACGAATCCATGTTTAATGTGAACTCAAGTTCAGGCACACCAATTAATGTGTTAGACGAAAATTTTCTAAGCTTGGAAAGTGAAAAAACCAATGGAACCAATGTTACTCCTACTAAGAGAAGGAAAATTTAAATCATCAATGATGAAGTACCAAAAAAAAAATTGAAGAAGATAACAACAACATTTAATTCTTCTGGTCCATCAAGAATGATGAATGTTTATTTTTAGTTGAACAAAAAAAATAATGTGAGAAAAAAAAATGAGGATACAATAAATAATAGGAAGAGATAGTGTGATGGAATTTAATGGAAATGAGAAAAATGGAAATTTTATTTTTATCTATATAGTTAGTGGACAAAATCACTGTAACGTGATCCTCGTACGGTTTACATTAAATCTTCTGATTGTGAAAAGGACTATGGAAGAAAATATTGGAATTAATATCTTTCTTTTTTTTTCCTATGTGAGTGAGAGGAAACAAAAAAGACAAAATGTAACTTTGAATTGTATGGCTGAATTTTTGTATTGTCTGATTTGTAGTGAAGTGTGGTTATGTCTCTTTGCCTATGGCTAAGGAATAATAGTATAGTAATAGTGATGGAACAAATTTTGTTGGAAGGATTTAATTAGCATGCAATGTTAATGTAAAAAAATGTTTTATATTTATATTGTTTTTTTTCCTCAAGTAGTAGTTAGATTTTCATTACTAATTAACTAATGTAGTAATATCAGTAAAAATATAAAAAGATATGGCTATTTTTGTAAGATTACGAACAACATTATTTGTTTGTCTCATAATAAATTAAACATGAGAGTTTGTCAAAAGGGAAACATACATCCTCTTACACTCATTAATGATGTCTCCAAATTCTGAATTGTCATTGTTACCACAACCCTTTTGGAATCTAGCTGAAAAATCATACTGTTAAGATGTAAGTCTCTAGCCCAATTTACCGCACTGAGAAGTCCTAAAGCTTCTCCGGGATGAGTGTCACTTCATCTTTGCAAGAACAAATTGTTCTTGGCCATCTCGAATACATACCCCTATACCATCTTTATCACGCGATCTTAGAAACGACAAGTCTACATTACATATATTTCAACCAACCTCAAGGAGGCTTCATCCAAACATTACTTTGTACTCCCTCCAGCCTCATTTATAAGCAAAAGTCAACTAAAAAATTTGGCTTCAAATATAAGCAAAAGTTACCAAAAGTAACTTTATTTAATATGCATTTTTTCCAAAAGTACCCTCATTAATTGTTCTACTTTTTGACATGATTGCATAGTCTCTATGCAAATTTAATATTTTGCAAAGGTCATTTTAAGAAGTCTAATAGAATAACACACAAAACTATGACAAAAAACCAATTTCTTAATAAGCGTGCAAAAGAAAATATTTCCTTACAAAAGAGGTCGGAGGGAGTACAACCTATGTGGATTGAAGTTGTCTTGAAGGATTTAATTAGTATTTTTTTTGTCGAGTAATCTCATGTGTGAAGAAATTGAAAATCAGAGTTCAAACCTCAATTTCTTATAGTTGTTATCTAAGTTGAATTTACAAACATTTTATATGTATATTTACACTAGTAAAGTTTTTACCAATTAAACTTTTGATGGAAATAATACATTTGGCCCGGCTTATTTTCTACTTTTCTACTTCTTTTTAAACAAAATAGAGAAGTAAAAAATTGCTTTTGACCCTCTTTCTACGTAAAAGAAATAGACAAAATAAAGTAAAAAAGTAAAAAGCAAGGAGAAATATGGTTAAACATAATTTTTTACTTATCTAATTCGTTTAAAGAGAATTACAAAAGTAAAAAATAATGTTGGGAAATAACCGACATAGAGAAAATAAAAGAACACAAGAAAATAGAAGAACACAATCACAACACAAGAATATAACGTAGAAACTCCAAAATCGGAGAAAAAACCACGGTCGTTGTCTAAACCGACAACCAGAGAATAAACATTATGTGAAAATTGTTACAACACATAGACTTCACTCTCAACCACCTCATGACCCCAGTACACCCACACTCTCCAAAGTAAATATTTGAACTACATCTCAAATACTCTAAAACAAGAGTATAAGAGAAAAAGAAACAAACACAAATATAAACTTAAAGTGTTTATAAGTGCTACTGTTTGGTGTGTTGAAACAAGGAAATTGAGGTCTCTATATATAGCATTGAGCTCCTCCACCTTTCATTTCTCTAAGCGATGTGAGACTTCTCCAATATATTTTTCTTGACCTTTTTTTCTTTCATTAGCAATGTGGGACTTACATTGCAATCAACCCCAACAAATAAGCCGGGTTAAACGGGACCTTAATATCTATATTGGAATTTAACTGGATAAACTTTATAATGGGGAGGATCCTCTCCCCCCAAACATTTAGATTCACCATTATAATGAGGCAAAATTGCAAAAACCGCTTTTTTTTTGTCAAGCAAAAGCCACTATTAATTATTGTAAAAAAGACTATAAATTTGGCATCTAAGAAGAGTGTCTCCAAGTGCTTGGGTTTGTCTTTTCTTTTCTTCTTTAATCTTTTTATAGGGAGGTTCTTTTATCTTTTTGTCATGTTGTTTAAATTTTTGCGACTCATTAATCAGTAATTTTTAGCTTTTGATTTTTGAAAATAAGGTGAAAGAGTTATATCTTGACCAAGAAAGAAAAGGGAAAGAGTTATGTTAGAAATAATATAAAATTATTGATGTAGTTTTATCCTAACAGCTTAAGTTTTTGGGATAATCGGTTATTTGACATGTTATCAGAGCTTCTATGACTAAGTGATCTAGAGTTCGATCTCCGCTTCCCTCACTTTCTAATTAAAAAGTGGAATTTAAGTATATGGTAGATGGGCTTATGCATTATTCACGCTTCAAGCCAAGTGGGCTGATGTGTGAGGGGACGTGTTAGAAATAATATAAAACCATTGATGTACCTCTATCCTAACAGTTTAAGCTTTTGAGATAATCAGTTATTTGACAAGTTACTACATGTGGATTAAAAGCGGTTTAACATAAATAAAATTAAATTTTCTCCTTACCAGACTCAAATCCTGAACTCCAACTCCTTAATTCTTACTTCAACTAATTTAATCAATTGAGCTATTAATTCCATTCAAGCGTGTTTTGCATTGATTTTTAAAATGCATAACAAGATAGACTTAGGTGATAATGTGTGTTTCATTGGATATTGTGATGCAGTAAAACTAATTTACATCGATTTTGCTTTCACATTACCAACCATAATTTTACATTAATTTTTTTTAGTCAAAATTAAATTTACAAAATCAATTAATTAAAAAATAAATTCTACACTACAAACTCAATCATAAAACATAAAAAATGTGAAGCGTTGAAAAGTCCCAACGACCAAAATTTCTTTATCAAAGATATTTGGTTGGACCAAATTTGACATCTCTGTAATTGTACCTAAAGTGTTGATTGCAACTTCACAGAGTGAATTGGGACCACTATGGGTTGATTCATTTACGCATCGTTTGGATCTAAGGAAAGTGAGCGGATAGAAAGTAGGAAGGATAGAAAGTTTTTTGAAATCCGTGCTTCCCCTGTTTGGTTGCACTACCATGAAGGAAAGAAAGTCTTATTTTTGTGGGTCCCACACCCAAAAACCATTCCTCCCAAAATGGGAAGAAAGTAGGGGAACGAATGAATTTGCTATAAATTTACAAAATAGTCCTTCCTCTATTCTTCTTGGTTCACGTGCACTATTTTTTTTTAAATAATTTGGTGAACGACTCCAAGATACTTTTCTGTTTATTTTTTTTAATAAAATTTTCTGTTTGATTTTTATACTTACATATCTCTGTTTTATTTATATATAATATTTTATTTTAACACAAGGATATATATGTCATTTTCTAAATACACATCTATCTTTCCTTTCACTTTCTTTTCACTTTCATTCATACCAAACAACTAACAAATCATTCTACTTTCCATTCATTTTCTACTCACTTTCATTCCTTTCACATTCTTTCCTCTTACTTTCTTTCCTTCCACTTTCTTTTCTCATCCAAACAAACCATTAAGAAAACGAAAAATGCCATTATCTAAAGTTTTGTTCTTATTTCTTTGTTTTTGTTTCTCATTTTTTTTTTCATTCTCGTGTATTTCGTGTTATTATAATGGCAACATAGAATGCCATTTTTCAACCAAATAATCAATTGTAAATTTTACCATTTTCAATCCATATAGCACGTATACACTTAATCAAATATGTATTCGATATATGTGATTATATTCAATTATGCCATTTTTTTCAAAATTATCACCGATCGTGTATGATATTCATGTCTGTGCCGATATTTTTCATTTCAATTTGTTAGAAGTTAACCAAAAGTAGGTAAGATTAAGTAATAAAATTTCTTACCTGTTACTTCATTAGGTACTTTACTATAGTAAAGTTTGATAATGCAATGCTTTTATTTTATTTTTTTTACTTTGGAATATTGGGTTGTCAGATTCGTTATATGAAAGCACCATTTGTTGAAATTCTTGTTTGACTCGAGATAAAGGTTTCGATGGGGAATGTGATAGGGGATTGATTTATTTGGTGACATTGCAGACTTTCTGCTCACTAGCTTTATACTAAATAGTCAAGAGGTTGGTATATATATTTGTCTTATGAAACGTTAATCTCAAACCTATGTGGTTTGTTAGTTGAATTATCGCACAATGTCGTTGTTAAAAAGTCTTACATTGATTATGATATGATTTGAATGTGTATTTATAAGTTAGAACAATTTTCATTTTGCAAGTCGGTGTTGTAGCGTTGAGTTAGGTTCAACTCCTAATTTTAAGATTGTATCAGAATCTCTCCACGATCTATTGGGCCACCTATTATCAGGTTTCTGCTATCAGGTCACCCACTGTCTATATCCACAGTCCACACACACCAAACCCAATGGTGCTATGCGTGAGGGTGTGTGTGAAGTTTTACATCGATTGCGAGATGACTTGAATGTGTGTTTATAAGTGAGGGCGATCATTACCTTACAAGTCGTTTTTGTAGGGTTGAGTTGGGTCTAACTCTCAGTTCTAAAAGTCACACCATTTAGTATACAAACTTTATGGTTGATTCATAGTTTAGTATTTACAATTTTGATTCAAAGTTATTTATTGTCTTAGAGTTTTAGATTTGATGTAGTTCAATTTTACGAAATTCGTAGAGGGTTGCTCCTAATTTTAAAATATCTTCAACCGTCTTCTAATTAATGTGAAACTTTTAAATCGTTCTTTCTGAGACGGTTGAAGATATTTTCCATCAATAATTAGAAGACGGTTATCAAAGATGAAAGTTGGAACTAAGTCCTACCACTTCAAACATGTGACCAAAAACTCATGACTAATTAGGCAATTTATATGCACAAAGGACTTGTATTATAGTTGAAATATGTTATTTCGAGTTTCAACACATAAAAAGCTGACACATTATCTGGCACCGTATAAAATACATCTTAAACTATAGTGTTTTTCATCTTAATTAATTATGATATAGAATTAAAAATAGCTGAAGCATTCCAACAATGTTCAATTATACCTTATAATTATTCTCATTTCCTACAGGTTATTTCGCGTCGTTCCTGTTGAACAGTGAAACCCCATTGAGAGAGAGTGATACATACATACAATCCGACAGTCAAGTTAGTAAACCCAAAATATGAGAGGTATTCCGATTTAGAAATGACATCTGACCTAGACCGTGAATTAGACTTTTATTGATGGAAAATCAAGGACCTAGAAACTTGTCTTAGCCGCCTATCCTTAGAGACATGTGTAGGAGGATCAGTGGAATCTGGTGGTCCGTGTGTCCTAAATGGTTATAATCTCTTGCAATTCAAGGGCAAGTACATGATATTGTCCACACAACTATACTTAGATTCTGGTAATCCGGTCTAGTTTGTAATAAGCCAAAACACTTATTAACAGATAAAACTATGAGAGCCAAACCTTGTAGGCTTTCTTTTTTGTTGAAAGGAACCAAACCATGTAGGCTATGAATATGAGGTCTAGGTAACAATAAGATCAAATGTGCACTACACATTTTAGTATATAGGAGTACATAATGAGTGAAATGTGACGCAGGAAGTGTTTTGGCTACGAAATTGTTAGTTGAGGTGTCACTCTAGGGCCACAAGTAGCTGATGCAGGGGCAATTAAAGTAGTGGAACCCCCCAGCCAGCTCTGCCTTAAGTCACATGAATATTCATAAAGATATAAAAGAGTTAGTCCTTGTCAATTCATTGTTTCTAGGAATGGCCTCAACCTCAATGATGTGCCTCCAATACTCCATAATACATCATGGTCTTTCATATATCTCATATTAATGGGCAAGGAAATTGTTGTGATGATAAGTTGTAACATTTAGTCCATACATTATGAGTTTGTTTGGTGCGTAAGATAACAGACATGATATGATAATTATATTATATCATATCATATTTCAATTAAGTGTTTGGTTAGATAACAAGATATGATAAATTAATCATAAATTTATTTTAGTTAAAAGTCTTATTCTGGATTTGAGTTAGTCTTTATGAAGTTCAGCAATCATGAGCAACACTTGGAACAATTGGTTATTTTACAACTACGAATTTATAAAAAGAACTTTGGTTTTGTCGACCTGCCACTTCCATCATAGACTCTTCACTATTATGGAATAGGTTTAATGTCATAAAACTAACGGAAAGAAGAGAACTAACTAATGCAAATAGTGAAAAACTAAGAGACTAAATTGATACCTTTTAAATATAAGAACCAAATAAAATATAAAATAAACAAAAGAGATCAAACGTGTAATTAAGTCTATGGAAAATTAAGTCGTTACTAGCCTTTCAAATCAATTAAAGAACCAAGAACCAATCAATTAAAGAACCAAATAAATTTAAACCACAAAGTGCATAAGAGGGGTGTATGGGGTTCGAATTTCTTTTTTTGTTTATAACCCTCTGGTTCCTAGGGGAAGAGAGTCCTAGTAATCCAGAGTTTGGCCGGGAAGTAAGTAAAGTCTGGCCAAGAAATTATTCCACCCATGAATCAAACTCGGGTTCTCCCGAACGATTGGTCCTTTGGTGAAGCTCATTAACCACTTGAGCCCAATGACTTAGTTGTCTGGGGTTCGAACTCTGACCCTCCATATAAAATACAATTTTCCTTACCAATTAAGATAAATTCATGAATACGATTTTAACTATTTTCTAATGAGTTATATGTTATGACGAAATCCTTTTATTGTATCTACATGGTTTAAAAGCATATTTTAAGTTTGGTCCTTTTTTCGTTGAATAAAAGAGGGGGAAACCCGAATTTGGTCCTTTATTTTAATCGAAACAATTAGTAGTGCTTTTTCTAAATTCACGTTTTTCAATTTCTGATTTTTTCCCCCATAATCCATTTAGATGCTTATTATATATTCTCTCTTTAACATTTTATAAGTAAATTTCATATTTTTAGGCTTATTGTATAATTAATTTATATAAATTTTATTATAATTCAGATGTATTAATTATACAATTTTATTTAGAAAATATCATGGAAGAAGTGTGTGTATATATACACACACATTTTTATTAATGTGAAATTATATATTTGATAATACCAAATTTTTTTTTTTGATAAGGGATAATACCACATTTTTAATTTGGACTAGAAAATCATGTTACATACTTCCCTTTTTTTTTTTCTTTTTCAAATTCATTCCCTATGAATATTCTCTTTAAATTGAACTATGATATGAAATTTTAAAATTCAACTCATCTACATTTTTAATTATACAAAATATATAGTAATAATTATTCTTTAATTTATTATTAAATTAGAAAATAGAGGGAGATATATGGGAAACAAAATAAATATTAGAGAAAGAGATGTTATTTTACTTGAAATATTGGTTCAAGTACAACATCACATAAGAAAAACCTCAATGTAACCATTTATTTCTACAAAAAATTACTTATTTTGGTCACAAATATATGGACACTTAATTTGGTCACACACATAATATATTATTCAATTATTCTCTGTTTCTACTTTTTTGTTTCTTTCAATTATCTATGTGTGAACAAATTAAATGTTTAGTGACCATATATATTATATACAAGTATTGTTGTTATTCAACATTGCTCCAAAGTTCTATATCGTACATAGGACTAAAGAATTCATATTCACACCCTGCAGGAAGTACTTCTTCACTTGGATGGACATATGTACTCTCTATCATATATGGCTCTGTCCAGAAATTTTCACTCACAGCTTCCATGTATACATCCATAAAAGGAATGACATTGTCATCAAAAAGAGAATTTTCATATGATATTGTGGTAGCTGCAGTATCCATTGTTATGCAAGAAAATTCACTTGAAGATGGTTGTGAAGAAAGTGGATTTGAAATATTGGCATCACTGTTGTTCTCTAACACACCATCAAGTTTATTGGCTTCTTCCATTGTAGGGTGATTATTTGACTTTGAATATTTGGCTTTTCTTGTTCCACATTTAGCGTCTGACGTGTTATTTTTCATAACGCGTTTTTTTAAAATAGTGTGCCAGTAATTCTTTATCTCGTTATCTGTTCTTCCCGGTAAATTTGCAGCAATCAAGACCCATCTGCATTCATAAAAATTTAAAATATTAATAAGTGACAACACATTATAATTTTAATTATATCCTTCTGCATTAGAGCTTGGACCCCTAGGTTGCAACACGAAGAATTTTATCATATGTAGTTGCAACAATAACATGATACCATATCAAATAACTTTGTATATGTTTTCCTCCGAGGACTAATGCCATGTATTTTGAACTCCAAATTCTACGTATAAAATACTATGTTCCTACCAATTGAATTAAGTTCACGAGATCTTTATATATGTTTTTCTTGAGGTCTTTTTTTTTGTGGACTAATTCACTTGAGACTTATGAGAGACTTTTTCTCTTGATAATTTTTTGTCTTTTTCAAAAACTTAAAGTTCCTATTTTGGTTGTCTTACCCTTGCCCTTGGATAGATACTTATTAATATGTTTGCTTTATATATATATATATATATATCATATTCATGAAGCAAATTCACTCTCCCTCTAGCTCCTACAAAATAGAGAGATTTGAAGAGATGAAATACGTCAAAATCTTAGGTAAGTTAGATGAAGTAATTACTTGTAACTTTTGAGTGAGAGTATTGTATAGTGATAAATAATTTGTGATCGAGTTATGATCGTTGTAATCTTATTTGAGATAAGAATATATTACTATGTCGAAATGTTTCGGTAGATATTATATATGCAAGAACATATTACTAAGAGGAAATGTTTTTGGTTGTTTTGGGGCACGACTTCATGGATTTTTTTGTTGTTGCGAAAATTAGATATTCTCTATGCGCAACTAAAAAGATTAATCTTTCAATCTTTGTGGACTCAAATGAACCGCAAACTTTCCCTAAGAATTTTTAATCTTCATGGGTAATTTGTAAGAAGCGGAGTCACGACTCATATATTTTTGAAAATGAGTGGACATGTTGATACCTATTACCCAATTTTTGGTGAAGTTTAATGATAGTCTCTTCTTCTTGTTGACTAAAGTTCCCTCTTTTGATATCTGGCTTTAGATAGTTCAACCACCTTAATCTACAACTCTTCCCACACCTTTGAAGACCTGAAAACAATTTTCTTATGTTTAAACCATTGAATACCACCAACATAGTACTTAAACCACATTTCATAAATATTGTTTTAAGTATAATACCTGCAAATTTAGGTAGTTGGCACCAATTCCAGCAGCCATACCTAGTAACATAAGCAATCAATTTTTTGTCTTCCTCAATTGTCCACGTGCCTTTTCTCAATCCATTTTTGTCACAAAATGAAGTTCTCACCATGTTCTCTTTAGCAATTCTATATCTTAGTATGAATGTGTGGTTGTGTGTGGCATCTTATATATTAAGAGAGAATGTAATTGGAGGAGAGTGACATACATGTGATATGTCTACTCATCCTTCTCTTATATGTTTTCAATGACCACAAGTTTTAGATATGTCTACATCAAATATGTAACATGCCTCGGCAAGTAAATTGTGTTGCACGATATATAAGTTAATTAGATACTCTTTAATATAGATCACATATATTAATTATATTATAATTTAAAAAATAATTTTTGTTATGTTTTATCGTAAAAGGAATAAGTCATTTTATGATATCAATGAACGATTAAATGTTACTTTTTTAATTATACCTTTAAATATTTATCATTCTATTTTTTTTAATTCTTTAATTTATTTTTTTCATACGATGAATGATAATTTTGTAAAATAATCAGAAAATTATCTTTTTCTTACAAAATTATGATGAGACGGAGGTAGTTTTTCTTTTTTGTGATTATAAAGAAGAATCCTTAATACTATTAGTATCTATATTTCTTTTTTGACCACATGAAGTCCACAAGTTTTGGATCTCTGCGTAAATGCATGACCTCACAATTAAATCGTGTTGCACGGTATCCTCATTTTTATTTTTTTTATAACACAGGGATCCTAATTTTTTTGTGATTATAAAGAATATTCCTCAATATCAATAGTACAGACGATATTGGAACATTCTAGAACCATAAGGATAGTTATAAATCGTGTCGTTTATCATTGGCACTTGTAAAAAGAGTTGATTTTTTCTATGAACATAAATCAGTTGATAGTATATATATATATATATTGAAATACAAATTCTAATTAGTAAATTTATTTTTGATTAAGTACATTTATTTATTCAATTTAAAATGTGAAATTATATCTACTAGATTATTTGACAAAATAGTAAAGATAGAACTTATAGATCTAGATAGAACTTAAACATAGAACTTATAGTTCTAACTTTTCCCTTCTTATTCATCCATAGGATATGGATAGTATTCATTACATAGTATTACTATTACACTATTAGCATAATTTTTTTTCTACCCCTACATTTATCTCTTTACCCTAACATATTTTAAAATATTCTCATTTTACCATTATGGTACTCTAGTATATTTTACTGAAAAAAAAATTCTATTTTTACCGGTACACTTTAATATAACTGTGTCAGTTTACATTACATATATGTCAAACTAGTTTTTCAAAATCCGGAACACTTTTTAATGCTGGTATGTTAAATCAAGTATGAGTTACAATACCAAAACATTTTTTAAAAGTGTGCTGGTATGTTAAATAAAATATGAGTTACAATACTAGAACACTTTTAAAAAATGTGCTGGTATATTAATTAGCAACGGTTGGAAAATCTACTCTTCAGAATTCTTCACTTTTCAAGCTATGAAGTTTACAATGTGAGCTCAAGTTTTCAACTATTTTGCAATGTATGTGCTCACAATTAAATCGTGTTGCACGGTATCCTCATTTTTATTTTTATTTTTTTATAATACACGTTTAATTTTGTTGTGATTATAAAGAATATTCCTCAATATCAATAGTACATATATGATATTGGAACATTCTAGAACCATAAGGATAGTTATAAATCGTGTCGTTTATTATCGGCACTTGTAAAAAGAGTTGGTCTTCTCTATGAGCATAAATCAGTTGATAGAGACATTGTGTATAAATCGTATCGTTTTTAAGTCAGTGTTTTTAGTCCATACTTTTTATTCAACTCGTGCTTAACAATCGAAATTTTAAAAAAAATGCGGTCATATTTAGTACATTATATGAATCCCATTTACAAAAGTTTAAATTCTTTTAACAAGTGATTGATTACATATGAATTTTTTAGTTTTTTGCACATAAAAATTCATAAATAATTCATTTTATGTTTAAAAATTCAAAAAATTTATCAGAGATGTTCATATAATATTATAAACATGAATACAAAAAATCATTCAAAAATGTAAAAATATACAAGAGTTTAATTAAAAATATGGATAAAAAAATCATTCAATTTTTTTTATCCTTCTGCCAATAGAATAATGATGATCTTTTTACTAATAGACGTATCAATAAAAAAAATTATAGATATTTTCATATTTTTATAGAATATAATATTGTCTCCACACACAAAAAAATTGGTTGTCCTTCAATGTGTGTTTTTTTTTTCTTTTTCGAATTCAATGTTTTTTTTGTCAAGTAGTCTAATGGCTAAAAATTCCACTATAAGGTGAATAAGTAGGATGACCGGAGTTCGAACCCCGGTCACCTGAATATATAATGCAATATCCTACCAACTGAACTATGTCCACGGGACGAATTCAATGTGTTATTTTATTTACATGTAATGTAATATTGTTAGTTAATCATAATTGTTCGATCATCTCTCGCTCCCTCCCAATTCAGTTCATCTTACGATTGAATTTTTTTCATTTCTTTTTATTTTCAATTAAAAAAAATGTGACTTTTAATTATCATATCTAACCTTTTTTTACAAACACAAACAAACTTACTGCATTTCATTAAGCTATAGTGGTGACTAGCCCAAGAAATGACCGCCCTTGCTAGGGGTGTTCATGGTTCATGAACTGCACTGAACTGACCCATATAAATGGTTCAGTTCAGTAACTGGAACCACTTTTTATACAAACTGTTTATTTTTAAAACCAGTTACAATTCGGTTCAGAACCAGTTTACACTTTTTAACTGGTTTAGTTTTAGATAAATGGTTTAAAAAAAACTGGTTTTCAACCAATTCCCTGAAGACAAATATAAAAAAAAAAATCTCGAAAAAGTCGAAAAATTTTCCCCAAAAAAAATCGGAACTTTTTTTCCGAAAAAATCGAAATTTTTTTCCTGAATAATCAAGAACTTTTTTCCGAAAAGAATCGAAAATTGTTTCTTAAAAAAAGGTCAGTAAATTTTTTCCCGAATAATCGACAACTTTTTTTCGAAAAAAAATCGAAAATTTTTACCCGAAAAAAGATGGGAAACTTTTTTCCGGAAAAATTGAGAACTTTTTTTTGGAAAAAACTCGAAAAAAATTTCCAGAAAAAACATCGGAAACTTTTTTTCCGAAAAAAATAGAAAATTTTTTCCCCGAAAAAATATCGGAAACTTTTTTCGGAAAAAACATTGGAAACTTTTTTTCCGAAAAAAATCGAAAACTTTTTTTCCGGAAAAACTCGAAAAAAATTTCCCGAAAAAAGATCGGAAACTTTTTTTCGGAAAAAACTTGAAAATTTTTCCCGAAAAAACATCAGAAACTTTTTTCCGAAAATAAGTCAGAAACTTTTTTCGGAAAAATCGAGAACTATTTTTTCGGAAAAAACTTGAAAATTTTTCCCCAAAAAAAAATCAAAAACTTTTTTCCGGAAAAAACTCGAATATTTTTTCCTGATAAAATATCGTAAACTTTTTTCCGAAAAAGTCGAAATTTTTTCCCGAAAAAAAGTCGGAAATATCGAGAACTTTTTTTCCGAAAAAAAATTAAATATTCTTTTTTAATAAAAACCGGTTCATAAATTTAAACTGATTCTGAACCAGTTATAAACTGAATTGTAACTGTTTTTTAAAAGTGGTTCAGTTCAAAACTGAATTAAATGGTTCAGTTTAAAATATGGTTCAGTGCAGTTCGAATTACAATTTGGTTCAGTTAACTGAATTTTTGAACACCCCTAGCCCTTGCCAACGAATGAGCAACATATTCGCTTGTCTCCGTACAAACTTGACCTCAAAGTTGGACAATGTTAAACTATGCTTAATAGTAGTAAGAAGAGAGCATATTTCTGTTGTTACCGGAGTTAAAAAAATCATTAAAAATAATTTTCAGCCACTGAAGATATTACTGGGTTGAGTCGCGGACTAGGTCGCTCTCTTTAAGACGTTTCGCGGCACTGCCCAAAATTGTGCAAGCAGACTATCAACCACGAAGTCCCCAGGATAAAACAGCCCAGTTACAACTGTATACCGATTTGCTAGTGCACGGTAGAAATCGGTCAAAGATACACCTTCTTGAATGATACTACGATACCACTCGAATTGATACTACGATATCATTCTATGAATCAGTGGTACTACGATACCACCATATTGATACTACAATATCAATCTATGATTCATTGGTACTACGATACCACCGTATTGATACTACAATATCAATCAATATAATGACACTGAGATCATTCTAATATGGTACTAAGACCAATCTCAATTCAAATGGATTATGGTACTATGACCATTCTTAATTTGAAGGAACCAGTGATATTGAAATCACTCTTAAAACAAAAATTAGTAATACTAGCTACTACTAGTATTATTAAGGCACTTACCGATACCAATAAAATAAAAACAAACATATGGTTTGATACAAAAATTAACAAGAAAACATGTTCTTATTTTACCAAGACTGATTCAATAAGATACTTAATTTCCATAAATTATTTATTGTCCCTAGAAGAATCAAGACTTGTTAAGTGACTTACGTTCAATACCAAATATACAAAATGACTTATGATCACCTTCAATTTTATTTTCAATTGACATACAATTATAGTCATGTATATAATTATGACAATTATTTCAATGTTCCATCAACAAACAATTTTATATCTATATCATTTTCACACTAATATCAATTTCTATGATAAGTTTCATGATATAGCATCACTATATAATAAGAGGCAAATAAGAGATATTAACTAACCTCAAATTGAACCTACAACTGAATTGAGTATGATTAAACCAAACAATTCCAAGTTTCAAACCAAATAAGGTTCTTGGTGTTTTGTAGCCACATGATTTTTCAGTAGAAAACAAAAGAATTCCAACTCACTTGTTCATAGGCTGAGTAATATATGCAATTAAGAATTACAATGCCAAAATTCATTATAAAGCAATTGCTAGATGTAGAGATCAGTTTGGCTCTTTTTGATCCGATACCAGCATGTTATTGTTCTTTATCTTTTTGGGCCGCGACACATAAGAGTAGAGCATAGTCTTTCAATGTGGTGATCAATTAGGAGTTATTCTCCTATCAATTCTAACGGTTACAAATTAATGGAAAATAAACCACAATTAAATCAAATAAATAAATAAAAATGTCCTATCTCACCAAAGTATGACTTAATTTATTTAATTTTTCAACTTACACATTAGTATAGTATGATACATATACTAGTATACTTTAGTACCCGAAGTGGGACTCAATTTTATTTTCAATTCACACACCAATGTGAACTCTGTTCTAACAATTTCAGTCTCTCCCACTTTATTGGAATTAATAGCATGAACTAAGATTTGAGAGTCACTCTAAAAAATTACACAATCTCTTCCTTGTTGAACAACAAGCTGTACCGCATTGAGCAAAGCTAGACCTTCCCCTTCAAGTGTTGATAATTTCGAATTGTAACGTCGGGTCTGTGCATATTGGAACTCGTCGTTGCTATTTCGACCACAGCATGCAACTGTAATAATGCCGCGATTATGAAAGAAACCTGTGTCTACGTTACACTTACTCCAACCTTCCTGTGGCTTCGTCCAATTTGTGTTATTATGCGTCTGCTGCACTTGTTGTCTGATGTTCTGCATCTGTTTTGCATCAAACCACTGCTGCCACATTTGATTTGCTCTGCTTCCAACCTGTTCTGGTGATAGCTTGGAGTTATTCCACACTTGTTCGTTCCTGTTCTGCCAAATGTTCCAGAGCACCGTTGCTACTCGCCCTATAACATTCCCGTCCTCTTGGTTGCAAATATTAAAGATCAACTCAGCTGCATTATTGAAAATATTCAGTTTGGGCATGATAACATTATTAAGACCTGCTGCATCCCAGAAACTAGCAGAAAATTGACATGTAAAAAAAGCATGAAAATCATCTTCATCTTCCTCGTTACACAAGGGACAAGTCGGTATACATTCTACATGTCGAGATATGACCCGAACCCGTGTAGGAATGCAACCGCGGCAAACTCTCCACAACATGTGGCGCATCTTGGGAGGGCCATTTGCTGTCCACAAACTGTTCCAGTTCTCATGTCCTACCCTTTGGTTCCATTTATCTCTCATGAGCACACGGTAACCTTCTCTAACCGAGTATCTACCTTCGTTATTACCATCCCATATTAGTTTGTCTTCGTTAACAGTTTGAAACAACAGCATAGACATGATAATTTCTACCATATCATTAGAGAGTAAATTTTGCATTTTGTTTAAATCCCATCTCTTCTCACCCTCCACCATTAATTGGTTGACACATAAACTAATCCATGGTTTATTCATCACCCTCACCTTCCTACCATCACCTATCACTCACCTACAACCCTTCTTTAACACCTCCCTAGAGCTCCATAAACTTTTCCAAGAATAACTAGGATTATAGCCAAGTTGTGCATCAAAAAAAGATGAGTTAGGGAAGTACCTTGCCTTAAGCACTCTAGCTACTAAAGAATCCGGATTGTGCATTAACCTCCATCCTTGTTTTGCAATCATAGCTTTGTTGAATGCTTGAAAGTCACGGAACCCCAACCCTCCCTCCACTTTAGGAGGACACAACTTATCCCATGCCATCCACCTTGTTAGGGTATCAGCGCAATGCGGAAGCAAAAGATCGAGGTAATTGAGAATTAAAGAGAAGTAAGTAGAATAGAAAGAAAAAGAACACACAAGATTTTACGTGGAAAACCCCTTTAATGTGAGAGGTAAAAAACCACGGGCGATCAAGAACAAAGTTCCACTATGTAAAAGAAAGAGTACAACAAATCCTCTTATAGTAATGAGGACTAAGAACAATATTTTTTTATAAAACTCTCTCAAAGTGAAACAAGAATTCTCACCAAAATAAATCGCTCTAACACTATGTGTAATTGTGATAATTGTATGTGTGTATTTTGCCATTCATGCTACGGCCATATTTATAGGCCACCAATCAATGTTTGGTGATGAAGAAATCAAAGCTTCAAGTGACACATCCAACATGCATCAAGTAGGAGGTGTAAGGCATTGAGGTTGGAAACATGAAGATGCATTACGTGGTGATTTGGAAGGAAACCATGATTTCTCTTGGTCAAAGATTGTAGACACATTAAATCCAAGAGTAAACTTACTTCTTAAGAAACTAATCCGATGGCTTGTAGAAATGGGAGAATTAGAGCCACATAATCTAACAATCTCCACCTTGGATCGAATTCGACAAGTGCTCATCGCCAAATAAAGCCCCACAGGGCATTCAAGTATTGTAGACACCAACCAAGTCCAGACAATGCTAAAACTTGGTATTTGGAAGTGGATTGGTCATAGCCACTAGCCACTGAGAAGAATCAGCACAAGAAACAGCTTCAGTATAGTTGGAAGGCTCAACACCATCATTTACCTCCTGTGCAATAGACAATGCATAAGCAACTAAATTGTTATCATTAATGTATCTAGCTGGCTTTCTGATTTGTCTTCTAACTCTGTCTCGGGCAATAGTGTAATCATCTCCTTGTTGTTGAGTAGAAGTGGTACTATCATCATGATTGTCAATGCTAGATTCATTTGTAGAGGAGGATGGAACATCGACATTTGGAGCTGCAGGCTTTAATACAAACTCCACCTTCTCGCTAGTACTCTGCAAATTACCTGTACTAGTAGAAGAAGACTGTTTTCCAGAAGCTAATAATGCATCTTCATTAAAAGTCACATCTCTGCTAAGAATTAATTTTTGAGATTTTGAATCAGAGCACCACAAACGATACCCCTTAGACTCAGATGCATAACCAAGAAATATGCACTCAACAGCTCGTGGAGCTAATTTTCCTTCATTAACATGTGCATATGCAAGACATCCAAAAATTCTTAAATTAGAATAATCAACAGGATTACCTGACCAAATCTCTTCTGGAACTTTAAAGGCGAGTGCCGAATGTGGAGAGCGGTTGACCAAGTAGCATGCAGTAGATGCTGCCTCGGCCCAAAGATCACGTCGATGCCATAGCCCAGCATTTGAGAGCATACAACGAGCTCTCTCAAGTAGAGTCCTATTCATCCGTTCTGCAACGCCATTTTGCTGGGGATTCCTTGGAATGGTTTTGTGTCTAACAATACCATGATTTGCACAGAACTCGTTAAAATCACCACTGCAGAACTCTAATCCATTATCTGTTCTGAGTGATAACTCTACATGAGTAGTGTGTTTTTACTCTAATTACAAGACTTGTTGACCCAGTTTAGGAGGTTTTTACTATGTTTTTATGCAATAGTTAGTAGAAATTACATCAGGTACAAGAATAGTGAAAGAAACAAGAATGTGAAGAAAAAGCATTTACCAGAGAGTTATTCTGTCAAATGGCGCGCGGCGCCGGGATATTGGCGCGCGGCGCCAAATCAGTTCAATGCAAAGGAGCGGTCTCTGTTGTTTGGCGCGCGGCGCCGGAAGTTTGGCGCGCGGCGCCAGCACGTGACCTAGCTCTATATATTTGATTTTCTGAATCAAAAACACACAGAATTCGACGGCGAGAAACAGAAGACTTTTGGAAGACACTCAGAGCTCTTTTGTAATGCTTTCTTTCACTTTTATTCTTGTTAATTTGTTTTTAGCTATGTCCGGCTAAATCCTTATGATTGGCCTTAGGGGATTCTAATCCCGAATTTTCTCGAACCATGTGATTTCTTTATGTTTATTAATTAATTACGAAGTTAGTTTCATCAATTCTTCCTTGTGCTTAATGCTTTACATGATTTGATCATTCGTGTGATGAACTTAATAATTTGTTTTACTATGAGAATAGGAATAGATTATTGACCTAGGAATTATTGTAAAATTGGTTTACACTTAAGAGATTTTGGTTTACTAATTGAGATCAAAGATTAAAGCGCAACTTCCTCCCGGATCATAAATCACCTTAGAGATTTGGGATTTATGATCAAGGGAGAGGACTATGTTACCAAGACATTGGGCATAGTTATTTAATTTAATCGATCATGAAACTAAAGTTGTAGTTCGTTAATACACATGGAACCACCGAGATGAATTGGGATTAGATGAACCAAAAGGTCCAATCGCTTTTCCTTCTAAAAGTCAAACCCTAATTTTCAAAGTGTTTTCTCCAACAAACCCTAGAAAAATCCCCCCTTTTATATTAATGTCAATTGATCTAAATATGTTTTCAAATTACAATTGTTGATTTATCACAATCCCTGTGGATACGAATCTTATAAATTTTATTACTTGCGACGAGTTTAGTACACTTGCTAAATTATTCATCAAGTTTTTGGCGCCGTTGCCGGGGATTGTTGATTTAATTGACAATCCGATTGAACCATATTTAGTTTGTTTTTTTTTAGTTTGTTTTTTTTATATATCGAAAAAAAAAAATATATATAGATATCTACAAATTCTAAATTTCTTTTTTTTGTTTGTTTTATCCTCTTGTAGTGCAGTTGCTTCTAAAGGTATTTCTGATTGTTTATGCAAGGTAGGAAGAAGGTAGTCCGAGAACTTATCTTTGATCCGGAAATCGAGAAAACAGCTAAAGCAAACCGGAAAGCAGTTCGGTTGGCACACCAGGCTACCCTGTTAACAATTGATACGGAAGAGACACTTGAAGAGGAAGTTCCTAGTTTAAATACTTCGAACGACGAAACCGAAAACATGGCTGGAGTTGATCCACCGCCGCGAAGGACATTGGGTGACTACGGCCAAGCAACTGGTGGTCATAATCCTAATCTGGGTTTTCAACCACTGAATCCCGTATCTTTCGACATAAAGAATACGGTGCTCAGTGCTCTTAAGGAGAACCAGTTTTCTGGGAGCGAATCTGAATGCCCAAACATCCATCTAGCCCGATTCTATGAAGCATGTGGCTACACTGACCCAGCTGGGGTATCCGACTCAAACAAGAAGTTGAGGTTGTTTCCACTATCCTTGACTGGCAGGGCAAAAGATTGGATCGATACACTGCCACCCAACACTATTGCTTCTTGGGATGAGCTCGAGTTGAAGTTTCGTGAGCGATATTTCCCAATCCATAAGTTCTTAGAAAGGAGGAATGAGATCACCAACTTCGAGCAAGGGGACTCGGAATCATTGTATGATGCATGGGAGAGATTCAAGCTTGGTTTGAAGAAGTGCCCAAACCATGGGTTAGACAGCCATGCCCAGATGCAACACTTTACTCAAGGATTGAGAGCTCAGACTAGAATGTTGTTGGACGCATCAGCTGGTGGGTCATTGAAAAATAAAGATGAAAGCGAAGCAAGGGAGTTAGTGGAGGCTATGGCTCAGAATGAATACAGAGTTCAGAATGATAGGGGAGCAAAGAAAAAGGCTGGCATGCTAGAGCTTGATACTCAGACCGCTATCCTAGCGCAATCTCAGTTGTTGAACAATCAGATGGCAGCCATGTTAAAACACTTCACCACTACCCCCGCTCCTCCAATGCAAGCCAAGGCAGTTCAAGATGTGAAGTGCAACTTCTGTGGTCAAGGGCATGCTAATGGTGAATGTTTTCCTGCAGGCTCCGAGGAAGCTATGTATCTGGGAAATTTTAAGAAAACTGACCCCAACAACAACCCGTACTCAAACACTTATAACAAAGGTTGGAGAGAACATCCGAATTTCGGTTGGGGAGGGAATCAGAATCAGTCCCAACCACAAGCTTCTTCTCAAAACTCTCAAACCAGAAAACCCTCTCAGCTAGAGGACGTTCTTGCACAATTTATCAAGGCCACACAAGGGAATTTTGAAGAAATGAAAATCAGCCAAAAGCAGATGAAAGCCGACCAAGATGTTGCCAACAAGAATCATGAAGCCTCCATCAAGACCTTAGAAACCCAAATTGGCCAATTGTCAAGACAGTTCTCAGCCACTCAAAATAATGGTTTTGAAGGATCCACAAAAGACAATCCAAGGAATGAAAGTTGTAAGGCGATTAACCTGAGAAGTAGAGTAATTCCTTCCCCGGAAGTCGTGCATCGGCAAATCCATGAATCTAGTGATGAGGGAGTAAAGGAAAACAACGAGGCCAAGAAAGAAGAAGGCAATGAGAATGAGGGAGATGTTGACAAAGAATGGGAGATCATTACTGAATCTGAAGATGAGAAGGATGAATTAGTTGAAAATCAGAGGGAGAAAAAAATTGACAACAAGAGTGCTGATAAACTATTTGCACAAGAGAAAGGTAAGGGGATGGAAGAGAAGGAAATTCCTAAAGAGAAAGAAACTTCCTATCATGCCAAAGTACCCTTTCCGCGCAAGAAGAAGACAAAGGCGAAAGATCACCAACAGTTCAAGAAGTTTATGAAGATGCTTCACAGCCTCCAAATGAACATACCGTTTGCAGAAGCATTGGAACAAATGCCTGTCTATGCCAAATTCATGAAAGAGCTCTTGACGAAGAAAAGAAAACCTCTGGATGATGACACAGTGGATATGACCGAAGAATGCAGTGCTATAATTCAAAAGAAGCTTCCCCAAAAGAAAAAGGACCCCGGAAGTTTCACTATTCCATGTTCTATTGGTAACATTGTTGTTGGTAGAGCGTTATGTGACTTGGGAGCTAGCATCAACTTGATGCCCTTGTCAATGATGAAGAAGATACCGGGTGCTGTGGCAAAACCCACCAAGATGCAACTGTCCTTGGCTGATCGATCTATTGTGCATCCATACGGGATCCTTCATGATGTCTTGGTACGTGTAGCTGAATTTGTATTTCCGGCTGATTTTGTGATCCTTGACATGGAAGATGATGCCGAGGTAGAACCATTGCTGCTAGGAAGACCATTCCTGGCTACCGGAAGAGCTCTAATCGATGTAGAGATGGGAGAGCTCATGCTAAGAACACACGGTGAGGAAGTCATGTTTAATGTGTTTCAAGCAATGAAACACCATGATGATGAGCCACAATGCTTCCGGGTTGATGTGATTGAGGAGGTGGTTAAAGATGTTCTAACTGAAGAAACACCATCACCTCCATTAGAAAGAGTCATCGTGAATTCTATCGATGATCTAGAAGAGGAATGGGAGCGTGAGATCGAAATATGCCTTCGTAATCTCGAAGCATGCAAGGTCGAAGAAACACCAGCTGAAGTGGAAAACGTGGTTGTTCAAGAAGAAACGGAAAGTTTAAAAGAAGAATCCAAGACCACGACTCCCGAGTTGAAGCCACTTCCAGCTTACCTCAAATATGTCTTCTTAGGCGAAGATTCTTCACATCCAGCCATCATCAGCAGCGAGTTGAATACACTCGAAACGGAGAAATTAGTGAGAGTTTTGCGAGAAAATAAAGAAGCCATGGGGTGGAGCATAGCCGACTTGAAAGGGATTAGCCCCGCATTTTGCATGCACAAAATCCATATGGAAGATGAATACAAACCCGTGGTACAACCACAAAGAAGACTCAATCCAACTATGAAGGAAGTGGTAAAGAAAGAAGTGCTGAAACTCCTCGAAGCAGGTATGATTTATCCAATCTCGGATAGTGAATGGGTGAGTCCGGTCCATGTTGTTCCAAAGAAAGGTGGTATGACGGTTGTGAGGAATGACAAGAATGAATTAATTCCAACTCGCACTGTCACTGGTTGGAGAATGTGCATAGACTACCGACGGTTAAATTCCGCAACGAGGAAGGATCACTTTCCTCTTCCGTTCATGGATCAAATGCTCGAGAGGCTTGCGGGGCAGGCCTATTATTGCTTTCTAGATGGCTATTCCGGGTACAACCAAATTGTGGTGGACCCGGCCGATCAAGAGAAGACAGCGTTCACATGCCCTTTTGGGGTATTCGCTTACCGAAGGATGCCCTTTGGACTATGCAATGCACCGGCTACGTTTCAGCGGTGTATGTTGTCCATATTTGCGGATATGATGGAGGACACCATGGAGGTGTTTATGGACGACTTCTCTGTTTTTGGTAAGTCTTTTGATCACTGCTTAGCTAACTTGAATGCCGTATTGAAGCGATGCATAAGTACCAATTTGGTTTTGAATTGGGAAAAATGTCATTTTATGGTTAAAGAAGGAATTGTGCTTGGACACAAAATCTCTTCAAAAGGCATTCAAGTGGACCAAGCAAAGATAGAGGTTATTAAGGAATTGCCCCCTCCGGTGAATGTAAAGGGAGTGCGAAGTTTCTTGGGGCATGCCGGTTTCTATCGGCGTTTCATCAAAGACTTCTCCAAGATAGCAAAACCCTTAAGTAACCTCTTGGTCAAAGAAAATGAATTTAATTTTGATAATGACTGTTTGAATGCTTTTGTTGTTATTAAAGAAAAGTTGGTCACCGCGCCCATAATTGTTGCACCAAATTGGGAACTTCCGTTTGAATTAATGTGTGATGCCAGCGATTATGCGGTTGGAGCGGTGCTTGGCCAACGCCATGCGAAGTTTTTCCATGCCATCTACTATGCAAGCAAAGTTTTGAATGAAAACCAAGTGAATTACACTACCACTGAAAAAGAATTGCTTGCCATAGTATTTGCTTTGGAAAAATTTCGCCCATATCTAATCGGTTCCAAAGTTACTGTTTTTTCAGATCACTCGGCACTTAAGTATCTCCTTACCAAAGGCGATTCCAAGCCTCGACTTTTAAGGTGGGTACTACTCTTGCAAGAATTTGACTTGGAGATTAAGGACAAGAAAGGTGTTGAGAATGTAGTAGCGGACCATTTGTCTAGGTTGGAGAATCCGATGGTGACCAAGAAAGAGAAATGCATTAATGAGGAATTCCCAGATGAAAAACTGATGATGGTTTCTCAACGTCCTTGGTTTGCCGACATGGCTAATTTCAAGGCGGCCAATGAGATACCGGAGGAGTACTCCTATCAACAAAAGAAGAAGTTTTTCCGAGATGCAAACTTCTATTTTTGGGATGATCCATATCTCTTCAAGGTTGGACAAGATGGTCTGATTCGTCGATGTGTGGATGACAATGAGGCGCAAAGTATAATGTGGCATTGCCATAGTTCGCCTTATGGAGGACACCACAGCGGACCGAGGACTGCAGCAAAGGTACTTCAAAGCGGTTTCTTTTGGCCTACATTGTTTAAAGATTGCGTTGAGTTCGTCCAACGATGTGATAATTGCCAAAAGACGGGGAGTGTGTCGAAGAGAGACGAGATGCCCCTGAATAGTATGCTCGAAGTGGAGCCATTTGATTGTTGGGGAATTGACTTCATGGGACCTTTCCCGTCCTCAAAGTCAAATCTCCACATTCTAGTATGTGTTGATTATGTGACAAAGTGGGTTGAAGCTATCGCCTGTCAGGCTAATGATGCCCACACAGTGGTAAAATTTCTAAAGAATAACATCTTCACTAGGTTTGGGGTGCCCAGAGTTCTCATCAGTGATGGAGGGAAGCACTTTTGCAATAAATATTTAGAAAATTTGCTGGTTAAGTACAATGTGAAACACAAGGTGGCCACCCCTTACCATCCACAAACCAGCGGACAGGTTGAAGTCTCCAACCGGCAATTAAAGCAAATTCTGGAGAAGACGGTTTCGACTTCGAGGAAAGACTGGTCGTTGAAACTGAATGACACCCTCTGGGCATATAGAACCGCCTTCAAGACGCACTTGGGGTTCTCACCGTACCAATTAGTTTATGGCAAAGCGTGCCACTTACCGGTAGAGTTAGAACATAAAGCATATTGGGCTGTTAAATTTCTAAATTTTGATGCAGGTTTGGCAGGTGAAAAACGGTTACTCAAACTAAATGAACTTGAGGAGTGGAGGCTCCAAGCTTATGAGAACGCGGTGATTTTCAAGGCGCGAACAAAGAAGTACCACGACAAAGGTCTGGTACGGAAAGAGTTCCACAAAGGGCAGCAAGTTTTGTTGTTCAATTCCCGCTTGAAATTATTTCCAGGTAAACTGAAGTCTCGGTGGTCGGGGCCATTTGTCATTAAGGAAGTCTTTCCACATGGGACAGTGGAAATTTTTAAACCGGGAGAGGAAGGTGATTCATTTAAGGTCAACGGGCAAAGAGTGAAGATCTACAAAGGAGGAGAGTTCGATCGCCACAGGGTGGCACTGCTATTTCATGATCCGTGAGGTCATGGAGCGTCAAGCCTCGGGACGTTAAACAAGCGCATAACCTTATAGGTTATGGACCGTCAAGCTCATGACGTCAAAACAAGCGCTGCTTGGGAGGCAACCCAAGGTTTTTATTTACTAACAATTTTTGTTGCAGGTACAAAACAAATACGAAAAAAAAAAAAATTTTGAATACAGAGACAGCCTCTGGCATTTGGCGCGCGGCGCCAACTAACAGAGATCCAAACTGGTGATTCTGTTGTTTGGCGCGCGGCGTGGCCAACTCGGCGCGCGGCGCCAACACGGGATTTAAGGGATGTGTTCACGAATTTTGCTTCTTCTTCCCCAAATCTTCAACCCTAGCCGCGGCCATCTCATCTTCTCCACCAAAAATTTCACTCTCCAACACCCAATCATCAATTAACAACCCTCCTTAAGCCCCAATTCAACCATACCAATCTTATCCTTCATCCCCTTCATCACAAAACCACCCAATTCCTCCATACCCAACTTCACAAATTTACCCAAACCCTCCATAACCACCCATAAACCTCTTCCACAACCCACGAAATTTTCATCCACCTCTCCACAAATACACCATGAACACTCAAGCCGGAAAGGGGAAGAAGAAGTCTTCAACAACTCAAGCGGAGAAACCACCCAAGAAAACTCGGGCAAACCCAAGGAGTGGACCGGGAGGCACCTCAGAACCAGCACAACCAGTGCCCCTGGACTTCATTGATGCACGATTCATCTCAGAGAAAGCATCACGACGGTATGCACAAATCACTGCTTTTAATTTTGTGCAAGAAAAAGGCTTTTCTGTGGAATTATTGGGGGCAGTGCCCGAGATTTATGCCGAGTTAAGCAGGAGGAGGTGGGAACGGTTCAATGAGTTATTATTGAAGGATTCTAAGAAACCGGGAAACGCAACCCTTGCAAAGGAATTTTTTGCAAATGCATTTGCTGGGTATGCGGAAGACGGAACTGACTCATACCGGACACTTGTTCGGGGTATAGAGATTGATTGGTCACCGAGGGGACTGAATGCATTCCTGGGTACTAGAAGTCACCGATCATGTCCCCTGGTTATAGCGCGGCGGAGTTAGCCGCTATCATCCATGCCGGAAGAAGGATTGAAGCGAAGAGTGCCATTAAGGATGCGGTGTGTTTTCCAGGCACCGACTGGTTAAAGTGCAAAACCCCCACCAATCCCACCAAAGTTCATTTGCAAAAATTCCTGCCAGTTGCTCGAGCTTGGGCCGAGTTTTTTGTGAAGTCAGTTTATTGTTGTGCCAACTCCTCAGAAATCCAAATTGATAATGCATTGGCTGTGAGAATGATTGTGGATCATACAGATTTTGACCTCGGAAATACCCTCTGGTCCAGTCTGGAACGAATAGCCACCAACCAAGAACCAACTTTCACTTTAGGGCACTGCAATCTGATTACAGCATTATGCAAGGCCAAGGAGGTGCCGGAGTATCAGAGTGATATCAGAATATATTCCGTCAAAGCCCTTACGGTTGGACAGTTTCGAGGGTATGCCAGAGCCGGTGGCCCAGCAGGGGTTAATGAAAGAGAAGAAGATGCCGAGATGGAGGAAATAGACCGGTATGAGCGAGGGGAGCATCCGGACCAGCAACAATCACAAGAGAGGCATTCTCACCCTCACTCCGAAGACGAGATTGCAGCACTCATGACTCAGTTAGCAATTGCAAATTCTTGCAATGTGCCACATGTGTTCTATAATGAGGAGTCGACACTGTATCAGGCAGCCAGAGCACGACAAGCAGCTTTCCAGCCACCTCCCGTATTCCCGCGATATCAGACACGGGCACGATTGGTTGCTCACCAAGGGGTTGAGGCCGCACAGCTCAATGCACGTCATATGGGGGAGTTAGAAGATTGGGACCATCTCTATGCCCAACATCAGCAGCAACAGTTCTTCACTGAAGAAGATCTGCACTTTGGGGACCGTGATGCAGGAGGATCGTCCCAGCGAGACCCGGGCGGGTCGTCCCATTATTGATGATGTCACTACTGGTTGGTATCGCTTCCCTTCAAACTTGAATTTTATTTTGTCTTGGTTGAATATTTTTGTCTGTTTGAAAACTTGTGCACTGCTGAAACAATTTTTGTTGTACGTTATTAAATCACTTCGGTTAGCATCATACAATTCCCTGATAGTTTACTTGCATATTCAATGCCAACAAAAGTCAAGGAAATTCTCTAACATTGACCACTCGATAATCCGGCCAAGCCGTGAGAAATTGAGCCCACACACATAAAATGTTCTTGTCATGAGCGAGTCCACGACTTAGCTAATTCTCTAGAACTTGCTTTTGTTCTGATAATTGATTGATTGCTATGAGTTACACACCGAGGCATGTTGTTTGTACCCTGAGCCTGATTGAAGCCACCATGACTTATATTATATCCTTCGTTAAACCCCATTTGAGCCGAAAGAAAAATGTTTTTTTATATATAACCCAAGTTTGATAATATAAAAAGAAAAAAAAAAGATGATTTTCTTGGAGTTAGATTACTTTACTTATGATTCGAGTACAACGCTCATCATTAAGTTTGGGGTTGCTTTTGGTATTAGCAACTGATTAAGTTTGGGGTGGGGTACTAGAGAACTACAAAAATTAGAAAAGAAAAGAAGAGGCATTGATGTATGAAAAATGGTGTACAAAAATAAACACTAAAGAAATTCCGAATCGAATGAACCTCTTCCAAAAAAAAAAAAAAAAAAAAATATATAATAAATACACAAAAGAAAAAAGTTCTCTAGTATAACAATACATCAATTCTAAGGGGGGAATGTTTGAGTAATACAACTTTGATTAAATAGGTGAACTCTAAAACTCCAAGTTTTTCTGCTTACCATCCAAAAACATCTACCCTAAAACCTCAGCCCCGTTATAACCCTCAAGTCCTCAAACGGTGTGAACTCTTATGCATGTTGATCAAAAGTTAGAATGATTGCAAGCCTATGGTAGAATGGCTCTGTTTGTGTTGATAGAGTGAAAAATTGAACCATCTTTAAACAGGAGAGTATGTGAGGGAGAGAAGTGATTAAAGTGTGGTCTATAATTGAGAAAAAGTTCTTGACTTTTATTGATAATCTATGTGCAAGAGGACTCATAGTAAGAATGATAATAGGGAATTGAGATTGTCTGACTTAAATGGTTTTGATGACTTAAATGAAATTGTTAATGCTAGTGTCAAGTTTTCCGATAGATGAAGATATCCCTTGAGGACAAGGAAAGGTTCAAGTTTGGGGTTGTGATAACTCTACATGAGTAGTGTGTTTTTACTCTAATTACAAGACTTGTTGACCCAGTTTAGGAGGTTTTTACTATGTTTTTATGCAATAGTTAGTAGAAATTACATCAGGTACAAGAATAGTGAAAGAAACAAGAATGTGAAGAAAAAGCATTTACCAGAGAGTTATTCTGTCAAATGGCGCGCGGCGCCGGGATATTGGCGCGCGGCGCCAAATCAGTTCAATGCAAAGGAGCGGTCTCTGTTGTTTGGCGCGCGGCGCCGGAAGTTTGGCGCGCGGCGCCAGCACGTGACCTAGCTCTATATATTTGATTTTCTGAATCAAAAACACACAGAATTCGACGGCGAGAAACAGAAGACTTTTGGAAGACACTCAGAGCTCTTTTGTAATGCTTTCTTTCACTTTTATTCTTGTTAATTTGTTTTTAGCTATGTCCGGCTAAATCCTTATGATTGGCCTTAGGGGATTCTAATCCCGAATTTTCTCGAACCATGTGATTTCTTTATGTTTATTAATTAATTACGAAGTTAGTTTCATCAATTCTTCCTTGTGCTTAATGCTTTACATGATTTGATCATTCGTGTGATGAACTTAATAATTTGTTTTACTATGAGAATAGGAATAGATTATTGACCTAGGAATTATTGTAAAATTGGTTTACACTTAAGAGATTTTGGTTTACTAATTGAGATCAAAGATTAAAGCGCAACTTCCTCCCGGATCATAAATCACCTTAGAGATTTGGGATTTATGATCAAGGGAGAGGACTATGTTACCAAGACATTGGGCATAGTTATTTAATTTAATCGATCATGAAACTAAAGTTGTAGTTCGTTAATACACATGGAACCACCGAGATGAATTGGGATTAGATGAACCAAAAGGTCCAATCGCTTTTCCTTCTAAAAGTCAAACCCTAATTTTCAAAGTGTTTTCTCCAACAAACCCTAGAAAAATCCCCCCTTTTATATTAATGTCAATTGATCTAAATATGTTTTCAAATTACAATTGTTGATTTATCACAATCCCTGTGGATACGAATCTTATAAATTTTATTACTTGCGACGAGTTTAGTACACTTGCTAAATTATTCATCACTGAGCTTCTTCACTTTCTTCCTTGTCTGAGTTTCAACAAGAGTTTTCCACTTCTTGAATGTGGGGAAAGTCTCATCTTTATGCCGCAGAAAATAAACCCAGACTTTACGAGAAAAATCATCAATGATAGTCATCATATAGCGGCGCCCTCCATAGGAAGGAACTCTATAAGGCCCCTAAAGGTCAGAATGAATATAATCAAGAATACCTTTGGTACGGTGAGTTGCAGTAGAGAAACTAACCTTTTTTTGTTTCTGATGTAGTATCAAAAGAAGTATTTTTATGTATCGTATCCACAGGGACTAGTGCGATATCGATGCCGTTCAACAATTTATATAATTTTAAGTGAAGGGTTTTAAAAGTTGTTTTGTAGCGTAAACTTGTGAAAACATAACAAGTAGTAAAGTTGAGTAAATTGACAGAGAGATGAGATTGATGGGATTAGACTTCACTTTATCAATCATATATATTGACTCAATCGAATGGATATATACTTTAGTGATCAATTAATATTTCCACATATTGCTCATCGACGATTTCCGTGTCCGAAAAACATCGTGAAATCTATTGTGTCGATTAATGTTTGATCTCTCGACTTATCGATCCACACAATAGCATTAAGATTCAATATTAAAAGTGAATATTAAAACCTAAATCTATGTCTAGAGTTTAGGATTTTGATATGTGATGATCCTAGATCTATAGATCCAAACAACATATGTCTATATCATTTAAATCATATGAATATCATGAAAAACAAGGATATCACAAATATTAATGAATCAACTTAAAATATATAGATCAAAAGATGAAGATCAACATATATTCATGATAAGTTACATCTAATCCCAACAACAAAAGTTTAGCCACTCATTGTCATGGTGGTTAACTTACAAAGATGAAAAGCGGAACAAAGAAGGAACATCAATCCCTTGATCTCTCAAATTGAATGATCAACCTTCAAAAACCCTAGGCAACAAGCTTTTTTCTCTTCTCTGGTTTTTCTCAAGTGTCCAAAATCAGATCCCTTTTTTCTTTGCTTTACAAGGCTATTTATAGAGCCAAAAAGGTAACTGGTCGCCCAGCCACCACCTGGTAGCTCAGCTACCAACCTTGCTTAGTGATGAGGGTTTGCTGACACGTGTATAAGCTTGACTTGCTGCCCACTCTTTTCTCCTGGTCGCCGCTGGCTACCCTTGGTCGCTGCTGGCTACCACCATTCTGGTTTCTGAACTTTTTCTGCTTATGTTGGTCGCTGCTGGCTAGCTTTGGTGGCTGCAGGCGACCACCATTCTGTTTTTGAACCTAGAACTTGGGTTTTGCTCCTCTTTTTACCATGAAACTTATCAAAATGGTTAAGATTAGGATATAACACCTCTATTTTAGCAAAATTCAATATGTCCAAGGTCTTGGGGGTTTTTAATATAAATTCTTTGAAAACAAGTCGATAAGTGCCGTATTTGAGTATGTAAAATTACCACTTTTTGGCACTTATCAACTCTCCCCAACTTAGAACTTTGTTTGTCCTCAAACAAAAGTCCAAAACAAACTTTCAAAACATGGTTCAAACATCATTAGTGCATAATTCATTCAAACTTTGCAATCAATCAAAAACTTTGGATTTCAATCATTTCAAGTTTGCATGATTCATTTTATTGCAAGTTCAAAATCAAACATTCATAATCCTCAAAGAATCAAAGCATGAATATGAAATAGTCTCATAACTCAAATAAGATTTCAAGCTTTCCAAATCAACAAAATAATCAACTAGAATCACAATTCTCACAAGTGTTTCAACTCAAAGGTGTAGTGTTTCTCTCAATCCAAACAATGTGTTCACAACAAATCAATTCAAACATACATCTTAGCAAAATCACAAGTCACGTTATCAACCATGGATCACTAAGGTCTTTCATAAGCTTGTAATGGGGCTAGGCTACAAGAAATCATTGTTTTTCTTTGGATTCAAAAAGCCTTAAGATAAGAGAGCATATTTCTTGAGTATTTTCATTACATAAGATATTCACCCTCTTTAACTTTCCCCATTCTTTACTTTTGGTGATTCTTTTGTTTTGACACAATTTCTATTCATTTGTTTTGTAACACTTTTTTTTTTTTATTTTCAATTGTGTGTCAAATGATCTTCAATGTTTTTCTTTTTCTTTTTCAATCACCATCTTCAACCTCTCATATTTTTCAACTACTTCATTTTTTTTCTTCAAACAAATAACCTCTTTCTCCCCAACTTGTTTTCAACCCTACTTAAACTCAATGCTCAATCATCCTAAGACAAGGGTTAAGTCATTGCTTTTCTTTATAGTGGTTCAAGGGTTCAAATTCAAACAAATTTTCAAATTTTTTGGCTCAAGGGGGGTAACAAAGGATCACACAACTCACAAGGTAGGTTATTTTGGCTTAAGTAGTTACCACTCGAAAAGAAACAAGGCCTTGATCATTTCCATGACTTCAAACACATCAAGTAATAGCAAGATTCAGTTAAAATCAACAGAGTTAAACACAATTGCCGGCTCTCAAATATATAAACAATGGAAGGTTCACACAATCTCACCCGGCTAGGTCTATGTGATTCATAATCAATTAATCATGTCGAGAAGGAATGAATGAAATCAAATTGAATAAAGCTACTTAGTTCAAATTCATCCTATCATTCAAAGATAATCACAAAAATTTGACCTCAACTATAGCAATTCAAAAATTATTCTAATCATGCATTTAAATTTGATTAATCACAAACCTAGACTTTTCAATTCATATGCACATTTAGCGATCACAAAAGTTTAAACCATGTTTGTTCACAAAAAATTTCAGTCACAATTTGCAATGAAACATAAAACATGAATTTAAATGACTGAAACAATAAAATGTCACTGTATATGGCGTGCTTTAGTCCTCCGCTTCTGCTGGTCTCCCTCTTCAACAAATGTGGACTGTCCTCAGGCCAAGAAAATGAAGTATCTTGTAATGCCTGCATTTACAACAAAGTAAAACATATAGCCCTAGGCTTTTGTCAGAATTTCCAAAAGCTTTGATAAGCTCGCTTAGCAAGCAAAGGTCTCGCTTAACGACTATAGCAGAAACAGAATTTCAAATGAAATTCACACCTGTTTAAACTCTTTGTGTCCACAAGTGACATAGACATATAAAAAAAACTACTATAACATATGTTGAATTAAAAATGCTTTAAATAAAAGTTAAGGAAAGAAAATTGGGTTGCCTCCCAACAAGCGCTTCTTTTACGTCACTAGCTTGACGCCTTTTTGGTTAGGGTGGCCAAAATGAGACGGAAAGCACATCATCCATCTTTTTCCTTTGGTTTGGGAGGAATTCCATGAACTTTAGATATAAATGTTGCGGAGTCCATATCCTCCCCAATTCTTTGTTGTTGAACAAGGCACAAATTTCATCTATAACCCGATCAATCTCCGTCTTGTTCTCCATCTCCTTCTTTGGCTCACATGGTTCTCCCTTGTCAAATAATCCTTCAATTACCTCTGCATCCATCATCACTTCTTCATTATCAACAGTATTGGCCTCCTCAGTACATGGCCATTCTTGAGGAAGTTTATCTTTGTGTGGTGTTTCTATTGCTTTCACTATTTTCTCTACACCACATTCATCGGACCTCCTTTCTTCCTCATTTTTTTCAACACCTTCTCCACTCTCACCACATTTCTCATTAGTACTATCGACAATATTTTGTTCCTCGGGATTGGTCTGAGTGGTGGTAGTAAATGTTTCTCCTTGCATATCATCCATTTGCTTGGCTATCTGGCCAAGCTGAGTTTCAAGACTTTTGATCCTTGCACAACTGTTTTTCATCTACTGTTGCATTTGTTGGTTATGTTGCTGCTGCATTTCCATGAATTTAATTAGGGTATTCTCCAGTCTAGCCTCTTTCTCTCTAGCCTCAGTGTAAGCTTCTGACTCCATTATCATTTGCTCATATTTCATGAAAGTTTCTTCAAGTGTAGCAGTCCTATTTGATTCAGGAGAGTAATAATTGAACTGCTGAAAAGGAGTCTGCTCATAATTATCAAAAGGACACTGTTGATATGACTCATACTCATATGGAGTATAGAAGTTGTTATAACTATGATCAGCCATGGTTTGTCTGTGATGGAGAATCTGAAAAAGGATTGAACTTAACAAGAAAAAATTTCTTTGTCTAGCAAAGAAGGATTAGTGCAAGCAAAAACTATACAAATATATACAAATACTTAAAAGAATATAAATTGTTGCAATGCTCCAATATCTAAACGCCAGTCCCCGGCAACGGCGCCATTTTGATGTAGTATCAAAAGAAGTATTTTTATGTATCGTATCCACAGGGACTAGTGCGATATCGATGCCGTTCAACAATTTATATAATTTTAAGTGAAGGGTTTTAAAAGTTGTTTTGTAGCGTAAACTTGCGAAAACATAACAAGTAGTAAAGTTGAGTAAATTGACAGAGAGATGAGATTGATGGGATTAGACTTCACTTTATCAATCATATATATTGACTCAATCGAATGGATATATACTTTAGTGATCAATTAATATTTCCACATATTGCTCATCGACGATTTCCGTGTCCGAAAAACATCGTGAAATCTATTGTGTCGATTAATGTTTGATCTCTCGACTTATCGATCCACACAATAGCATTAAGATTCAATATTAAAAGTGAATATTAAAACCTAAATCTATGTCTAGAGTTTAGGATTTTGATATGTGATGATCCTAGATCTATAGATCCAAACAACATATGTCTATATCATTTAAATCATATGAATATCATGAAAAACAAGGATATCACAAATATTAATGAATCAACTTAAAATATATAGATCAAAAGATGAAGATCAACATATATTCATGATAAGTTACATCTAATCCCAACAACAAAAGTTTAGCCACTCATTGTCATGGTGGTTAACTTACAAAGATGAAAAGCGGAACAAAGAAGGAACATCAATCCCTTGATCTCTCAAATTGAATGATCAACCTTCAAAAACCCTAGGCAACAAGCTTTTTTCTCTTCTCTGGTTTTTCTCAAGTGTCCAAAATCAGATCCCTTTTTTCTTTGCTTTACAAGGCTATTTATAGAGCCAAAAAGGTAACTGGTCGCCCAGCCACCACCTGGTAGCTCAGCTACCAACCTTGCTTAGTGATGAGGGTTTGCTGACACGTGTATAAGCTTGACTTGCTGCCCACTCTTTTCTCCTGGTCGCCGCTGGCTACCCTTGGTCGCTGCTGGCTACCACCATTCTGGTTTCTGAACTTTTTCTGCTTATGTTGGTCGCTGCTGGCTAGCTTTGGTGGCTGCAGGCGACCACCATTCTGTTTTTGAACCTAGAACTTGGGTTTTGCTCCTCTTTTTACCATGAAACTTATCAAAATGGTTAAGATTAGGATATAACACCTCTATTTTAGCAAAATTCAATATGTCCAAGGTCTTGGGGGTTTTTAATATAAATTCTTTGAAAACAAGTCGATAAGTGCCGTATTTGAGTATGTAAAATTACCACTTTTTGGCACTTATCAGTTTCCCAAAAACACAGTGTTCACAAAACTCCAACTTACCAATGCCATGTTTACCAAGATGACCTTGCTTGCTCAGAAGATGCATGCCTTTTTCACTCATATGGCCCAGGCGCATGTGCCATAATTTTATTACATCATTCTCAGGCATATAAGATGATACAGCTGTTGAACCTATCACAACAGTCCCTTGCAAGACATATAAACTACCAATTCGATTAGCTTTCAATAAAATAAGAGAACCTTTCGATACCTTTAGAACTCCACCTTCAGCTGAGTACTTGCACCCGAGAGACTCAAGAGTGCCAAGAGAAATTAAATTCCGCTTCAAATCAGGTATATAGCGGACATTAGTCAAAGTCCTGATGACACCGTCATTGGTCTTGATCTGAACTGTACCTATTCCTGCAACCTTGCATTGAGCATCATTACCCATCAAGACAACACCACAATCAACAGATTCAAAAGTGGTAAATAAGTCCTTATAAGGACACATATGAAAAGTACATCCAGAATCAAGAATTCGTTCTGTTTTACTCCTCTTATTAGAAGAGACAACAAATAAAATAATGTCATCATCAGAATCAGCTTGAATATTGGCAGCTTCAGGGGATTGTGGAGTTTTCGACTTTCCTTGTTTTTCTTGCTTTTTCTTCAAGATAAAACATTCAGAAATCTCGTGCTCAGGTTTCTTGCAATAGCGACCGCTTTTATTGGATTTGTGTCCCCTGGATTTGGATCTGGATTTTTTGTAACTAGTACTCCATTTTTCTTGAGTTCTTCCTCTAACATTTAAGCCTTCACCCTTGTTCTCTGAATGAACTTCAAGATCAAATTTTTCTTTGGACAATAAATTAGATTTAACATCTTCAAAGGATAAGGTATCATTATTTCCATACAACATGATTTCTTTGAAGTGTTTGTACGTAGAAGGTAAAGAAACAACCAACAAAACAACTTTATCCTCATCATCAATTTTAATATCAATATTTTTCAAATCCAAAATGATAGAGTTAAACTCATCAAGATGAGATTGAATAGGAGTACCTTCAACCATTCGAATGGTATATAAGCGTTCTTTGAGACGAAGCTTGTTTGCAAGGTTCTTGGTCATGTATAGAGTTTCTAACTTCAGCCATAATCCTGCAGCGGTTGATTCATTGACTACTTCATGGAGAACCTCCTTTGATAAGCAAAGTTGGATTGATGAAAGCGCCTTTTCATCCAACTCGTCCCAATCCTCGTCGGTCATGGAGGCTGGTTTCTTCGTCTTTCCATCTAAAGCTTTCTTTAATCCGTTCTGAGTAAGAACGGGCCTCATTTGGACTCGCCAAATAGAAAAGCTAATCTTGCCATCAAACTTCTCGATGTCAAATTTAATAGTCATTTTGGAATTCTCAACTGAAAGCTCTGATACCACTTGTTAGGGTATCAGCGCAATGCGGAAGCAAATGATCGAGATAATTGAGAATTAAAGAGAAGTAAGTAGAATAGAAAGAAAAAGAACACACAAGATTTTACGTGGAAAACCCCTTTAATGTGAGAGGTAAAAAACCACGGGCGATCAAGAGCAAAGTTCCACTATGTAAAAGAAAGAGTAAAACAAATCCTCTTATAGTAATGAGGACTAAGAACAATAATTTTCTATAAAACTCTCTCAAAATGAAACAAGAATTCTCACCAAAATAAATCACTCTAACACTATGTGTAATTGTGATAAGTGTATGTGTGTATTTTGCCATTCATGCTACGGCCATATTTATAGGCCACCAATAAATGCTTGGTGATGAAGAAATCAAAGCTTGAAGTGACACATACAACATGCATCAAGTAGGAGGTGTAAGGCATTGAGGTTGGAAACATGAAGATGCATTACGTGGTGATTTGGAAGGAAACCATGATTTCTCTTGGTCAAAGATTGTAGGCACATTAAATCCAAGAGTAAACTTACTTTCTAAGAAACTAATCCAATGGCTTGTAGAAATGGGAGAATTAGAGCCACATAATCTAACACACCTTATACCTTTGTAGTTAGTGCCTCCTCCCCACCAAAATCCATTCAACAATCTTTCAATTTCTTGAATAATTGTGGGCGGGATAAGGTAGATACTCATAATATAAGATGGGATCGCTTGTAGCATGGACTTAATCATCACTTCTTTACCTGCTCTAGATAAAGATCTTCCCCTCTATGAGTTCATCTTCTTCCACATCCGGTCCTTAATAAACGAGAATATTTCCTTCTTGCTTCTTCCAATCATCGACGGTAATCCCAGGTAATTTCCGGTACCAAGAACATGGCGCACCCCTAAGATTCTTGCAAGGTCCTCTTGAGCCGCCTGGCTATGTTGCGACTAATGAACACTTCGGATTTGTTCATATTAATTTGTTGACCCGACGCGTCCTTGTAGATTTTCAGTATGGCTAGCAACCGATTCGCCTCAGCTATTGATGCCCTGCAAAAAAGAAAATAGTCATCTATAAAGAGAAGGTGAGACACTAAGGGTGCCCCTCTACATATCTTGACTCCATGTATATATCCTCTCCAATATGCCACACTTTGAAAAAAAAAATTCCTAAATGCCACACTTTCACTATTAAATTTGTCTTATTCATTTGTGCCATAGGGGGTGGCGGTAATCTATGGTACTATTTTTTTAATTTTTTTTCCTGCAAGCCACACCATGTGGCGGTACTATAGTACATTTTGTTTTTTTTGTTTTTGGTCATAATGGTGTTACATTGTAACAAAATATATCTACTATATTATGAAAAAGGGACATGTGCTTATATGTTTTTTTTTTATGACAAGAGATATATGTATAGATTTTTTTAAGATAGATATATGCACAAGTAGGTTGTTTGAGTGTGACTACGGTACCGGTATCTCATACGAATACTAGTTTAGAAAAACTAATGTATGTGTATGAGTATAAACTAAGGTATGGATGTGTACCCGGTACTGGTACAAGTATATATCCGGTACTGTTACTCTCCCTCAAATGGAGTATCTGTGCATCATAGCAGATGATTTATAACTTATAATTTATGGCTGGTGACTGATAGCTTATACTCCCTCCGTCCCAATACAATGGTCCTTACGCATATCAATGCATAATTTGAATTAATATCTTTAGTTTTCTTTCGTGAAAAATTATAAAAATTTAATATTGTGAAAATATTCATTGAGACAAATCAAATAAAATCTTATTTTGCAAATATTTTTCTTTATACATTAGTAAAAATATACGGTCAAAATAAATGTCAACAGTCAACAGGGAGCATTGTTTTGGGACGGAGGGAGTAGCTGATAAGTAAATTGAAGTGTTAGGTAAATTACCGGTTCAACTAGCTGATAAATGTAAAACGACGTAAAAGATATTATTAGTTAGTAATAAAATATATATTTTTAAAAATATATTTAAATTTATTAATTTATATATTTTATTGCTAAATAAATAAATAAATTTAAGGGTAAAATATATTTTCGGTCCCTACTTTTATAGCGAGTTTTGATCTTCGTCCCTTTAAAATAAAATCACTAGTTTTTATCCCTACAAAAAAAATTCTTTTGTTTTTAGTCCTTAACAGACAAAATTTTGACATTTTTTAACATAATATGGACCTATATAAGTTTAACATGATATATGGACACATTTTGAACATAAAAATGTCATAATATTGACATTAAAATGTTAAAATTTTGCCCATAAGGAATTAAAAATAAAATTTTGTAAAGATAAAAATAAGTGATTTTATTTTACAGGGAAGAAAATAAAAATTCACTAGAAAAATAGAGACCGAAAACATACTTTACTCTAAAATTAAATATATATATTTAAAATATATGTTTAAAAGTTATTTAAAATATATATAAATTTTTGTTTGAAACATTTAAAAGTTAAAACACATATTTAAAAACCATTGTGACAAAAAAATAATTAAAAAGTACTATACTGACTGGGCAGTACCGCCACATGGTGTGGCTTAGATTACCACCATATCATGTGGCACAACTCTATGAAATTTTAAAAGTGTGGCATTTCGGGAAATATTTTTTAAAGTGTGGCAATCTGGGATTTTAGATTTCAAAGTGTGGCATATTAGTCAAAAAGCTCTCTTCTGATTGCTTGGTTCATGAGTGATGTCAAGCCTTCGGCTATAATAATAAACAAGTATGGTGAAAGTGGATCCCCTTGCCTTAGCCCTCTACCAGGGTATATCGGCCCTGATTTATCGTAATTCATAAGAATTGAATAGTTCACCGAACTCACACACATCATCTAACTTAAAAATCAAATTCACTGTAAAAAAAAAAACTTAAAAATCACATAATGGATGATTTTAATTAATTAACGGTGTAAAAAGTTTTACACTAAATACAATATCACCATATTTGCGTCAAATTTGCATTTGAATATTCTCTTATTTTTTTTAGTCTTCTTTGATGGTATAGAATCTCATACTTTTCACAACTCATGACAATGTTACGATAGTTAATACCAAAAGTTTGAATCTTCTTCCATAAATCATTTCTTTGACTGTTCTACTGCCATCAAATTTTCTATAGTTTCTCCATTGAAGTTGCTCATTGAAGACACAGCCATGTTCAATAGAATGAATCCATGTTTCTTGCTTTATCTTCTCAACCTCATCTTCTGTTTACAGTCCTATCTTTCCCATGCAGCTATAACTGCAATCTCAGCAAACCAATCTCTCTCTGGTGATCAAACTCTAGTCTCTCAAGGGGGAATCTTTGAACTGGGTTTCTTCAAACCAGGTAATTCCTCTAACTACTACATAGGCATATGGTACAAAAAGATCACTGAACAAACAATTGTTTGGGTAGCCAATAGAGACAACCCTGTCTCTGATAAATACACTGCCACTTTAAGAATATTAGATGGTAATTTAGTTCTATTAGATGAGTCTTCAAAACAAGTTTGGTCAACAAATATGAGTTCTTCTAATATTGGTTCTGTTGAAGCTATCCTCCTAGATAGTGGAAATCTAGTTTTAAGAAATAGGCCTGATGATGATGATGCAATAGATCCTCTATGGCAGAGTTTTGATCACCAAACAGATACATGGCTTCCTGGTGGCAAAATTAAGCTAGACGAGAAAACAAAGCAGCCTCAATATATTACTTCATGGACGAATAATGAAGATCCTTCAACAGGTCTTTTCTCTTTGGAACTAGACCCAAAAGGAACAGATTCATTTCTTATTGTTAGGAATAAGTCTGAACAGTATTGGACAAGTGGATCTTGGAATGGAATGATTTTTAGTCTGGTTCCTGAGATGAGATCAAATTACATTTACAATTTTTCATTTGTGTCGAACGAGAATGAGAGCTATTTCACTTACTCATTGGATGATTCTTCCTTTATATCTCGGTTTGTGATGAATGTCTCAGGACAGATTAGGCAATATACATGGTTGGAAAGTACCCAACAATGGAACCTCTTTTGGTCACAGCCACGAGGACAATGTGAGGTTCATTCATTCTGCGGTCCATTTGGGAGCTGTTCTGAAATCTCAACGACTTATTGTAGTTGTTTGAGAGGTTTTGAGCCAAAGTCGGCGTCTGATTGGAATCTGGGGGATTACTCAGGTGGGTGTGTCAGGAAAACAAATTTGCAATGTGAGGATAATGACGGGTTCCTTGCAATCCCCAACATGGCATCCCCTGACAATCCACAACTTGTGGCGTTAGGGAATGCAGCTGATTGTGAATTAACTTGCTTGAAAAACTGCTCCTGCACTGCTTATACATACGATATTAATGGATGTAGAATTTGGAACGGAGACCTAATTGATGTGCAACTATTGTCTTCTGGTGATATAAGTGCAGAAATTTTGTACGTCAAACTAGCAACATCAGAATTTCGTGATGCTAGTAAAAACAGTAATCGGGCGAGGGTGATGATTGGTGGTGTTGTGGGAGCGGTTATTGGCATAGGGATACTCTTGGCCCTTCTATTGTTTGTTATGCTTAGACGAAGAAAGAGAATGCTTGCAACTGGAAATCTCTTGGAGGGTTTTATGGTGGAATTTGGGTACAAGGATTTGCAAAACGCGACTAATAATTTCTCCGAGAAATTGGGAGGAGGAGGTTTTGGTTCTGTTTTCAAAGGAACATTAGCTGATTCAAGTGTGGTTGCAGTGAAGAAGCTGGAGGGTGTTAGCCAAGGAGAGAAGCAGTTCAGAACAAAAGTGAGTATTATAGGGACAATGCAACATGTTAATCTTGTTCGCCTCCGTGGATTCTGCTCAGAGGGTACCAAAAGGTTGCTGGTTTATGATTACATGACAAATCGTTCCTTGGATTTTCATTTGTTCTTGAAGGATTCTTCTGAGGTGTTGGACTGGAAAATGAGATACCAAATTGCTCTTGGAATTGCAAGGGGACTAATTTATCTCCATGAGAAATGTGAAGATTGTATCATACACAATGATATAAAGCCAGAAAACATTCTACTTGATGCTGATTTTTGTCCAAAAGTTGCGGACTTTGTTCTAGCTAAACTAATTGGACGGGATTTCAACAAGATCCTTACTACAATGAAGGGAACAAGAGGCTATCTTGCCCCGGAGTGGTTATCTAGGGCTGCTATCACAGCCAAATCTGATGTTTACAGCTACGGAATGATGCTTTTTGAGGTTGTATCAGGTAGGAGAAACTCTGATCCATCTGCTGATGGCCAAGTTATTTTCTTTCCTACCTTGGCTGCAGAAGTAGTTAACCAAGGTGGTAGTGTCCTTAGCCTTTTGGACCCTAGGTTGGAGGGAAATGCTAACATTGAGCAGGTGACTGAAATGATAAAAGTTGCTTCTTGGTGTGTCCAAGAAAATGAAACTCAGAGGCCAACCATGCGTCAGGTAGTTCAAATTCTTGAGGGGATCTTGGATGTGAATTTGCCACCAATTCCAAGATTCAATCATCTGTTTGTAGATAACTAACAGAATTTGCTTTTTCTACACTGACCATAGCTCCACACAAAGTTCACAGGTCGAGAGCAATGTATGTCTGAACAACTTCTAAGGCCAAAAGAAATATTTTATCAGCTAGATATATAGCTTTAAGTCTTTGACAGAAAATTAGGATGGCTCATTGTCTCTTTTTTATTTGTTACTGATAAATAAAATAAGCCATCTTTTGATTTTATTGTAATGTATGGTTTGAATAATGATATTGGTGTTATATTTCACATTGCTACGGGCACAAAACATGACACAGACACTAACACATCAACACCAATAACAATTTGAGAAAATGACACGATTCAATGTAATTATAAGTGTCGGTGTTGTGTCGGTCTCCGACACTGACGCATGTCTGACATCGGGACACGCCTATTCCGAGGAGTGTCCGTGCTTCATACTAATAGTATGATATGGAGGGGTGGTTTGTGCCAGATTGCAGGTAAAACATTCTGATGCTAGCTTTCAATTCACTAGAAAAGTTTTGAACAAACTAGTATGTTGCTTGTGCCTCTCACGCTTTTAAGCAAGTGTTTAAACATAAAAGTGTTATTATAATAATAAGATTGTCTATACTACTACATTCATGTATTGTAATACTTAATATGCAGAGAACAAATACTGCATCAACAAAATACAATCATGACTTTGTATTCGTAATAAGTTTGAGATTAATGCAATCACATGAACATTAATTTTTTCACTATAAACCATAATACCGCAATAAGCAAACATTAGATGCTGAATGTGAAAACAAATAACAATTACTAGTTAATAATGATCAGAGAAGAGAAGATTGCTGAACTTGAAAAAGAAAACATCAATCATATTATTGTAGTAAATCAAAGAGCTAATGATATTATCTTTGAAACGAAATTGCAACTGCTAACATGTTTACACAACATTATAATCACTTGTGAAAATGAGTGCAAGGTGTAAAAAATATGAAAATGAATTGAGCTGGACATAACAACAAACACTTTGCAGGCAAATGAATAATGAAGTATCAATTAATACCTTTGCTCCAACTAACATGTGGTGAGTAGGGCACAAGCGTGATGCACATAGATACTTCAGCATGGACTTTCTTAACGTTCTACATAAGTGCTTAATGTGCCTTAGTTTTGGTTGGTGGAAGCAGTTTATGTGCTTAATTGAAAACAAAGGAGCATACAACTTCTTAACTAATAAGTCTCATGTGCTTCCCTCGGTGCATAATGAGATAATTTGGAATAGATTGGGTTTATTTGTAAGTCTCTATTTTCGTTTGAAGATAATTTAGCAACAAGTTTCCAACAAAGTATGATTTAGCCCGACGTAATATCTTAACTCTCAACTCATTAGTAATTATTATGTTTTGGAGGTTGTGGGAAGAAGAAAATGCTAGTTGCTAATTTTCTATTGTAATTATTTTTTTATGTTGTGTGGAGAGTAAATAAAAAGAAGTAAAGTTCACAACGCTCATCAATTTCTAATCCATAAGCATTTGATGAATATGAAATTATAAAATTAGATCCATCTATAAAGAAAATAAAAAATTGAAAGTATATATTTTATGCAACAAATTTATGTATTTGATGACCTCACTATTAAAAGTTTCTGGCTCTATCACTGCATTTGAATATTACTCTTATTTATGTATTTGTGTCATATTTGCATTTGAATATTACTCTTATTTTTTTTAGTCTTCTTTGATGGTATAGAAACAGGTCTGATTCTGATACTTTTCATAACTCATGACAATGATGTCACAATAGTTAATACCAAAAGTTGAATCTTGTTCCATAAATAATTTCTTTGACAGTTGACTGTTCTACTGCCATAAAATTTTCTATAGTTTTTCTATTGAAGTTGCTCATTGAAGAAACAACCATGTTCAATAGAATGAAGACATGTTTCTTGCTTTATCTTCTCAACCTCATCTTCTCTTTACAGTCCTATCTTTCCCATGCAGCTATAACTACAATCTCAGCAAACCAATCTCTCTCTGGTGATCAAACTCTAGTCTCTGAAGGGGGAATCTTTGAATTGGGTTTCTTTAAACCAGGTAAATATTCTAACTACTACATAGGCATATGGTACAAAAAGATCAGTGAACAAACAATTGTTTGGGTAGCCAATAGAGACAACCCTGTCTCTGATAAATACACTGCCACCTTAGAAATATCAGCTGGTAATTTAGTTCTATTCAATAAGCCTTCAAAACTAGTTTGGTCAACAAACATAAGTTCTTCTAACTCAGGTTCTGTTGTAGCTATCCTCCTAGATAGTGGAAATCTAGTTTTAAGAAATAGGCCTGATGATGATGATGCAATAGATCCTCTATGGCAGAGTTTTGAACACCAAACAAATACATTTCTTCCGGGTGGAAAACTTAAGCTGGACAAGAAAACAAAGCAGCCTCAATATCTTACTTCATGGAAGAATAATGAAGATCCTTCAACGGGTCTTTTCTCTTTGGAATTAGACCCAAAAGGAACAACTTCATATCTTATTCTTTGGAATAAGTCTGAACAGTATTGGACAAGTGGACCTTGGAATGGACAAAATTTTAGTTTGGTTCCTGAGATGAGGTTAAATTATATTTACAATTTTTCATTTGTATCGAATGAGAATGAGAGCTATTTCACTTACTCAATGTATGATTCTTCCTTTATATCTCGGCTTGTGATGGACATCTCAGGAGAGATTAGGCAATTAACATGGTTGGAAAGTACCCAACAATGGAACCTCTTTTGGTCACAGCCAAGAGGACGATGTGAGGTTTATTCTTTCTGTGGTCCATTTGGGAGCTGTTCTGAAATCTCAATGACTTATTGTAGTTGTTTGAGAGGTTTTGAGCCAAAGTCAGTGCCTGATTGGAATCTGGAGGATTACTCAGGTGGGTGTGTCAGGAAAACAAGTTTGCAATGTGAGGATAATGAGGGGTTCCTTGCAATCCCCAACACGGCATTACCTAAACATGCACAATTTGTGGGGTTAGGGAATGCAGCTGAATGTGAATTTACTTGCTTGAAAAACTGCTCTTGCACTGCTTATGCATATGATAGTAATAGATGTTCGATTTGGATCGGAGACCTCATTAATCTGCAACTATTGTCTTCTGATGATATTAGTGGAAAAAATTTGTATGTCAAACTTGCAACATCAGAACTCCGTGATGCTAGTAAAAACAGTTACCGGATGAGGGTGATTATTGGTGGTGTTGTGGGAGCGGTTATTGGCATAGGGATACTCTTGGCCCTTTTTTTGTTTGTTATGCTTAGGCGAAGAAAGAGAACACTTGCAACTGGAAATCTCTTGGAGGGTTTTATAGTGGAATTTGGGTACAAGGATTTGCAAAACGCGACTAAGAATTTTTCCGAGAAATTGGGAGGTGGAGGTTTTGGTTCTGTTTTTAAAGGAACATTAGCTGATTCAAGTGTGATTGCAGTGAAGAAGCTGGAGGGTGTTAGCCAAGGAGAGAAGCAATTCAGAACAAAAGTGAGTATAATAGGGACAATGCAACATGTTAATCTTGTTCGCCTCCGTGGATTCTGCTCAGACGGTACCAAAAGGTTGCTGGTTGATGATTACATGACAAATCGTTCCTTGGATTTTCATTTGTTCTTGAAGGATTCTTCTGAGGTGTTGGACTGGAAAATGAGATACCAAATTGCTCTTGGAATTGCTAGGGGACTAATTTATCTCCATGAGAAATGTGAAGATTGTATCATACACAATGATATAAAGCCAGAAAACATTCTACTTGATGCTGATTTTTGTCCAAAAGTTGCGGACTTTTGTCAAGCTAAGCTAATTGGACGGGATTTCAACAGGATCCTTACAGCAATAAAGGGAACAAGAGATTAGCTTGCCCCGGAGTGGTTATCTAGGGTTGCTATCACAGCCAAATCTGATGTTTACAGCTATGGAATGATGCTCTTTGAGATTGTATCCGGTAGGAGAAACTTTGATCCATCTGCCAATGGCCGAGTTACTTTCTTTCCTACCTTGGCTGCAGAAGTAGTTAACCAAGGTGGTAGCGTCCTTAGCCTTTTGGACTCTAGGTTGGAGAGAAATGCTAACATTGAGGAGGTGATTGAAATGCTAAAAGTTGCTTCTTGGTGTGTCCAAGAAAATGAAACTCAGAGGCCAACCATGCGTCAGGTAGTTCAAATTCTTGAGGGGATCTTGGATGTGAATTTGCCACCAATTCCAAGATTCAATCATCTGTTTGTAGATAACTAACAGAATTTGCTTTTTCTACACTGACCATAGCTCCACACAAAGTTCACAGGTAGAGTGCAATGTATGCCTCAACAACTTTTAAGGCTAAAAGATATATTTTCAGCTAGCTATATAGCTTTAAGTCTTTGGCAGAAAATTAGGATGGCTCATTGTCTCTTGTTATTTGTTACTGATAAATAAAGTAAGCCATCTTTTGATTTTATTGTAATGTATGGTTTGAATAATGATATTCTCTTACCAAATAGGTGTTATATTTCATATTGCTAATATTAATAGCTATGAAGCACGGACACGAAACAAACACTGACACGTCGTCACCGATAATAATTTGAGAAAATGACACTATTCAATGTAATTATAAGTGTCAGTGCCGTGTCGGTGTCTGACACTGACGCGTGTCCGATACCGGGACATGTCTAATCCGAGGAGCGTACGTGCTTTCAATTCACTAGAAAAGTTTTGAACAAACTAGTATGTTGCTCGCTCGTGTCTCTCACGCTTTAAAGTGAGTGTTTAAACTTAAACGTGTTATTATATTATAATAATAAGATTGTCTATTCTACATTCATGTATTGTAATACTTAATATGCAGAGAACAAATACTGCATCAACAAAATACAATCATGACTTCATAATAAGTTTGGTCCTAATGCAATCACATGAACATAAATTCTTTCACTATAAACCATAGTAATGAATGAGCAAACATTAGATGCTGAATGTGAAAACAAATAAGAATTACTAGTTAATAATGATCAAAGAAGATTACTGAACTTGAAAAAGAAAACATCAATCATATTATTGTATTGGTAGTATATCAAAGAGCTAATGATGTTATATTTGAAACGAAATTACAACTGCTAAGTGCTAACATTTTGACATAACATTATAATCACCTGTAAAAAATGAGTGCAAGGTAATGCAGTTGCAAGGTGTAAAAAATGTGAAAATGAATTGAGCTGGACATAACAACAAACAGTTTGCAGGAATGAATAATGAAGCATCAATTAATACATTTGCTTCAACTTACATATGGTGAGTAGAGCACAAGCACGATGCACATAGATACTTCAGCATGGAATTTCTTAATGTGCTACATAAGTGCTTAATGTGCCTTAGTTTTGGTTGGTGGAAGCAGCTTATGTGCTTAATTGAAAACAAAGGAGCATACAACTTCTTAACTAATAAGTCTCATGTGCTTCCCTTGGAGCATGATGAGATAATTTGGAATAAATTGGGTTTATTTGTAAGTCTCTATTTTCGTTTGAAGATAATTTAGCAACAAGTTTCCAACAAAGGATTATTTAGCCCAACGTAATATCTTAACTCTCAACTCATTAGTAATTATTATGTTTTGGAGGTTGTGGGAAGAAGAAAATGCTAGTTGCTAATTTTCTATTGTAATTTTTTTTTATGTTGTGTGGAGAGTAAAAAAAAAGAAGTAAAGTTCACAGTGCTCATCAACTTCTAATCCATAAGCATTTGATGAATATGAAATTATAAAATTGGATCCATCTATAAAGAAAATAAAAAATTGAAAGTATATATTTTATGCTACAAATTTATGTATTTGATGACCTCACTATTAAAAGTTTCTGGCTCTATCACTGCATTTGAATATTACTCTTATTTATGTATTTGTGTCATATTTGCATTTGAATATTACTCTTATTTTTTTTAGTCTTCTTTGATGGTATAGAATACAGGTCTGATTCTGATACTTTTCATAACTCAAGACAATGATGTCACAATAGTTAATACCAAAAGTTTGAATCTTGTTCCATAAATAATTTCTTTAACAGTTGACTGTTCTACTGCCATAAATTTTTCTATAGTTTCTCTATTGAAGTTGCTCATTGAAGACACAACCATGTTCAATAGAATGAAGACATGTTTCTTGCTTTATCTTCTCAACCTCATCTTCTCTTTACAGTCCTATCTTTCCCATGCAGCTATAACTACAATCTCAGCAAACCAATCTCTCTCTGGTGATCAAACTCTAGTCTCTGAAGGGGGAATCTTTGAATTGGGTTTCTTTAAACCAGGTAAATATTCTAACTACTACATAGGCATATGGTACAAAAAGATCAGTGAACAAACAATTGTTTGGGTAGCCAATAGAGACAACCCTGTCTCTGATAAATACACTGCCACCTTAGAAATATCAGCTGGTAATTTAGTTCTATTCAATAAGCCTTCAAAACTAGTTTGGTCAACAAACATAAGTTCTTCTAACTCAGGTTCTGGTGTAGCTATCCTCCTAGATAGTGGAAATCTTGTTTTAAGAAATAGGCCCGATGATGATGCAATAGATCCTCTATGGCAGAGTTTTGATTACCAAACAAATACGTTTCTTCCGGGTGGAAAAATTAAGCAGGCCAAGAAAACAACGCAGCCTCAATATCTTACTTCATGGAAGAATAATGAAGATCCTTCAACGGGTCTTTTCTCTTTGGAACTAGACCCAAAAGGAACATATTCATATCTTATTGTTTGGAATAAGTCTGAACAGTATTGGACAAGTGGACCTTGGAATGGACGAAGTTTTAGTCTGGTTCCTGAGATGGGGTCAAATTACAACAATTTTGTATTTGTGTTGAACCAGAATGAGAGCTATTTCACTTACTCAGTGAATGACCTTTCCATTCTATCACGGTTTGTGATGGATGTCTCAGGACAGATTAAGCAATATACATGGTTGGAAAGTACCCAACAATGGAACCTCTTTTGGTCACAGCCACGAGGACAATGTGAGGTTCATTCTTTCTGCGGTCCATTTGGGAGCTGTTCTGAAAACTCAATGACTTATTGTAGTTGTTTGAGAGGTTTTGAGTCAAAATCAGTGTCTGATTGGAATATGGAGGATCACTCAGGTGGGTGTGTTAGGAAAACAAGTTTGCAATGCGAGGGTTCTGATCACTCTAATAGGGATAACGAGGGGTTCCTTGCAATCCACAATATGGCATTACCAAACAATGCACAATTTGTGGAGTTAGGGAATGCAGCTGAATGTGAATTAACTTGCTTCAAAAACTGCTCCTGCATTGCTTATGCATATGATAGTAATGGATGTTCAATTTGGAACGGAGGCCTCATTGATGTGCAATTATTGTCTTCTGATGATAGTAGTGGAAAAATTTTGTATCTCAAACTTGCAACATCAGAATTCCGTGATTCTAGTAAATTCAGTTATCGGGTGAGGGTGATTATTGGTGTTGTGGGAGCGGTTATTGGCATAGGGATATTCTTGGCCCTTCTATTGTTTGTTAGGCTTAGGCGAAAAAAGAAAATGCTTGCAACTGGAAATCTCTTGGAGGGTTTTACGGTGGAATTTGGGTACAAGGATTTGCAAAGCGCGACTAAGAATTTCTCCGAGAAATTGGGAGGAGGAGGTTTTGGTTCTGCTTTCAAAGGAACGTTAGCTGATTCTAGTGTGGTCGCAGTGAAGAAGCTGGAGGGTGTTAGCCAAGGAGAGAAGCAGTTCAGAACAAAAGTGAGTATAATAGGGACAATGCAACATGTTAATCTTGTTCGCCTCCGTGGATTCTGCTCAGAAGGTACCAAAAGGTTGCTGGTTTATGATTACATGACAAATCGTTCCTTGGATTTTCATTTGTTCTTGAAGAATGATTTTTTTGAGGTGTTGGACTGGAAAATGAGATACCAAATTGCTCTTGGAATTGCAAGGGGACTAATTTATCTCCATGAGAAATGTGAAGATTGTATCATACACAATGATATAAAACCAGAAAACATTCTACTTGATGCTGATTTTTGTCCAAAAGTTGCGCACTTTGGTCTAGCTAAGCTAATTGGACGGGATTTCAACAAGATCCTTACAACAATGAAGGGAACAAAAGTTTATCTTGCTCCGGAGTGGTTATCTAGGGCTGCTATCACAGCCAAATCTGATGTTTACAGCTATGGAATGATGCTTTTTGAGGTTGTATCAGGTAGGAGAAACTCAGATTGTCAAGTTACTTTCTTTCCTACCTTGGCTGCAGAAGTAGTTAACCAAGGAGGTAGTGTCCTTAGCCTGTTGGACCCTAGGTTGGAGGGAAATGCTAACATTGAGGAGGTGACTGAAATGCTAAAAGTTGCCTCTTGGTGTGTCCAAGAAAATGAAACTCAGAGGCCAACCATGCGTCAGGTAGTTCAAATTCTTGAGGGGATCTTGGATGTGAATTTGCCACCAATTCCAAGATTCAATCAAGTGTTTGTAGATGACTAAGAGAATTTGCTTTTCTTATACTCACGCTCACCACCATCGAAATTCTCTGGTTAAAAGAAATGTGTGCCTCAACAACTTCTCAGCCAAAAGCAATATCTCTTATCTAGCTTAAGTCTTTGACAAAAAAAACTAGGATAGCTCATTGTCTCTGTTGTTATTTGTTAGTGATAAGAAAATCTGCCATCTTTTGATTTTATTGTAATGTAAGGTTTACGTTAGATATTATTAGATATGTTAGATATTATGTTATTATATATTAAGGGTAGCTTAGTCCTTTTAGCATCTATTGTATATACTCTTTGTGTCTCTTAAATATATTGAACTAAGTTTAGTACTCAGTTTATATAAGAAACACCAGCAATCTTGTTCTCAGACAGGAATGAGCTAATAAGCATAAGAAAAGGAACTATCTCAAAAAAATATTCAAAATTAGAAAGGTTATCGAATAGAAGGAAACTTCATTAGAAAGTTAGAAAGCAAACATGATCAGAATGGAGCATTAGTATTACAAAGGTAGCTTCTGAATTCTAAGACCACTAAATATGCTAGGAAGCTGAAATCGTAAAATAGCTATTTGGAAGTTTGGTTCAAACACTAAGAAAGTTTTCTTTAGAATGTTAGCATCAAAACATTTTCATTAGAAAACCACTCCGTCAGAAAGCTTCGATCTTCAATTTATTAGAAAAGTTTTGAACAAACTAGTATGTTGCTCGGTCGTGCCTCTCACGCTTTTAAGCGAGTGTTTAAACTTAAACGTGTTATATTATATTATAATAATAAGATTGTCTATACTACATTCATGTATTGTAGTACTACTTAATATGCAGAGAACAAATACTGCATCAACAAAATACAATCATGACTTTGTAAGAAGTTTGGGCTTAATGCAATCACATGAACATTAATTTTTTTCACTATAAACCATAGCAACACAATAAGCAAACATTAGATGCTGAATGTGAAAACAAATAACAATTACTAGTTAATAATGATCAAAGAAGATTACTGATCTTGAAAAAGAAACCAACAATCATATTATTGTATAATCACCTTTAGAAAATGAGTTCAAGGTAATGCAGTTGCAAGGTGTAAAAAATATGAAAATGAATTGAGCTCGACATAACAACAAACACCTTGCATGCAAATGAATAATGAAGTATCAATTAATACCTTGGCTCCAACTTACATGTGGTGAGTCGCACTGAGCACAAGCACGATGCATATAGATACTTCAGCTTGGACTTTCTTAACGTGCTACATAAGTGCTTAATGTGCCTTAGTTTTGGTTTGTGGAAAATTGAAAACAAAGGAGCATACAACTTCTTAGCTAATAAGTCTCATGTGCTTCCCTCGTTGCATAATGAGATAATTTGGAATAAATTGGGTTTATTCGTAAGTCTCTATTTTCGTTTGGAGATAACTGAGCAAAGCAATAAACTTCCAACAAAGGATAATTTATCCCGACGTAATATCTTAACTCCGAACTCATTAGTCATTATTATGTTTTGGAGGTTGTGGGAAGAAGAAAATCCTAGTTAGCTAATTTTCTATTGTGATTTATTTTTTAATGTTGTTTGGAGAGTAATTTTAAAGTGGTTAGGTATTTCATGTGTTTTACCAAATAATGTTGTCTCATGCTCTCCAATTTTGTGGTCTCATTCATTTACAAAAGAGATTCCTATGTAATTTGGTTGGCATGTTGGTTGATTTGAAAAGAAATGAATAATAAGTTGTTCGGTCACAAGGAGATATTGTTCGATCAATTGCTTGATATAGTTATAATTAAAATTCATATTTGGTGGTACCTAAAGCAAAGAAAAAAAACTTTAATTTTGATTTAAATCTTTGGTGGTTTAATCATTTAGTGTATTTTAGACTAGGCATCGTTTTGATGTGATTTTCCAAATTTCGTGTCTTAATTCAGATTTAACTCAACTTTTTTACATGCCGAGTCACAAAATATTTGTTATCATGTCTCTTCGTTTAGTTTTACAATTAAATGAGTAGACATGCATATTTAAATGTTTGCAAAAGTTGCCACAATAACTATAAGCAACTCTCACTATGAAATAGAAAACATGTAGATCACAAACTTGTGAAGAAATAGATAGCAATTACGTTGCGTGTCATGCAAGTAATGTTTTGCTTTCTTAAAACATCTTTATGATGTTAAATTTTATGACCATAATACTTTTATTTTATGGCCTGTGATTGATGATTAAGGGAAATGGAATTGTCAAATCAATACTAATTACCAAATAGGATGACTCCAAATACATCATTTTCTATGATTTGTGACAAATTAAATTTGTGCAACAACCAACCTTGTTTTGATTGAATTTCATAACCACTTTTTCTAACTTGCAATTTTAGATAAAAGTAACAGTGCCAAACAGAGAAAAGAGCAGGAAAATTTAAACATAGCAGATGTTTCAGTTTTCCTACAATCTCAGCTACCTCCTAAATGAGAAGAAAAGATAACAACACAAGAAACTTGGAATCCGGCTCCTATGCAGTCGAGATTTCAAGTATTCACACAGAATATTGGTGGTCGTTTGATCAAGATTAGATAGATCAAATTCAAACTCAAACTCAATATTTTAAATTATAAAATAAAATTTTACATTCTTTTGGACCATCCGATTATCACTGATGTCTAGAATGCGAATTTTCCATGCCTGCAGGAAATCCAATTTTTGGAACTTGTGCCCTTCCGCCAAAGAAACATTTATTCTTTCCGGCATCCCATTTAACTAGTCTTTGTGATTCTAAATTGTGACTACGATCGCAATTGCAGTTACACTGTTAATTCTGATGATGTTGTAAAATGCAGACATAATTGCTTTTGTAATGTTATTGCAGAGACTTCTAAAAAATTTATATTGTTGCCGCAATTGCAGTTATTGACCGCAATGTCTATTCTTTTGGGCTTTGGATTTTGTGTTGGATAACTTACTAACCCTTTTTAGAAAGTGAGAGCTTGCATTCCAAAGATAGAAACAACAAAAAAACATTGATGTCAAAATAATGACATTAATTTTACCCCAAAAGATTGTAACCACTAAGGTTATGAGAACCACCATGTATATTCCTAGCCATTGGAAATTTTTTTGCTTCCCTAATTGATCTTCATTAGACTTGGATAAATTTTTTAATTCAGATACCGGAGAACATGATGAAGACGATGAACTTGACAAAGACGATTCAATTTCCTTGATTTCTTCTTTATTTGTCTTGAAAGTTGAACTTCTTGTAGGTAGAGAATAACTACGCTTTGATCCAAAACAACTTTGGTTATAACGGTTTTTCTTGTGAATTGTATTCTGTAAGGCAAAAGAAAAAAATTCAAGGTGCATGGTAATAATAAAATTGATAATTAACTATTATTTTTACATATAAACTCAAATTAATTATATAAAACCATGATAGCAAAACAATGTTAATTTAAAAGACTAACCAATAGTACTAAAATTAAAAATAAAGACTAACCAATATGGTTTGAAATACCACAGCTTTAATCACCTTAGCAAGTGTGTGTTTTGGAGGATGACCAACAACTTGATCTTGTATTGATTTCGAACAATTTTGGTCCAAAAACATTGTATTGGTATTAGTTGAATTTTGTCTCTCATGTTTACGACGATTAGTAGATGGATCAGTGACTCTTTCAGACTGAAGCACGGAATCAAAATCAACAACCGGACGAAAACATGTTAAGAACTTGTTCTTCGAACCGTTCTTCATAGTTTTCGAAGTTGCCTATAACTACAAGAAAATGTTAGAAAAACAGCAACGAGAAATTAAAGAACACAGTCAGTTATAAGAGATAATACTAATGAGTGATGAAGGGTTTAGGGAGTTTTTTTTGGTGAATCTTAGGAGAGTTTAAATAAGTAAGAAATGTGTATATATATAATATTGAGTCAATATCAAGGTATAAATAGTAAGGACGAAAATAAAGAGGAGGACTTTGAATTTGACAATAGAATTTTGAGGTTAAGGCCTGCAAAGATGTGTTTGGATAATTAGACAAACAAGCACTTATAAGTAAGTGTCATTGATTTTGTCTTTTAAATAATATAATTATAGGAATAACGTGTGTTTGGTTCTCTATTGTTGACCAAGGTTTGTTTTGAGAGTGATTGAGGCATATAAAAAATGAGTAAGGACGATGAAGCATAGGCAGGGGACTTTGGGGATCCATGAAGGACAGGTGAGCACTTGGTAATAAGGATGTGATGTTTGCAATTAAATATAACAATTTGGTAGACATGTTATTGTATATCTTTATTGGGTAAAACTATAATTATAATTACTATAGAAGCATGTATTACAATTTATTAAGAAAAAAACCTTAAATTTATGGTAATAGCTTTTTTTTTAAGCAGCTAATCAAACATTTTACCAATTCTATAGTAGTCTCTTTATAGCATAACTTTTTACATAGACACATATCTGATTTCGAATCCGAGTGAAGACTTCTAACTTAATAATATATCGACATTTTTTAGGTGAATTAGGACCTATGGACTTTTTCTTTTTTTTTTGTTTACAATAAAGCTAGTGAGAATCGAATCTAATGGACTCTTTATACCATTATAGTCTTATAAAAAACTTAAATTTTAAAATATTATAAGTCTAGGTTTAGATTTATGTTCGAATATAAGTTAAGATATTATTATGATTTTTAAACTATGAAGATGTTTGATTCCCTTTTCAGAAACAGCTTTTCGTTTGAATTTAATTTATATGCACTGTCAGTGTAAAGTTATTCTACACATGCGTCCAATAATATATCGACACATCATGTATGGTAATTGAAAATACATGATGCGTCACATTCATTAAATGATGTGGCAACACATCATTTGATGTATGTGCAAAAAACTTTTACACCGACAATGCACAACAATTAAACTCTTTTCATTTTTAATAAATATAAACTTGATTGGTAATTCAATTTTACAAGTGTTTTCATGAATTGTTTTCTATGTATCAATTTTTAAAACTGAAAAAGTAAAAAGCTCCAACGAATTTTGTTTTTTTGTTGGCTAAATTGCATTTTTGATCCCCTAAATTTCAAAAAGTTGTAATTTTGGCCCCTTATGATTCAAAATAGCATTTTTGGCCCCTAAGTTTCAGAAAGTTGCAATTTCCCCCTATATTTCAAAATAGCACTTTTGACCCTCTATTTTTACCCCTTTTGCAAAAAGTCAATTTTGACCAAGTCAAAGTTGAAGTGGCATAATAATATATAAACCTGTTAAACATAAACTGCAGATGCAAAATAACATAATTAAAATGACATAACAAGTCAAACTCCTTAATTATAAGAAATTACATTCAAAATGGAAGTTCATGACACTTTTCTAAATCAAAATAACATAATCAAAACGACATAACAAATCAAGTCATTACATATAAGAAGTTATTACATAATCAAAATGACATAATCAAAATGACATAACAAAAAGCACGAAGGGTTTTCAATTTCCATTGTTTCCTATTTTTGGATTTGGGATTATGTTATTTTTTTTACGCATAGTGAGAAATCCTTTTGAATAAATGTCACAAACGATGTTAGGTTAATTCTATATGATTTGAGATTATATATGTGTGTTAGTGAAAAAATGAATTTAAAGCACGCGACTTCTTCCTTTTACTTTTTTATTCTTTTAGTTTTTTTAATTATAATATGACAAAAAAAATGATGATGTGGCAGCTAAGCCACTTAAGTGACTTGCCACATCAACTTTGACTCGATCAAAATTGACCTTTTGCAAAAGGGATAAAGATAGGGGGCCAAAAGTGCTATTTTGAAACATAGGTGGCCAAAATCGCCAACTTTCTGAAACTTAGGGGGCCAAAATTGTTATTTTGAAACATAGGGGGCCAAAATCGCAACTTTCTGAAACTTAGGGGGCCATAATAAGTGCTACTTTGACACATAAGGGGACAAAATTGCAAGTTTCTGAAATTTAAGAGGCTAAAAGTGCAATTTAGTCTTTTCTCTTCTAAAAAACAAATTTCTAAAACAAATTTCAAAAACTAAAAATCAAAATTATTTCAAACAAATCCCCCACATTTTTTTATGAGAGTGGGCCTTTTACTCTATTTTTTTTTGTTTGATAACAATGGGGGACTAAGCCCAATTCTTTCATTCTATTAAGTAAGAGTAAATAAACAAAATTGTCCTTGAAATTTTATTTATTAATTAAATTGATCCGTGATTTTTTTAATAAAATACATAAAACGTCCCCCTATTTTAAAAAACTTGAACTTTTGATCCCCTATTTTAAAAGCCAACATTTTGATTCCCTGTTTTAGTTTTTTCTAAATTTTAGTCCCCGAACTCATTTTGGTCAAAATTTGGATGATGTATCAAATTTATTGATTACGTGGCAGTGTCCATGTTGACAATTATAAATAAAATATTATGCTTTAAAGTATTAAAGGAATAAAATAATTAATAACAATAATTATAATTATAAAAACATATATATTTCTACGAATAATAATCATGAACCCTATAATTTCCCAAATATCATAAAACACAGCAATGCAGGAAGCTTCTCGTTATCTCCCTCCCAATGGTGTAATTCATCTTGTTCCTTTTCTGCCTCTCAGTCGTTCTCTCCCTCTCAATCGTGTCCTTCATCTTCGATTTTCATCATTCGCCGTTCTCTCCGTGCAATAATCTTTCTCCAACATCTCCCTCGCAATAAACGGTTTGAAGGAGAGTAACGAGCAGTGGAATTAAAACGCGAGCATGTTGATGAATCGACGAAGATGAAACACGGAGAGGGAGAGAAGATGAGATTGGGTTTCCGGCGAGCCTGATGATGAATGATCGTAGAAGAAGATGTTTGCGCGTTTGAGTTTCTAAATTTGTTAGGGTTCATGATTTGGGAACTTTGAGTTTGTGATTTCTTTTTATTTTATGTGTATAGAGATATTATTTTATTTTATGTGTATAGAGATACTTTATTGATTTATATTTAAATATTTCTTTTTGTCAAAAAAAAAATTTGATTTTAAAAAAATTAATCAAATGAAATATAATGTGTCCAAATAGACACTGTCATATCATCAATGATCTTTACACATCAGCAAAAATTTGACTAAATTATATAAATTACTAGAACTTCGACCCGTGCGGTGCACGAGTCTAATTAACCGTAATATGAAAAAATAAAATATAAAATTTTTAACACTAAAACATATATAAAAAAGTCGAGTACCATTAAATATTAGTTCGACAATAAATTTGGATAAATGTTCATACAACAGAAATTATGGTATATTACGAAATACTTCTTTATAGACTACATTAGAAGTTTTATTCGTATTTTTACGTCTTCGTCGATAATCAATATTTTTAATCATTATCTTTAAATAACTCTTGAAATTGCAATATACAACTGATCATGTAGAAATACCGTCGACAAAAGATATACCCCAACATGCTTAAGAGATTGTCCCTGACTCTTATTAATATAGTCACCGCAAAAGAAAAATTAAAGGGATGAGGGTTCGATTCCAAACAAATTTGTTTTTTTTTTAATATAATGGACCACATGAAAAAGAGAGGAAAAAATAAGTTTGGGGTTAGCATTTCGGAGCAAGTTTAGAATATAAGAGATATAATAATAATAATAATAATAATAATAATAATAATAATAGGAAGCTAATAATAATAAATGTTTAACATGATGAGTTAAATGTGTTCGATGTATTTTTTAACATTTTATTTGAATTAATAATAATAATAATAATAATAATAATAATAAATATTTAACATGGTGGGTTAAATGTTGTGGGTTCGATTCTTGGTGAGATATTTTTTAACATTTTATTTGAATTAATGTTAGGGTAAAATGAGAGGGGAAAAAATTAGGTTAAGAAAATTATAATATAAGAGATAATATAGTTGGAGTTAACTATTATTTGTGTATGCTTAAAAAAATAACTACTATTTGTATAAATATCATATAAATAAATGTCATTGTAATATAAAAAATAAAAAACGCTATTGATAAAAACAAATAATATAAATTTCATCAAAATAAAAACAAAGTATAGTAATACGATAAACCATAATATTAGTCTTTGAAAATTAAACCAACGAAAATTATAGTTTAATGTGACCTTAACTATCTGGTCAAAAATCCTGCTAGCCCATGTTCTCTTCATGAGTGGGAGGTGCAACTATTTTGTGCTGGAACCATTAGAGTCGTGCGTGGTGGTGATTCTGGGAACTGGTGATCTTGGTGGAATATGAGCTTGCTTTTGTCTTTCTTTTCATTGTTTAATGCTCTTTCTCTACTTTTTGACCTTCTGGTATTTTGGGGATTGTGGTTATCGGTCTAGTCCGAGGACGCCTTAGGAGTTTCATATCTTTGTTTTCATTGTATTTTTTCCTTTTTTCTTTGGGGACTTTGTACTTCTTGTACCCCCTTTTGTGGACTCTCTTAGATGTATTCTTTTTATATATATATATTTATTTTGCCATTCAAAAAAAAAATGTCATCTTAACTTATTGGAATTATAATTTAGTCAACAAAAAAAAAAAGACACAAAACAAATAAACTTGAGATCCTGCAATCGTCAGGTTTCTCGATCTTCACGTGAGGGGTTTGGTGATAGAATTTTCTCCAATCTCATCAACAACAACAACATCAGTAGAGTTCACACTATCAGATGATCTCTTCAAGCTTGACTTGGTTGGAGTTTGCTGCACATCAGTGTTGCTGCATGAATCAACACATTCCAATGTTTCCTGCACACGACAAATAATTAATTAATTGTATTTGATAATTAAACCTTAAATAAATACCTTGTTGATGATAGTAAATATTTTATTAGTAATTAATTGTAATTGATAGACGTACCAATAATATTAGTAGAAAAAAAGTGGGGTTGTTAATGAAAAATTAGATGACGAACTTAACAAAATATATAAATTAACGATACTACGTTACCAAAAAAATTACCACAATATTGCCATCTAGATAACCTTGAACAATTCTACCGACAAATTTATTATATTAGGACGGTGTTTATCAAGAACTGTCCACATATTTGTCATGCGAACTTTTACTTTTAAATCTTTTTTTTCCAGGAGAAAGAGCGGTCAATGAACTATAGATATTAGCCATGAGACGGTGGTGAATTTCTGAATTTGAATATTTTTTCTATATATCACAATCAGTGGGATTTTCGATTCAAAGGCAATACACTTAGAGTGGAGTATATGTTAAAAAGTGGTGTGCCTAAATTTTGGAGAGTTGGTTATGTTGTGTATCTATATCAAATATGTGCATGTATATGAAATAATTTATCGTAAATTTTCAAGAGTTTGTTATGTTGTATAGATAATAATATGTGATATATTTCAAAAGAGTTGATTATGTTGTGTATGTATATCAAATAAGTGATCGTAAATTTTCGAGAGTTTGTTATGATGTATATATAATAATAATAAGTAGTAGTAGTAGGAATCTAATAATAATAATAATAATAATATTAATATTAATAAATATTTAACATGGTGAGAGATATATAATTCCATATTTATTAGATGTTGATTGCAAAATAATATCAAATTTATTGATGTAGTGTAGTGGCAAAAACCACAAAATAGATATTAAAGGTTGCGAGTTCGATTCTTGGTGAGGCCATTTTTTAACATTTTATTTAATTATTTTTTTAGTGTAAAATGAGAGGGAAAATGAGCGGGAAAATAATTAGGTCTAAGGTTAGCTTTTCGGAACAAGCTTATATAATACTAGACTCCAACCCGTGCGTTGCACGGGTTTTGTGGAGTGTCAGTTATACGATTTAAATTAGTCTAAGATTATAAAAACATCACATATAGAAATCACATAAAATAGTCTAAGATTATAAAATAAAATAACAATCGAAAAATGGGATATATTTAAGGCAACTTTTATATTTTATTTGTTATGATTTATTTTTGCGAGACAGAATATTTGTTGTTGACAAAGTGGGATATATTTAAAAACGAAAAGTCAACCGAAAAATAAAAAATGTTGCATAATTATCATATATAAGCCATAACAACTGGTTTTATTTGTATTTGTAAGGCAACATTTTTTTTTTTTGCCAAGGCAAGATTTTATATTTTTAGTTGGACGCAATTTTGTTGAATAAAAGTAAAATATCAGAATTGATAACCAATATGTTCAATTTTTTATAAGAATAACCAATGTTCTATTTGTTGATCGAATATATTAATTTATTTAAAATTTGTTATCCTAAATATAAGAAAGCATAAAAACAATAAATATATTCAAGTCAAACATAAGAGAAAATGGATTTCAAATGGCTGGAAATTTTTGTATTTCTTCAAAATCATATTTTTCATTATAATTATCAGATTAATTGAAAAGTTAAAATACAAAAACTAAAAAAAAAATAAAAAAATTAAATAATTGATAAGGTTCCCAACTCAAAAGAACAACATTAACCATAAAGTTTAAGTATTAAGAATGAAGTATGGTTCCGTCATGTAAAAAGGAACATCTCTTTCATCTCTTCCATCTCCCAGGATTTACATCAGCACCTAAAAAACATTGATCAACTTCTGTATACAAAAAAATTTGGAACTTTTTACAACAAAAACAAATAAAATTAAACATCAGTATACAAAAAACATCAATATACAAATGATACCAACATGCCAGAAGTAACATCAGCAACTAAAAAGCATCGATCAACTTCTCTCGATCCGTTGCAGGATTATGATTTAAAGGACCTATTATTGTATGAATTATTGTATGAATAAAAAAAAGTAAGGAAAAATATAAAAATGTAATTATAAAGATAAACAACTAACACTTATAAAAATATTTTCAAACCTCTCAATAAATTTAGAGAAAGATTAGTAAAAGGATTAAGATTAACCATTTTTATTGTAGCAGTGAAGGAGAAACTGTCCACAGAACGAAAATAATAGATGTGAGTTTGAGGGACGAAGGAGATAATAGATGAAATTTGTGAGGAAACAACAAATGAGCCGGTTAGACTGCAAACAACGACAATTGCAAACCTGTGAAATATACCGTTAAAAACCAGCATTGACATATATAAAAATACAAATATATAAAAACTTTCAAACAAACATAGACACTTAGGAAACTTTATTTGTAAATAAACCAATTCATAGACACATTCAAAGATAAAAAACTGAACTTTCTCTCAAACAAACATTGTTTGACTTCTAAAAAAAATCAATGTGAATCATCAACGTGAAATCAACGTGTATGTATATCAAATAAGTGATCATAAATTTTTTAGAGTTTGTTATGGTGTATATATAATATAAAAATATGAGATATATTTCAAAAGAGTTGGTTATGTTGCGTATGTATATCAAATAAGTGATCGTAAATTTTTGAGAGTTTTTTATGTTGTATATATATATAATATAATATATTAATAATAATATATGGGATATATTTAAAGTTTTTTTTTCGTAGACATTAGACATATTACCCGTATTCAAGTATTATATAATATATAATAATAATAGTAGAAAGTTAATATAATAATATTTGTAGAAAGCTAATAATAATAATAAATAAATATTTAATATAGTGAGAGATTCCATATTTATTAGATGTTGATTGCAAAATAGTAACATAATAATAATAAGGGTCATGTTAACATGTGCCTTAAGGGCACATGATAAGCTACCTAAAAGTAGAAATTATGCATTTAATGATACAAGACATTTAATATCAAGTAGTTGATGAATATATAAAATGCAATAAATTTTTACCACATTTGTATTCTTAACATGTGCCCTTAAGGGCACATGTTAACATTCCCCTAATAATAATAATAATAATAATAAATAAATATTTAACATGATGAGAGATTCCATATTTATTAGATGTTGATTGCAAAATAATAAGTTAATAACAACTTGATTGATGTAGTGTAGTGGCAAAAAACACAAAATAGATCTTAAATGTTGCGGGTTCGATTCTCGGTGAGGCTTTTTTTAAATATTTTATCTTAATATTTTAGGGTAAAATGAGAGGGAAAAAGAGCGGAAAAAAAATTAGGGTTAAAAATAGCAAAACGGAACAAGCTTATAATATAAGAGATAAGAGATGTTGGAGACTAAAATTCATAAAAACTAAAATAAGGGACCAAAAGTAAGTTTTTTAAAATAGAGGAACAAAACTATATTAAAGCCAACATTTTTTATGGCAAATTGTTACATCTTGTGGGACTTGAACACCGGACGTTCAACTCAACCGTAATATTTGATCAAACGGGGCGACCCTCCAAAATTCCAAATGACGTTTCGTTACCGCCGGGTATGGTGTCACCACCATGTGAAACGTTCATCCACCAGGTTCTATCTTTCTCTATAATGTTCTGTTCTTTGCTGAATATTTCCTTTGTTTTCTTCATTGCCTATATTTCCACCTTTACTCGGCTGTTAATCAATTAACAAAGGGAAAAGGATGTCTTATTTCAAGCTTAGGAATCTTAGTTGAGTATTTAATATACGCCATGAAGCACGAACACTGACACGTCGACACTTAAAAAAATGATATAATTCAATGTAATCATGAGTGTCGGTGTCTGACATCGGAACACACCTAATCTGAGAACAATGTAATCATGAGTGTTGGTGTCGGACTCCGGAACACACCTAATCTGAGAAGTGTATGTGCTTAGAACATACATACTATATGCTATAGCACACTAACTTAAAAAGAGAATCTCCTTTATTCAAACCATGTATTGCAATTACATTTTTTAAAATCAAAGGGTGACATTTTTTTTTCATCAGTAGCAAATTACAACAGAAACAACTAAATTGGTCTACCTAATTTTCTGTTGAGGACTTAGAGCTAGCTGATGAGATGTTACTTTTCGCCGGAGAGATTGTTGAGATATTACTCTTTACCTGTAAACTTTGTGTTGAGCTAGAGTCAGTGTAGAGAACCACGTTATCATGGTTGTCAACAAACATTTGAAGTGATCTTGGAATTGGAGGCAAATTCACCTCCAAAATCCCCTCAAGAATTTGGACTACCTGACCCATTGTTGGCCTTTCAGTTTCATTGTCTTGTACACACCAAGATGCGACTTTTATTATTTGCGCAACCTCCTCAATGTCAGCATTTCCCTCCAATCTAGGGTCCAAAAGGGTGATGACACTACCACCTTCAATAACTGCTTTTGATGCTAATGTAGGAAAATACGAAATTTGACCATCTCCTGATGGACCAGAGTTCCTTCTACCTGATACAACCTCGAAAAGCATCTTTCCATAGCTGTAAACATCAGCTTTGGCTGTAATAGCCACCCCGGGAATCCACTCCGGAGCAAGATAGCCTATTGTTCCTCTCACGGTTGTTAAGACCCTGCTGAAATCTCGTCCAATTAGCTTAGCTAGGCCAAAATCTGCAACTTTTGGACAAAAATCGGAGTCTAGGAGAATGTTTTCAGGCTTTACATCACAGTGTATGATACTATCTCGACACTTTTCATGGAGGTAAGTTAATCCCCTTGCAATTCCGAATCCTTTTTCAAGAACAAATGGAAATCCAAGGAACCGTTTGGCATGTAATCATAAATCAGCATCCTTTTAGTACCTTCGGAGCAGAATCCACGGAGTCGAACGAGATTAACATGTTGCACTATCCCTGTTGTACTCACTTCTGCTCTGAACTGCTTCTTCTCTCCTTGGCTAACACTTTCCAATTTCTTCACTGCCACCACACTTGAATCAGCGAATGTTCCTTTGTAAACTGAGCCGCCCGAAACCTCCTCCTCCCAATTTTTCAGAGAAATTCTTAGTCGCGTTTTGTAAATCCTTGTACCCAATTTCCACCATAAAACCCTCCAAGAGGTTTCCCATTATAGTCACTCTTTTTCTTTGCCTAAGCATGAAAAACAATAGAAGAGCCAAGAGTACTCCTATGCCAACAACTGCACCCACAATACTAATAATCACCCTCCCCCGATTACTGTTTTTACTAGCATTGCGAAGTTCTGGTGCCGCAAGTTTGAGATACAAGGTTTCTCTATTATTATCATCAAAATACAATTGTTGCAGATTCATGAGGTCTCCAAACCAAATTGAACATCCATTAGCATCATATGCATAAGCAGTGCAAGAGCAGTATTTCCAGCAGGTTGATTCACATTCCGATACATTACCTTGCCCCACAAATTGTCCGTGTTTAGGTAATCTCAAGTAGGGGATTGCAAGGAAGGTATCCTTATTGCGATTAGAGGGATTTGAACCCTCGCATTGCAACCTTGTTTTTCTCATACACCCATCTGAGTAATCCCCAAGATACCAATCAAACTGCGACTTTGGCTCAAAACACTCAAACAGTTACAATACCCGTTTCGGTTCTTATAACTCCCATACTCATTATAGCTCCCAAAAGCACCGCAGAAAGCATAAACTTCAACCTGTGTTTTTGGATCCTGCCAAAACAGGGTCCACTTACCTTCAAACCATAATAATAGCTGAATCTCCCCCGAGATATCCATCACAAACCACGATATAATGGAAGAATAATTCGAGGAATAGGTGAAATAGCTTTCCTTCTTGTTCAACACAAATGAAAAGTTGTAGATAATTATCTCTTCTAAGCTCCGGTCCATACTGATGATAATTTGTTGATTCCAAAGTTCACTTGTCCAATACTGCTTAGACTTATTCCAAAGAAGATACGTAGGTGTTCCTTTTGGGTTTAGTTCCAAAGAGAAATAACCCGTTGCAGGATCTTTCCTATTCTTCCATGAAGTAAGATACCGAGGCTTCTTTGTTTTATTTTCTAGCTTAGTTTTGCCACCAGGAAGCAATGTATCTGTTGGATGATTAGAACTCTCCCATAGAGGATCTAATGCATCATCATCAGGCCTATTTCAAACTAGATTTCCGGTATCTAGGAGGATCGCTACAACAAAACCTGAGTTAGGAGAACTCATGTTTGTTGACCAAACTTGTTTTGAAGACTCATTTAATAGAACTAAATTACTAGCTGACATTGTTAATGCAAATTTGACACGATGGTGATATCATATTTAGTGTAAAACTTTTACACCGATAATTAATTGAAAATCATCGATTATTTGATTTTTGAGTTTTATTTTGACGAATTTGATTTTTAAGATAAAAGTCACATTTTTTTTGTAAAAGATTTAACAAGTTTTTTGATTGGAGATGAAAATAAATGAAAAACATTCAATCTTAGGACGAACTGAATTAGGAGGGAGGGAGGACAATTATTGTTAACTAACAATATTACATTACATGTAAATGTCTATAAATTATAGCATAAGCACATTATTGAATAGCTTATCCAAACAGGACCTAATTTGGAGAGACAGTCACTTTATTCAAGCCATATATTACAATTACATTTGTTAAAGTCAAAGGATGACATTTTTTTTCATCAGTAACAAATTACAATAGAGATAACTAAATTGGTCTCCCTAATTTTCTGCTGAGGACTTAGAGCTATCTGATGAGATGTTACTTTTGGCCTGAGAAATTGTTGAGATGTTACTCTTTACATGTGAACTTTGTGTTGAGCTAGAGTCAGTATAGAAAATCATGTTTTCATGGTTGTCAACAAACATTTGAAGTGATCTTGGAATTGGAGGCAAATTCACCTCCAAAATCCCCTCGAGAATTTGAACTACCTGACCCATTGTTGGCCTTTCAGTTTCATTGTCTTGGACACACCAAGAAGCGACTTTTATTATTCGCGCAACTTCTTCAACGTCGCCATTTCCGTCCAATCTAGGGTCCAAAAGGGTGATCGCACTGCCACCTTCAATAACTACTTTTGCAGCTAAGGTAGGAAAAAAAGTACCTTGACCATCTTCTGATGGATCAGAGTTCCGCCTACCTGATACAACCTCGAAAAGCATCATTCCGTAGCTGTAAACATCGGCTTTGGCTGTAATAGCCACCCCAGAAATCCACTCTGGAGCAAGATAGCCTCTTGTTCCTCTCATGGTTGTTAGGACCCTGCTGAAATCTCGTCCGACTAGCTTAGCTAGGCCAAAGTCTGCAACTTTCGGAACAAAATCGGAGTCTAGGAGAATGTTTTCAGGCTTTACATCGCAGTGTATGATACAGTCTCGGCACTTCTCGTGGAGGTAATTTAATCCCCTTGCAATTCCAAGAGCAATTTGGTATCTCATTTTCCAGTCCAACACATTAGAAGAATCCTTTTTCATGAACAAATGGAAATCCAAGGAACCGTTTTGCATGTAATCATAAACCAGCATCCTTTTAGTACCTTCTGAACAGAATCCTCGGAGCCGAACAAGATTAACATGTTGCACTGTCCCTATGGTACTCACTTCTGTTCTGAACTGCTTCTCTCCTTGGCTAACACTTTCCAACTTCTTCACTGCCACGACACTCGAATCAGCCAATGTTCCTTTGAAAACTGAACCAAATCCTCCTCCTCCCAACTTCTCAGAAAAATTCTTGGTCGCATTTTGCATATCTCTGTACCCAAATGCCACCAATGAACCCTCCACGGGCTTACCTGTTCCAACTGTTCGCTTTCGCCTAAGCATGACAAACAGAAGAATAGCCAAGAGAATCCCTATCCCAACAACTGCACCTGCTACAACACCGATAATCACCCCATTATTGTTTTTAGCATCACTAAATTCTGATGCTGCAAGTTTTAGATACAATGTTTTTCCGCTACTGTCATCTGAAGGAAATTGTTGCAGATTCAGTAGTTCTTCAATCCAAATTGAACACTCGTTACCGTCATATGAATAAGCAGAACAAGAACAGTTTTTCAGGCATATTGATTCACATTCTACTGCATTCCCTGATCTCACAGATTTTGCATGTTTAGGCAATGCCATGTTGGGGATTGCACGGAACCTGTCCTTTACTTCGTTAGAGTGATCAGAACTCTCGCATTGCAACGTTGTTTTCCTCTTACACCCACCTGAGTGATCCTCCAGATCCCAATCAGATTGCGACTTTGGCTCAAAACCACTCAAACAATTACAATACGGCTTCGAGTTCTCAGTACAGCTCCCAAAAGCACCACAAAAAGCATAAACCACACACTGTGTTCTTGGTTGCGACCAAAACAGGTTCCACTCATTGATACCTTCCAACCATGATAATTGCTTAATCTGCCCTGAGATATCCATCACAAACCGCGTTATAATGGAAGGGTTATACAAGGAATAAGTGAAATAACTTTCATTCTCGTTCGACACAAACGAAAAATTGTAGATATAATTTGCCCTCATCTCAGGAACCAAACTGAAAATATGTCCATTCCAAGGTCCACTTGTCCAATACTGTTCAGACTTATTCCAAAGAATAAGATATGATGTTGTTCCTTTCGGGTCTAATTCCAAAGAGAAAAGACCTGTTGCAGGATCTTTCTTATTCTTCCATGAGGTAAGATATTGAGGCTTCTTTGTTTTAGTGTCCAACTTAATTTTTCCACCAGGAAGCCATGTATCTGTTGGATGATCAATACTTTGCCATAGAGGATTTGATGCATCATCATTAGGCCTATTTCTCAAAACAAGATTTCCAGTATCTAGAAGCATAGATACAACAGAAACTGACTTAGGAAAACTCATGTTTGTGGACCAAACTTGTTTTGAAGACTCATTTAATAGAACTAAATTACCAGCTGAAATTGTTAATGTGGCAGTGTTTTTGTCAGAGACAGGATTGTCTCTATTGGCTACCCAAACAATTGTTTGTTGACTAATCTTTTTGTACCATATGCCTATATAGTAGTTAGAAGAATTACCTGGTTTGAAAAAACCTAATTCAAAGATTCCTCCTTTAGAGATAAGAGTTTGATCACCAGAGAGAGATTGGTTTGAAGAGATTATAGTTATAGCTGCAAGGGAAGGATAGAAGTTTAAAGAGAAAAAGAACACTAGAAGAGAAACACAGAAGAACCATGGTTTCATCATGTTGAACATGGCTAAAACTGTTCCATGGAGAAACTATGGAAAATATTTGTGGAAGAATTATAAGTCTAAGTTGTGATGGAAAATGAATTAAGAGGGTGTAGTGGAAACTCTTCCATGCATTTAAGTGAAATAAGTCTTTCTTATAATTGCATTAATGACTTTGTCCTTGTGGGATGGTTTAAGTCGTTTTCATTAGTTGTAAATTTCATGTGACTGTATCATATGGACAACATTGTTAAGCAGTAGTACTAATAGTAATACTATAAAGGTTGCAGCATTTATTAACTCCACCATATCTTCTTCTGTGTATTGTATTTCTCCACTTTTGACAATAATGTTAAATGCATTCTACTGTTATACATTTGTAAGTATTTGTAGCATATATTTTCTATTGAGTGATGTTATTTTGACATCAGAGAGACAAATATCATATGTCGGTACAAAATAATATACGGTGTCTGGAGTGAAGGTAGTTCAACAAGTTTGAGGTAAGGGTAAAAGGAGTTAAGGAGTAAAAGTTTAGAGTTCAAGTCCTGGCAAGATGAAAAATACTAACACTAACGACTGATTACTAACTTTGACCGTTTCAACAAAAATATACGGTGTTTGGTGTCAATTGTTGCGTAAATGTATCTTTTCTATTTTCTATTTTATCTGTGAAATGGTTTTGATCTGTTTGCAGACATGTCTCTTATGATTATTATTATTATGTGGCTGTCCAAGGTATAATCTTTTATTAAAATGATTGTAATTGTACAATTTGAGACTTTCTACACATTATTGCAGTGGTATAAACTATCCAAATATTGTAGGATGGTGTGAAAGCTGTCAAACAAAAAAAATGTTTTTATTCATAAGATTTAACTAGTATGCATTTTCAGTTTTATTTTTTATTGTACATAATTGGTAACCACTTTTAAGAAAATGATTAGAGCAAAATATAACAATATATAAGCTACGGCGAAAAATAGCGTACAATTAATAAGTTAATTTATAATGGATGAATTTATAATAAATAAATAAATAATAACAAATAAACTAATTGATTGAGTAAAAATGATAAGTTTTAAATTATTTGATGTATCTTATAAAAAATGTTACAAACTTGTGAGTAAAAATTGTTACCAAATAAGTTTTAACTTTTATAAAGTCAAAAAGTGGGGAGAGCTTTCATCTTTTTCCTAAAGTTTATTTCTTCAACTTAAGACAATGCTAATTTGACAAATTCAAGTTATTCAACCTTTTTTTGCTCACAAGTCATAGCTGAAAACAACAAATAAATCTCTTGTGATCTTAGTAAAGGACCCACCTAAAAGATTATCCTTCAAATTGGACATTTGACTTTTGGAGTACAAGTCTCTTCTCTTCTTGAAGAAAACAAGTAAGTGGGAATATTTTCCAATTAATTAACACATCGTGACAAGATAATCAATGAACTGATTTTCCTTTCATCACAATGTATTTTGACTATTCTCAAATGCAAAACTATTGTCCACTAGCTGGGTTTCCACTTGCTATATCATTGACTACAATTAAGAAATAATTAACTTTACTCAAGTAGTATTTGAAATCAATTAATTTTTCTGAACAATGAATGTATATAAAAATCAATTAAGCGTATTTTGGAGTTTTGGGGGGACCTGGAAGCAACTCTATGGACCTAAAGAGCAATTTTCGTTCATCATAGGTGGATTGGGCCTGGTCCAGTACTAACCTAAAGAGCAATTTGCTTTTTAGGCCCTTCTATGTTGCTCTAAAGCCCTCCAATTTGACCAAATTACCCCTATTCAGTTTCGGAACTTACATTCCGAAATGATTTTATTTTCAAAAAAAAATTGCGGAATGTAGGTGCCGAAATGTCTTTTATTTCCAACTTTTTATATATTTCGGCACGTAAAATCCGATATTAGTTCATTTTTGCACCTACATGCCAAACTTAACTAATTCTGGCACGTAGGTGCCGAAATTAGTTAAGTTTGGCACGTAGGTGCCAAAATGAACTAATTTCGGATTTTACGTATCGAAATGGTTTTTTATTTTCAATTTTTTTTATATTTCGGCAGTTACAATCCGAAATTAACTAATTTCGGCACGTGGGTGCCGAAATTAAGCGTTTTCAGATTGTAACTGTCAAACCATCCAAAATTCAAAAACTTAGGGGTATTTTTGGGGGGCTTAAGAGTACTATAGGGGGCCTAAAAAGCAAAAATGGACCATCCCACACACTATGAGAGGCCCATATTGATATATAGTTTTTTTTAATCATTTTAGTTGACTTTTTTTGTCAAGCATTTAACTTTTTTAATAGTGTAATAATATATATGCCCGTGAACTTAACTTAGTTGGTAGGACATTGCATTATATATACAGGGGTCACGGTTTAAACTCCGGTCATCCACTTATCCGCCTTATGACTAGAATTTCTAATAGTCACTATGCTACTTGACAAAAGTGTATCCTACCACAATATAAAGAGTTTTGGAGTTTGTTAAGCAGTTTCTATCGATGGGGACTGGATTTTAACATTCCTCCAACAATTGATTAGACCCTAGAGGATTTTTTGTATCTCCTTCAATTAATTAGAATATGACTTCTCTACTAAAAATCCAAAATCGTTCTTAATCAGTTAGCCGTGAATGTAACTGTAATGTCACATTCAACTATTATTATGGAAGAAAACAGCTACCACCGAAAACAATTTGCAAAATCACCTGTGTTTAACAAAAGTCATTCATTTAATTTCTTGTACGACTTAGTAACACTATTGATGTTGTTGTATAAATAAATGATAATCACTCTTCTTTTCCTGCATTGCTCAAACATATAAAATATTCCAATAAAATATATGATGATATTATACTACTGAAAAATATTTTTCAATAAAATTAGGAGGATTCCGAGAACACCAAGAGAGAAAAACAATTATTTAAGGGAGTTTTTTTTTTTTTTGCGCCTACAGTGTTTCTCGCGTGCCCTGCTCTTTTCTGTTTTATTCATGCTACTTAAGTAAAGTAGATGACAGTATTGAGAAACTTCTGGTGTGCCAAAAAAACTCTCATTATCTAAGTATGTGTTTGGTTCTACGGTGGACAGAATTGATTTTGACATAATTGAGTTTGACAGAATTGATTTTGATAGAATTGAGTTTGACTGAATTGATTTATGTTTAGATATAATAATTTAGAATTGATTCTTATCCATCCATGTTGTTTGGATAATGTTAAACAAAATTGTTTTTGGGTGTATAATTACTGTAATGGGCATAGATAAATTCATATATACATTATTGTCAAATATGTACAACATTGCACATGCTAAAACAACTAAAAACAGTAATTTTGTATTGAAAAACAATATCATTATTAATTAAAAAATTATACATTTAATATGAAATGCACAAATTTTAATAAAAATTTACTATTTTGAACTTTTTAATATGTATAAATTTGCATATCTTATCGTTGTCTATATTGAGACTAGTTCAAAATAATAATAAATTTACTATTTTGAACTTTTTAATATGTATAAATTTGCATATAATAGAAAAATCCTTCTTATTTATAGTACTTATTAAAACATAAAATATAATTATTAAATTACCGAAATAATATGAAGTATATTCAAATAAAAATTACAAATAACCAATAGAATATCCAAGAATAAAAGCACTATTAAATTCATGTCGTCAGCACAAATCCCACTTGAAACAATTAATCCATAACAAAAAAACATCTTTAAAAATTAATTAATCTGAAATTACCCAAAATTCAATCATGAAATTGAAAAAAACATGAACCGGTGCTAATTTGATGAGCAATATAAGGGATTTACACATCACCACCATCATTATCTTTCGATGAAACGTTCTTCACCACTAGTGTGAATTTTGCTACAACCCTTTTTCTTGTTTTTGGAAGAAAAAAAAATCGATTGATCAAAATCGGAAATGAAAGCAGTGGTGAAGGGAGTAATTGGTGAACAAAAAAATGAAAGGAGCTAGTATTGATGTTGATGAGGATAGTTAAGGAAATTAATAGAGAATTTATACCAACCAGGATATCATAAATGCATTATTGATTTTATCCACCACAGAAACTAGGATTTCCAGCTTCAAGTATAATCAATTCTGGAGGCAAAATCAATTCCACCTTCGAGAAACCAAACAAGTTTGAATCAATTCTGGATGTCTAGAATCAATTCTAGCCGCTAACATACACTAAAATTAGGAGCTTACTCTTGAGTTTTCTGCGCAGTAACAAAACAGTTCGAGAAACATAAAATCAGGAGCAGCAAAATCCTTATTGTGGTCATGTTAAAAATGAAATAAAAAAAACTGGTTTACAACTAGAAAAATGGAAAAATAGTCATATGGGTATATAGGGAAAAATAGAAAACACATTTGTAAAAAAATAATATTAGTTCCAAATCGCTTTGAGTTAACGCAGAAGCTCCAAATTGTAGCTTTGGAGCAACGCGCGTTTGGATCTATTTTTACGGTAAGTTAAATCGCGTTTGCAGTTTGCCAAACAACAAGAGAAAATGCAAAATCGCGTTTCACCGATGAAAACGTGCGTTTAAGGCTGAAAAACGCAGATCCAAACATTCACTAAATAAATTGAACCAAGACCTTTTGACACAATTGCCAGTGAACTAATGGCATGTTGCCCCCACCTCTTTGTTTTGGTCTCTTATCACCTAAGTTGGTTTTGATAATTTCAAAGAGTTAGCTTCCTAGCTACTTCATCCTATTCCATTCCCCCTAGGATATGTCCTTGTTCAAAACTCTTCGTACAATTTTTTATTTTGTTAGGCATTTGGCTTCTTTTGTCCTCCTCAAAAGCTTATACATAAGCATTATCATATTTAGTGTCTTATATAACCGATTATGATATTTAAGTATATCTCATTAGCTATAACATCTCTATAATACGAATAACATATGTTAAAGTACTTTGTCCAAAAAAAAATTCTTAAACTATTATTGACTTAAAGAAAATTAGAGGGTATTTTACTATTGATTCAAAATAGACAAACCCATGTAGATGCATACTATTCTCTTCATTGCTTCTATCACCATGCTTTCTTTTGCAACACCATTAACTACTATAATGGTGAATTTCAAATATGTGGCCTTGAATCAAGTTTTGATGGCTTGAATCAAGTTTAGAATTGTGGATGATGTCATCACAAGTAGAGTGTTCACCGATGCGATTGTGCGATCTATTTACATTGAGTTTAAAATATTTGGGGGTGGAGGAGACCAACCCAATTAGTTTTTATTTTTTCTAATCATCTGTCATGTTAAGAGGATGCATAATTTTCTATGCATAATTTTCTTACCAATTTATTTAACTTGATGATTACTTTTTAGATAGAGATCGTTTTTTATACGAGTCTCATAACAGGAAGATAAGATGATCCCTATTTCGCCAAATATCATCCCACAACTACTATAAAAGTAGTAAATCAAATAGAACCTTCCTCATCATCAATATATATGTGGTAGTAGTAAGATTTCACTTTGAATCCAAACCTCATAACCAATACTATAAAATTTGCTCTAATGATTTGTATAATAACTTTATTCCAAAAACTCATGGTAACTTCACAATCTCTTATAACATATATACATGATAGATTGAGTGATTATGACATGACACCTAGGACATAAAGGATTTGTGGTCATTTTCCTTTTGAACATTTCTTCATTAGCAAGTAATCTACCATGAATAAATTTCCAAAGAAAAGCTCTATCTAATTCTATTAGAACCTTGTCAACTCTAAATTATTTTGAATTAAGGATCGGTAGTAAGATCATAAGGCTCATTAGACATCAGAGTATAAACCAACTTTAGAGTATAAACCATCAAATGATAAATTCTAAATTGACATGTCATTTGAATTGCTGCTAGAAGAAGGCACTATACTAACAATTTCTTTACATATCTTTGTACATACATAAGGTTCGAAATTATGCCATTTCCAAAGCCCATAATTGGGTTTGATGGATTTGTTGAGAGAAACATAACCATTCTCACATCATTAGCCACAAGTTGCTAAGCCAATTAAGCAACATAACCATCATTAAGAGTCCTCATGCACCGAAAGCCAATGCCACCAACTTCTTTAGAAAGACAATATATTGTTTACAAGCCACATAACGACAATTTCTAATGCATTATTTGCAACACATACTCAAGAATCTTTTATAAGAAAGCTTGAGCTAAGGGTATTCTTATTGTAAAAGATAAAGTAGTAGTAGTTTCCCAAAAGGATAATTTCTTCATCTTATCAAGAATAAATAAAAGAATAATCATGTTTAGAGTTTAGACATTGAATTAATTTTCAAAAAATTAATTAATTTATTCCATAAACTCAATAAAATATAATTACTCAATTAAGTAACTTATCCTAATAAGTTCCCAAAGACTATTACACCCTTTGACATACTACAAAACGCCATCCAGTTTAATTTAATTAAACAGAAATAAACTGTTGTGGTGACTCATGTATAAAACAGTGTTAGGAAAGAACACAGAAATTCAATAACGTTAAGAAAGAGATAAAGAAAAACAAAAAACATTTCCTCACACTTTGATCCGTTCCGTTACTATATCTAACTCCAATAATAAATCTTACAAAATTTTCAATTTAATCCGAAAAATCTCTCTTCCTATATTTCAGCCAAAATTCTCTCTAAACCGTAATTTTCGAGATGAATCCACAATCACCGGTTCGGGTTCGGCCCGAACCGGATCATCCGGCTCGTTTCGCTTTACCATCCGGTTCACACCGCAAAGTCGCGATCGCCGTTGATCTCAGCGACGAAAGTGCCTACGCCGTCCGATGGGCGGTTCAAAACTATCTCCGACCAGGTGACACCGTGATCCTCCTCCACGTCCGTCCAACTAGTGTCCTCTACGGCGCCGATTGGGGTTCCGTCGATCAAACCCTAACCAACAACAACAGCAACAACGACGGTGACGGTGACGGAGGTGGTGATTCTACAGAGGAATCTCGACAAAAAATGGAAGATGAATTCGACAATTTCACATCAACGAAAGCAACAGACCTAGCACAACCATTGGTGGAATCACAAACTCCGTTCAAGATTCACATTGTGAAAGATCATGATATGAAAGAGAGATTGTGTTTGGAAGTTGAAAGGCTTGGATTGAGTGCTGTGATTATGGGAAGTCGTGGATTTGGTGCTTCGAAAAGAGCTTCTACTGGTAGACTTGGAAGTGTCAGTGATTATTGTGTTCATCACTGTGTTTGTCCTGTTGTGGTTGTTCGTTTTCCGGAGGAAAGTAATGGCGGTGGAAATCAAGGGAAAGATAGTGTTGGTGTTGGGGAAAAAGTTGAACTTCATCCTGTACCTGAGGAAGAAGTAGAACATGAGGAGTATCATGATGCTTCGGAAGAACCGAAAGGTTTGGTTTTCAACAAAATAAATCACTTGCAAGCATTTTAATTTTATGTTTTTTATGAAATGGTGAATAACTTGTAAAAAATAAATTCATTTTTTAGAATTTGTATTCATTTAAATTGCTAACAAGAAGATGGAAGATTTGTTTAGTGAATAATTGTGATAGAGAGAAGATATAGGTTAGCTAATTATAATGCATTTTTAGAAACAATGAAAACGGTAACTAAGTAATTGGGCTTAAGTAGTTAATTAGTTCTCTCTATGAAGAATTGTTCGGGGAATCTAAGTTTGATTCCTGATAGACAATTCTTGGTCAGAGTTATCTCACGGCCGAACTCAGGATTACGAGGCCGGTAGACCCCTTACCGAAGGGTTAACTTAACACTAAAAATAAAGGATTGATCCCTGACTTTGTAAGACACTTTCAAATAAGTCCCTGACTTTATTAATATTTCAAAAAGGTCCCTAACTCTGTCAAATTTTATGCTAGGGACTAAATTGATAGTAAGTGGATAAAGTATGCTAGGGACTAAATTGATAGTAAGTGGATAAAGTTAGGAACCAAATTGATAGTAAGTTATTAAAAGATAGGGACTTAATTGATAGTAGGTGGCTAAATACATGGACTAACTTGACGGATTGATAAAGTCAGGGACCTTTTTGAGATATTCACAAAGTCGGGGTATCTATTTGAGAGTCTCTTACAAAGTCAGGGACCAAATTAGTGGTTTACTCTTAAAAATGTTGTTTTTGGGATTTTTAAAAATTCTTAAATTGCTGAATTTGTTTTCGAAAATAGTGAGAAATGTATTGAATCTTAATTCTATCACGTGTATTAGTTGAAGCAAAAATGAGAACAGGAAAGAAAACAGGCCCTTAACTTTTCATTGTTTTTTCATTTGGCATTTTGGCATGGAGTGGATTGTCATGTTTTGTTTTGGTTTTTTGGAGTTACATGATGGGTTGGCGAGGGCCATGTTGCTTTCTTTGCTTTTTGTTTTTTGTTTTTTGTTTTTTGCATTTTCATTTTTGGCATTTTGCTATGATAATACTCCTATGTTTAGGTGGAAGAGTAATGCCATCATTTTCAGGGTATTGGGTTTTAATTTTGTATCTTGGCACCTGAGATGTGAAATAATTCATAAAAGAAACTTCAGTTGTGAAAAATACTAATAACTTTTCACTATTTGTTTGCCCCCAATTCAAAATTTGTCTTGTCTACAATGCTACTACAAGACCTCACTCTTGTTCCATGTGCCCATACATCCTACTGTAGGTAGCACACTACCTTGCATTTACAAAGCAAGACATTGGTTCCATTAATTGAACACAAGATAATGCATGTAAATGGAACCAATATCTTGCATTCGCATCCAATAGAGCTTTGGATGTGTGTAATAGCAAAACTAACATGCACTCTAGTTGTTGTGCCAAGATTCCCACTTTAGTAAGTAACAAGAAAATGGGCCCGTGTTATTGATGACAAATGTCCGCATCCACCATTTTTAGCCTCCATAAATCTCCCTGGTGCCACCATCCTTCACAAACTGGCCATGGTGGTTGTCAAGTAATCCGCCACCGCAATCCACTATGGTCAATATTTGACAACACTGAATTGACCCAAGTCAAATAATAGCGAGAAACAAAGTGGATAACAAGAGAACACTAAAGAACTTGACACATCAGTATTTATAAGCATATGTTTACAGGAAAGACGAGATCTAGTGTATGGTTCTCTGTTTTTCACATGTTCCAGTGTAAGCAAAAAAGCTTGGCTCTTCGTACTTTTAGGAAAATGTCTGTTTGGGACACCAACAGAAAAAAACAAACATGCACCTGGAAAATGGACATGCATTATTGTAGATAAGTATTAGATGAAACATGTTTTAGATGTCAAAAGGGTAGGAGATAGGATCATAGCTCTAGAGAATATAGTGGGTCACAAAACTTTCTAACGATAACATAACATAACAGTGTAATTGTACCAAAGTAGAGATAGAAGAGCATCACTAGGTAAAACTCCAGGAGAACTGAGAAGGTCCAATAAAACATTGAAGTAAACAAAGAAGCCTAGGAGGTGATCTAAAATAGCAGGAACAATATTACTCTACAATAACCTAGATAGCACCTTAACTTTTCAATTACAACTAATAATTGTGCCCTTTATCATTCATCAGAGGACTGATTTGATCATTTCTTCCTCTTTTTTATGCTGAATTCAAACTCAAAAGTTTATATTGCATCTGAAGTGTTTGTCAAAGCCAAATAGTTACTATTGCATTTGCACTTTTGAAGATGAATTTTGTATTACTTTTCTCAAGTTTAATGGTTTGATATGCTTAGTGGTGGAATTCTTGGAACCAACAATGATGATTATTTTTACCTACTCTGTTTTGATAAATTTTCAAGTACATATTGGAAAGAAATTGTAATGATCATGTGATAGCTGAGTCTTCTAAATAATAACTTGTGTAAGTTGAGAATATGAGATTAGCTTCCACAGCCAACTTTTTAAGTTTTTCATAAGCTCTCCCATCTAGCTTCTCCATATGCACATATGAACTTATAAGAGTTTCCTTTTCTTTTTTTAAGTTAGAAATTAAATACACTTCTCTGTTGAGATCACTCTTAATGTTTGTCAGTTTTACAATTAAATACACTTCTCTGTTGCCCCACAGTTTGATCCTCTGTATTCTTCTCTATTTAACTGATGCAACACAATTTGTTGAAGTTAAACAGCCAGTTTTATTAAACTTAGTTGAGGACTCGTGGTTGATTCCCATTTGCTATTTACCATAAACACTTACTAAACTCTTCTTTTAAAATATGAGATACAAAACCAAAAGATTGATCCTCAAGTATATTTAATTTTCATTTTAGGAAAGTTTTATTTGGTGAAAGAGATGATTAAGCTCTTTTCTAGGTTCTAGACTGCATGCTATCTGCTAAAATGTTCTTTTCTGCAGCTGTATCGTTGTATGAGAAAATAATATTGAACATTGTTGTTCATACTCATACATGCCATCAAACCATAAAAACCAAAACATTGTATGATTTTATCTATTTTTAGAGCTTGTGCAATCTGTAGTATATCATAATATTTCATTTGATAAGTTTCTTCTTGTTTAACCCATTTATTTTTGGTTTGTGAACAGATGCTTAATGAGATCAGAGAGCACTATAAATATCCTACTAACTTCAGGTAATGCATGAATGATATTTGCAATTTGTGAACTCGTTTTATCCTTCTTCGAGTTTGATACCTTCAATCGTATTGTAAAATGTATATATCGATTGATAACTGTCACCGCTTTTCCTGCTTTTTATGTATCATGGCATACACATTCAAATTAATCGGTGATTTAATGTATTTTTCCAGAAAACTGGTACGTCAAATGGAGAATATGTTAAACTTACTACATTGTGAAGCATTGTTTGGTCGGTTGGAATTTGTATGCTTTTGATCAGTTTGTTTCTATACCGCTTCAATATTGACGGGTTTGAATGTCTTTCTACTTCGGTGAATGGATTTGGAAGCTCTTGATCCAGTTCATGTGTGGAAACAAAGTGTAGATTTAGAAACAATGAAAACTTTGTTTTATTGTCTTGTGTCATAAAATATAAAAGATTGTCTTGTGTTTGTCATGTAAATATCCCTTACTCTGTGGTGTACAATTTATGAATTCTCATTTGTCTTGGATGTTGTTAATTAACAAAACACATTTGGGGTTTGTTGTGTGATTATTTTGAAACCATTCTCAGTCATATATGATTAAACTATACACTACTATAGCTGATAGCGGATAGAGAAGCGGTTCAAGGCATATAGGCATATCCACCGTAGTTGATTGGCAGAATTGAATAACCCATTGTAGAAAAATCGACAATTTAATACAATAATATATCAGTTGTTTCATACTATACATCTCCAATTGAGTCTGTCCGTCCTCCACGAGAGTCACCTCTTTTTCTGTTTTGACCCTACGTGTCTCATATTTAGTCGCCAAGTTCTAGATCTGGATGGTTTCAATAAGCAGGATATTGTTTATCTACTTTCATGCTAATTTTCCAGTTACTTATTTATAGTTTGTGTCTTATTTATGCGAGTGTTGTATGTTTCTTTGTTGGTTTTTTTTCTTCTTTTGATTGGTTTGTTGATTTCTGGTTCATTTCTTAGCTAGGGAAAGGTAGGGAGATGGTTTACAATTATCTATTTTTTTGGATTAATTCTATACTTTATCTCAATAGTGGATAATCGGTGTACTTATAATGTAATATTTGGCTTATTAATTGTTTGAATAAATAAAATATTGAATCGATTGACAAAAAAATAAAACTAGTACAAATTAATCTCTGTAGACCAAATACAGTCGTTTTTGTTGACCACTTTTTTCTTATATTTTGAGGGAGCAATGCCTTGAAACGAGAGGGCGAAATTCAATGATGAAAATCGAAAGCAAATCATTTTTTCTCCTTAAGTTTAATTCATGACAACGGCAACAATTTCACCATGTCATATACTATATTGTTCTCCTGGTTATGAAAAATCATGTTATTTCTTTTCTTTTTTGGTTAAATAGTATAGTGATAAAAAAATTGCTTTTTAAGTGAATAAATGAGAGTAGCTTGAGAGTTGAGGTTTGCACTCTAGGATAAGCTCTGATACCATATTAGAATTTTAGAGTTTTATACTCAATCACAAAAGCTAACTTAAGAGTTGAAATTTGCACTACACTTATAAAAACTATCTTTATCGTATCTCTCGTCATTGTGGAACTTTTAAAAACAAATACAAATCACCTTTATTTCTAAATAGACCAAATTCTTGCTATATATCCAAACACTATTGTTGGATATCACATACACTTTTTAATACCCAACCATTCCATTATTGCCATTACATCCATCCACAGATTAACCAAACAACGGACTATATCAAAAACAAATGTTGTATGGTTTCATCAAAACCACAACATCTCACACACACACTACTCACTAGCTTCCATGTAAATAACGTCGAATTAAGTTATCCTTCATTGATAATCGATCCTTCAAAACCCTGAAAAAAAATATGTATTTGCATGTATTTGATAAAAATAAAAATTATACGTATTTGCATGTTACTACAAATAGTGTTGGTTGGATACAGACATACGGTACATCCCAAATTTTAAAGTATCAGTCAAACATCAATAATGATATTTTAACAACAAATATCAACACCCACACCGTGTGTGATAGATACTATCAAAGAGTTATATAAATTGCAAATTAAATTGGTAGAGAAAAGGAAAAGATTGTAATTGATTATATGAGTATCTCAATTACAGAGGAATGATAACAAACTGCAAATAAGGAAAATACAATTGGTATGAATAATCAATCCCAAAAGCACTGCGTGCTCCCTGAATCACAGACAATGTGACCCTACCAATAACTACCAAATGATTGAATGATTATTCTCTTACTAGACCCTTCCTTAAATAACAAACTCTGACAGCTCAATAGATGACACGTACTCAACTTCTATTAGCTTCTATTCATTCTTTTTTGTCTTTTTCTTTCAATACACTTTCCATTCTCTTTGCCTAGGCCCATAGTCACCTAAGTCCATTTCCTCAGCAGCTGTACTTCTATCAATTCCCTCCTCCTCAGAAAATGTCTTGTCCTCAAGACTAAAATCAGGAAATTGGCCACGCAAAAATTCATTATCCTCCCAAGTAATATCTTCTGCAGCTTTATTCTTCCATTGAATCAGACTTTGATGAATATCAACATGCCCTTGTCTCACAACTCTGGAACCCAAAAGCTTCTCAGGTTATACTTCATTGTCACCAGCAGTTTCTAAGTCTCTAGGTAATGCACCTTGTACCACATAATTACCTACAGCTCTTTTGAGTAAAGACACATGGAAGATAGGGTGAATTTTAGACTCATCAGAGAGTTTCAACTTGTAAGCAACAACTCCAATCTTTTCTATAATCTGAAATGGGCCAAAGAATCTAGCAGCCAACTTTTGATGTATTCTTTTGACTACTGAGTGTTGCCTATGAGGCCTTAATTTAAGAAACACCCATTCTCCTACTTCAAAGCTCAAATCTCTTCTTTTCTTATTAGCATATCTCATCATTTGTTCCTGAGCACAAGTCAAATGTGCTTTCAATTGTCTCAGGGCCTCATCCCTTTCAGCTAACTCCACAGCTACAGCAGCAACTTTAGATTCATTGGACAGAAACCTAACTAAAGGAGGAGGTTTTCTCCCATAAACCACTTCAAAGGGAGTCTGTCCTATGGATACATGAAAGGTGGAGTTGTACCAAAACTCTGCCCATGCAACCCATACAGACCATGTCTTAGGATGGCCAGCAACAAAGCATCTGAGATAACTTTCTAAGCAACGATTAATCACTTCAGTCTGGCCATCTGTCTCAGGGTGGTAGGCTGAACTCATTTTCAACTTAGTGCCCTGAAGTTTAAACAATTCCATCCAGAAATGACTAACAAACAAAGGATCCCTATCACTAATGATAGAATTTGGAACCCCATGCAACCTGACCACTTCCTTAACAAACAATTCAGCAATGGTTCTAGCAGTATAAGGATGCTTTAAAAGTATAAAATGACTATACTTTGACAGTCTATCATCCACTACTACCAAGATTGCATCATATCCTCTAGACTTTGGTAACCCAGTGATAAAGTCTAATGACAGGTCCTCCCATATATTATTTGGAATAGGTAGAGGCTGTAGTAGCCCTCCAGGGGTGGTAGCACTATATTTCTGTCTCTGACACACGTCACAAGACCTAACAAAATCCCTTATTCTTTTCTGCATACCCACCCAATATAGTGAGTCAGCCATTCTCCTATAGGTTCTTAAAAACCCTGAATGTCCTCCACTGGGAGTACTGTGGAATTCTTCCAATAACCAAGGGATTGTAGGTGAATTGGGAGAGGGGACTAACCTGTCATGGTACAGCAACACACCTTGTTTCACAGCAAATCCAGGTTTTGTTTCTGGAGATGTTTGAACTTCTTGTGTCAATTTCTGGATATACTCATCAGATTTTAACTCATCCAGCAGATTTTGCCTATCAGCCCATATAGGAAAAGAGATAATGGTATTAATTTCTGGTTCATCATAACACCTGGACAATGCATCAACAGCTCTATTTTCAATGCCAGGTTTGTACTTAACTTCAAACTGATAACCCAGTAATTTGGCCAACCAACACTGTTGATCTGGAGATGATAACCTCTGCTGTAAGAAATGTTTCAAGCTCTTATGATCTGTATACACTATGAATTCCCTTCCAAGCAAATAATGCCTCCAGTGCTGAATACAAAGAACCAAAGCCATCAATTCTTTCTCATAAACTGATTTGCTTAGATTCCCATCAAACAATGCTTTGCTGAAATATGCAATGGGTTGTTTTTGTTGCATTAATACAGCACCAATCTCTTTCCCTGCTGCATCACATTCCACTTCAAAAGGAATTTCAAAGTTAGGCAGAATTAGAACTGGAGCTGAAGTCATGATCTTCTTCATTAGGTTAAAAGCTTGATCAGCCTCCACTCCCCATTTAAAATTATCTTTCTTGGTTAATTCTGTGAGAGGTTTAGCAATCTTGCCATAGTCCTTAATGAATTTTTTGTAGTACTCAGTAAGGCCTAAAAACCCTCTGACTCCCTTAACACTTTTGGGTTTTGGCCAATCAACTACACACTGTATTTTGGTTGGGTCTACTGCTACTCCCTTGCCAGAAATTATGTGACCCAAATAATCAACTTGAGGACTTCCAAACTGACACTTGCCTTTGTTTGCAACAAAACAATTATTAACCAATACAGCCAGCACTACTTGTAGATGATTTTGATGTTCAGTCATACTTTTACGGAAAACCAAAATATCATCAAAGAAAACCAGTACAAATTTCCTTAAATAAGGTCTGAAAAGATCATTCATAGTAGCTTGAAATGTAGCAGGTGCATTCATCAAGCCAAAAGGCATGACCAAATACTCATAATGGCCATTATGTGTTCTAAAGGCTGTTTTAGCAATATCATTCTCATGCATCCTAATCTGGTGATAACCAGACTTTAAATCTATTTTTGAGAACACAGTGGATCCAAATAATTCATCCAGCAATTCATCAACTATAGGTATTGGGTACTTATCTGGAATTGTGGCTTTGTTCAAGGCTCTATAATCAACACACATCCTCCAACTCTTGTCTTTTTTCTTAACCAATATGACAGGGCTAGAAAAAGAGCTCATGCTTGGCCCGATTACTCCCGCTTCTAATAATTCAGCCACTTGCCTCTCAATCTCTTCTTTCTGATGGTGGGGATAACGATATGGCCTGACATTGATTTCTTCATGATCATGATACAGCTTAATCTGATGAGTTTGACTCCTCATAGGTGGAAGTTGAATGTGCTCTTTGAAGACCTCATGAAACTTCTCCAATATTGGAAGTAAATCAATAGGAGTTTCAGATTTGGAAGTTTCTATTAACTGCAAGTGATCTTTCCATCCACCCAGTTCAGTACTACCATGGTCATTCTGTAGGTAGGAATGTAGAAAGCTTTGTGTCATGACCCTGCTACTCAAACCTTGCAATTTAATTATCTTATTATTATAAGAAAATTGCATCGTCATACTCCTCCAATCCCTTATCACTTTGCCTAGAGTGCTTAACCAAGCTACTCCTAGTACCATATCCATTCCCCCCAGCTCCAAGACAAACACATCTACTACCAGCTCCATCTCTCCTAGCTTCATTTTCAATTCTTCACAGACTCCCTGTGTTAAAACTTTGTGGCCATCCCCCAGTTTGATGTACCTTACTGCTGTGGGCGTTATCTTCAACCCTAAAGCAGTGGTCACTTTAGGAGAAATGAAGTTGTGGCTTGCTCCACTGTCAATTAACACCAGCAAATCCACATTTTGAATCTTCCCAGCTACCTTCATCGTATTAGTTTCTCCTATGCTTCCTAATACCCCCATGGATTTGCACTCCACTTCATTCTCTTCATCACTCTCCACCGCCACCTCTTCAAAACAAACAATTTCCCCATCTTCATTCATTGATTCTCCCTCCCCCAACAGAAGAACTCTGGGGGATTTCTCAGCGCATTTATGCAGTGTGGGATGATATCTTCCACCACACTTGAAGCATAAACCCTTAGCCCTTCTCTCCTCAAATTCTTCATTACTCAGACTCCTCACCCCCTTTCCTCTCTCAATCGCGTCGGAACGATGAGTTCCTTCACCTTTTCGAGTTGTTGAAGTGAAAGACACAGTTGATCTAGTATTAGATCCACTCGATCCAGCTTTCGGGTTGAGATTTGACCCGCTAGAGTGAATAGAGCGTAATGGGTCCTGTAGAAATGACCCACTTTTGTTTCTTACTGACCCGGCCCAATCCTTTGACCCAACCCGTTCATATCCACTTTTCTTTTTAAAACGAAATTCCACGTCATCATCTTCTTCCCTTAATTCCTCCTCCACATCCTTCGCTATTCTCATCATCTCCATGCGACTCCGAGGATTCATCGTTCGCACGCGTCGACGAATTGCAGGTTTCAAACCACTCATGAAGTAACCCAGATATTGTTCTTCTGGGAGGCGGCCGACTTGAGACGATAACAGCTCAAAAGCTTCTACATATTCCTCAACGTCACCCTTCTGACGCAGCGTTGAAAGCTCTTCGAATGGGTTTTCTAATCGTCGTCCTCCATAGCGAGCAATCAAAGCTCGCTTCAACTTCTCCCACGATAATTCATCCTTAGTTTCCATTAGTAAATTAAACCAATGAATCGTCGGACCCTCCATACTCAAACGTGAGAGCTTCAACTTCAACTCATCCGGTGTGTTTTGCAAATCAAAATAGATCTCAGCGCGTGTAATCAACGCAACTGGATCTTCTCCTTCGAACACCGGTAGTTTCACCTTCTTCCCGGCGAGGCGAGATTCCGCTTGCGACGATCCTCCAGAAGATTCATCACTGACTGGATCCATTGCTGCCTTGCCCGATTGCTTACTTCCGGCAGCAATTGACAAGTTTTGCTCATGCATCTTTTCAATCAACGTCTTCAACATGGATTTCACATCATTCATCTGATCTTCCAAGTTGGTAATACGAGCTTCAGCAGGTACGCGATTATCCATCATTAATTGTATCCGGTAGGTCGGACCAATTTGATAGATACTATCAAAGAGTTATATAAATTGCAAATTAAATTGGTAGAGAAAAGGAAAAGATTGTAATTGATTATATGAGTATCTCAATTACAGAGGAATGATAACAAACTGCAAATAAGGAAAATACAATTGGTATGAATAACCAATCCCAAAAGCACTGCGTGCTGCCTGAATCACAGACAATGTGACCCTACCAATAACTACCAAATGATTGAATGATTATTCTCTTACTAGACCCTTCCTTAAATAACAAACTCTGACAGCTCAATAGATGACACGTACTCAACTTCTATTAGCTTCTATTCATTCTTTTTTGTCATTTTCCTTGAATACACTTTCCATTCTCTTTGCCTAGGCCCATAGTCACCTAAGCCCATTTCCTCAGCAGCTATACTTCTATCGGTGTGTTTGCGCGCATACATAGATATAGAAAAAATATATATATGGTCCATCAAAATTGACATACGATATCAGCAAGTTATTATTTTATGTTGTACAAATAATATTTCTCTTGAAACACAATCATAATCATAGTAAAGTATTCTTCACATATATTTTAATTGAAAAAAACAATATAATAGTATCTCATGGTTATCAAATTCTCGTAATCCTTTATCCATATTGATGAGTCAATTAAATCCCTTTTATCATGATATTAACTACTATTCCTTAAGTCCATTGACACAAAAGAAGCTATTCCTCAAGTACTTAATTGAGAAGAAGTCAAAATTAAGAAGAGTGGAGCACCATTTTTCAAAATGGTGTTGAGTCACATCCTAGACATAAAACTTTGAACGTGTCCAAAAACAAACAAAGAAGAATCAAGCAACACGGTCTTTATACTCAATAATACTATACATGAGAATACCAAGAATATAGTCAGTTAAAATTCCAACGTCATTTTCACACCCACAAGGTCACTCGTACGATGCATCAAAAAAAGACAAAAAATAAATAATCATCTCAAAAAAATTTAGAAGAAACCAAAGTATGGAACCAATACCACAAACCACATGCACACCATACATATACTCTTAACAATTATACACCACAAGATTTTAGCCACACATATTGATCCTTCTACTTTATTATATTATTTTTTGTTTATTTGTTTATTTTGTTCTATGTTGACAAGAGTAATTATTTTATTTGTTTTATTATTTTATCATTTTTATGTGTCCCAATTGCAGGTGACTTGATTAATACACAAATTAAAATATAATTACCAACTCAAAATATCTGATTAGACTAGTTTGCGTCTTCATGACCATGCGTGATTCTAAATTCGAATGGTTGGTTGATGGTTGATTTATTGTACAACGTCCTCAGCCACAACTTCTTTTTGTGGCCCTTAAAATATATAGCTTTACTAGCCTAGTACGACTTTCTTTTTTTCTTTTTCATTTAACATTAACTTAATAATCTTTCATTTTTTAAATTATAGATACACTAACCGGTGTTTAAAGACATTAGTTAGATACATTAATGTCTTAACACTGGTGAAATACACTAAAAATAAATATATAAAAAATATTTTATATTTTAAAAATGTCAAATTCACATTTTCTAAAAGAATAATAGTATTATGTTACATTTTTCATATTTATGTATTTTATAATTTAGAAGAATTATAAAAATAATGTATGACATGTTTAAAAATTATTTGTAACTTTATATAAAAAAATGTTTGTAAAAAGAAAACCTGTAACTTATTTTCATAAACTCATTGAAGTCACTTGTAAAATTAACTTAGGTTATAAACTGCAATTAAGTTGCTTATTAAAAACTTATAGTAGTATATAATTGATAGATTTTTTTATATAAGATGTGAGATGTCAATAAAGGTGAATTCACATTCCCATGTTCACTTGATGTGATGGCCGGCCGCACCAAGTCATGATTTGTTACAACTATTCATTCAAAGGATAATCCTCAATTCATGCAAGCTGAATCAAACTTTATATTAATTAATTAACTAATAACTAATTAATTAATCTAATACATGTATTAATTAATTGTATTTTTATAATACTGCTGATAGGTAGTACTAATCCAACTAACTATATTTAGGCTAAGCAATAATAATAGTTCCCAGATGTTTGGTTAGTGATTACCATTAAAATAAAAAAAATTGAAAATATCTCATAAAAATACTGTATTTAATATTACTAGTGCATATAAAAATGTGGCTAGACATTGAGTTACGACATTGCCCTTGTTTGGCTATATCAAGTGGTGACATCAGATATTATTATGTGTACCAAAAAATTTGGTATGATTTTAAAAACGTTGCACACGAAATAAACATGGCATGGTAATTAAATTAGGATTGGAAGGTTTACGTTACTTTCTTACTAATTCACATGGTTGTTCATATATTGATTCTGAGGCACATGACTAGTTTTAGGCTCTTCTTCAAAGCAATTTCCTCATACACTTGAATGAATGAAGTTGCTATTTAAGAACCACAAATGTGTCTAACCACTCTAGTGATGATATTTTATGACACGTTTCTATCTTTTCATGGTTAAAAACAATTGCTATTGACTCCAAATGTACGTTGTTTCAAGCAACCTAAACAACCAATTTCTTATCATAGATTTGTCACTCCAAATCTTATATATTGATGCGTGCATATTCTATTTTTCGATAAATAGTATAGTTGATCTTAGATTTTAATTGGACATGATTATTAGTTACTACAAATATGATTTTGGAATCAAATTTTCTTTCGAAATGATCCTCTTCACGTGGAGGAAATAGGCTATGTCGAGTTAAATTTTATATACATACTTAAAAAGAGAGGCTTGTGCAAAAATTTAATTCAATGCCTCAAAGTCCCCTTAATCAAATCTTCATTTGAAAAGTTTTCATATATGATTTTTGGTTTTGACTTGAATAATTTTATTATGAAGGGCATTGTCCCCCCATAAATTTCAACATTGTAGGAGTTATGTTTGATAAAATTGTTTAGGATATGGTAGTTAAGTTTGACATGATCACAAGATAAAAAATATGTATTGCGTGTTTGCAAAGCAATATATGTTTAGAATTTTCTTCTTGTTATTCATATCGATGGATTAGGGCAACATATATCATAATTGGAGTATCGTACTATCTTTAAATATTGTCTCATGATTCCCTTATTTCATATTGATGAGGTTTGTCCTATTTTCCGTAAAGTCTGTCTGGATAACTTTGGGAAGTACACGGTACATTGTAGATAACTTTCAGCTTTCAAATACATGCCCAAATTTGTTCATGATGTCTATTTTGATATATTTTTTTAGTGCACAGAAATATCTATGAAGAAAGAGTTGATAGACTTTCAGGCCGACGGATGTTATGGTATATGAGTGGGTAGGAGAAAAACATGTATGTGTGGACTTTTTTGCAGCTTTTGTTGTTGCTGGAACCATGTGCATGTGGTATGGTTCAGCAACAACCCCCGGTTGAATTATTTGGCCCTACTCGTTACCAATGGGATCAGGGATACTTCCAGCAAAAAATATATCGAAGAGTTGGTGTTGGGCTAGCCGAAAATCAAAATTTATCAGAAGCTTGGTCTAAAATTCCTGAAAAATTAGTTTTTTATGATTGCATTGGCGTTAAAGACCGTCTGATTAAGATCAGACGGTCTTAATTTAATGATAGTATTTTTCAAATTATTAAATAAAAGTTAGTTTTGCATTTAGACCGTCCAATCTTAATCAGACAGCTAAAAACTCTAAAAGTGTGTGACTATAAGGAATTTTTAACTGCATGTAATCCATTTTTGTATCGTAATAGTTGGAGTCTTGTGCAAAAAAATTATCATCTCATGAATCTTATCGGGAGGTTAAAATGAGTCATAAATACCGAGAAGCTAACATTTGTGCACACATGTTAGCTAATACTATGAAAATTGATGGTGATGTACATAAAATGAGCACCACAATATGACATAAAATTAAAAGAATATCACATCAGGGCAGAAAATCAAACAATATACTGCATTAAGACCACAAAATCATGAAAAGAAACACGAAATAAAAAATATAAGTAAAAATCACTTATTTAGTTTAAGCGTCTGCTTAAATTGGCGGTTTTTCGATCTGACTCGTGATTGAGAGCCTCCCCACCATTAAAACTTGAAACCGATATTTGTAATTTTGCGTAAATGTGATTTTCCGCCGCGGGTTTGCTTTTCTAGTGAAGATTCCTGATCAAAAAATTACCTAAAACCACATTTTCTAGTGAATGAAGAAGAAAGAAGAGTTAGAGAATTTTTTTTGTTGTTAGCAATAACTAAACACCTCACCATATATTTAAGAACTTGAGTCATTTACCGTTTGAACTAATTTATTATTGGTAAAATATCTTATCCTTTGTCTATTCAGACGAGGTATATTCCAAATCTACCTAAACAACCTATTTTCATGACCTATACAGGTTATAAATGTCTGCTTCAAAAAAAAAAAAACACTTGTTTGATTTCTTAAACAAAAAAAACACTTGGTTTGATATGAACTCTCACTCTTCAATTACTTATCTAAAATTTCTTCAGATTAAGAAAAAACACATGTTCAATATCTAACTTTAGCCTAATTTAAACTAAGATATTATTTAGCCTAATTTATTCGTCCCCGTCAAAATTCATCACCTAATCAATTGACTTCTTAATTCCAAATAAACTTTAAATATAAAAGCTAAAATGAAGTGTATAAATAAAAATAAACATAAATTACAATTAATCATTGATCATATGGTTTTTCATTTCTTTCCAAAACATACAATTCATCACTTTCGCAATTAAAAAAAATACTACCACAACCATAATCCTCAAAATATCTAAACAAAATAATAACAAAAATTAAACTAATGCATCATACATTGGAATAATATTGGATAGTCATTATAAAAATCTAAAGAGTTTTGTTAGCGGAAGTTAATCAAAGAGATCACAAATAAAATAATATCTCTAATTGTACGTCCTCATCAATCGTGCGGCTGAGATTGCTCCGTTCCATCTCCGTCACAATAACGCCGTATCGCCGCCTTTGACGACGGTTCTCCGTCACACCTTAACAAATCAACCTCCTCTCTCCGTTGATTTTTCCAGTTTTTCGAATCCGAAACCTGAAACACAAAATTGATATAAAAAAATTAATAAAAATTAAAAAATATAAATTAAAAATTCAGATGCAGAAGAAAATTGATGATTTAAAATTAAACAGAAAATAACAATTAATTACCTGAAAATCATGATCCAAACGACGTCGTTTCAAGGTAATTTCTGTAACTAACTTCGAAACAACTTCATCGTTCTCGTTACACTTGCAAACCGATTCTTCGCTACTGGAAGAACTCGACGCTGGCGGTGGCATCGCCGTTGAAGACCAAGGCACAACCTGATTATCAACATCATCATCATCCTCCTCTTCGTCGGAATCCTCATCAGAATCAGTTTCAACCTCATCCTCATTGTCACCTTCACTTTCTTCATTTTGTTGTACGGCATCAACTTTTCTTCCACCGGCGCATCTTTCACATAACGAAAGCGCGTTACCGAGTCTAGCACCGGAAGCTTTCCACGGCGTTGGAGATTGACACGCGTGACAGAGGAGAGTTCTTGTGTGTCTCTCAACCAAGAAATTGGCTCCGTGGACCTTAGAATCGCAGTCCCAGCATAAGCTAGCCTGGTCTGACTCACAGAAAGTTCTAGCCGGAAGTTTGCAAAGTTCACAATTCTTCTTCATGTTGATCAGAGTGTTGTGATTAGTTTTTCTTTGTGATATCAACGCGGTTTCGTTGTTCGTGTTTCTTCTTTTTTGCGGAATTTTCGTCGGTTTTCTCTCTCTTGTGATGGTTTGGTGTGTATGGAAGAAGAATGGGTAATAAGAAGGAAGGAAAGAGAAGAGGAAAGTAGATGCCCCTTACTGATATTTATAAACAAAAATATGAGAAATTAGCGAGAGAATTGTCACCGATACTATCCAACTTGAGATATCAGATTTTAGGATTAATTTAAATGACACTTTATTTGTGTAAATTAATTTTATACCGAAAATTAATAAGAATTTGTTTAATCTTTTATGATATATAAAGAAAGTCGGGTTTTATGGAATGATAAGAAGAAAAATATAGTTGTGATTGATCGACAATATGAAATTATTATAAGTTGTTAGTGCATAGTATTCATTGTGGGAAGAAAAAAAAAAACAGATAGTGTAAAATAATTTTACATTGTCTACCGGTTACAACTATGTTTTCCGTCACATCATCACACTTAGCTTCATTTTCTTTGTATGACAGGAAACATTAAACTATTTTTATTGGTTGTCAATGTAAAATTAAACTACACTAACTTTGCGTGTCGTTAAACTCATTCATTTCTTCTCTTTCACAATTGGCCGCATAGAAAATTTAGTATTTTATCAAATTTTTATAAAAATAAAAAGAAAAATCTTATATTATACTTATAACTTTGCTTCTTTATCAATTTACATTACTGTCATATATATTTTTTTCCATAAATTAAATCTTATATTATTTTAGTTAAATATATGATATTTTCTTATAACATCTTACTGAATCTATTGCTAAATTTTTATAGACATATACTGTATTTAAGATTTCAGAGATAAATGATAGAGTAAAAAGGAGAATGTAAAAAGGTAGTCATGAGTTGCTTGCTTTATTCAAAAGAACTCGTGTCGATCATTTATTTGGTGATAGAATTTTATATCAATTAGTACATATGACATTGACAAATCAGATTTCAATTTATTTGAGTGAAGATAAATTTAGTATTTTTCAATTTTCGAACAGTTCAATTTAATCCTTGAAAACAATAAAAAATAAAATTTGTACATGACATTTTTGACAAATTAGATTTGTTATAATAACAAGACTAATTTAGCAGTATGATAAGGGATGAAAATATATCGTCATTCATCTATTTATTTTCTATTTACCAATGACATATTGCTTCATAAAAATCAGTATAAATTGAACAATTTTCATATATATGATATTTTATAGTATGACTGTATGACCCTACATCAGTTTTATATTTCACATTATATTTTCATGTATAACTATTTTTTCTGATGAAAGTAAATGAGGTAACGAGCATATATAACACTCTAAATTAAATAAATTAGGCAGGATATTATAGTAGATAGAATAGTGGTATATACCATATATGAGTTCCTAATGTATGAAAGTAATTCCAATATATATATATATATTTATTTATTTTGACTAAATATATATTTATTTATTATTCTTTTGGTTCTTTTATTCTTTTGGTTCTTAATATAATATAATATATAAATATTTACTAGGTTTACTTTCACTCTACGTGATAACATAATTCCATATCTATTTGAAACTGTATAAATTGTTTAATTTATGTGTATATATTTCAATCATCAACAACTATTATCATATACTTCAAAAAAAAAAAAACTATAATTATATTTGGTGCAACCTCCTAAAGAAAGTATCTTTCCTAAAAATTAACGGTAGAAATCCTGCTGAAGAGTGTGTATAATGACTTAATCAGTAGTTGTGTTTCTAAAATATCTCCAATTAAAAAAATCCATTTAAAAATAAAATAAGAAACTCTTTGTAGTATTGAAGAGGCCTCAACATTAACACCAGTTAGCCAAAATTAGGTGTGTGTGTGTCTCTTAACTATAAGAAATATAAAATATAAATTATATATATATGCATAATGATGATAAGATATATAGAAAAAGAAATGCCCATACATAACAAATAAATAAAGCCACACCACTGCACAACAAGTGCAATGTATGTATGCACACTGCATGTACGGGAAGGTCTTATCTTAACCACAAATTTGGGCTGCATCTGCTTAATTTCTTAGAATAAAAAATTTAAATCTATATTGTGTGCTTTTCTTTTTTAAATTACAACGAATCATGATAGTCGTGATATTACTAGTATTATCAAGATAAAATTAATCTTGTAAAAAATAAAAAACTAAGCTAAAGTTTAAATTATTAAAAAAAAAAATTGAAATATAAAAAAGTGGAGTGAGTTTCTTTTGAGGATTTATAAACAGAGTGACAAACACCATAAAATATTTACACACAAAATTATGAAGTTTTAAATTCTAATCCAAAAAACTAATCCAAGAAAAAATGTACATTCAAATAATATTAAAATTACAAGTTGAATTTGTAACTTGCGAATTATTTCTTACTTATAAACTTTAGTTCAGGACAACTCACATTCGGTGTGTGTGATTTATTAACACACTCTCTCACATCCAACACTATTAGACGTGATGCGTGAATATAATTGGTGGGTGACCTAATAGAGGGTGGTTCAACAGAACTTAGAGAGACTTTGATATCATATTATAATTGATTATTAAACTAACACATCCTTATAAAACTAACATATAAACTCAGAATTGTCTCTAATTTAACTTATAAACCCTTGTGAAAATCAACTTACATGACTTCTTAACAAAAACTATTGTACAAAACAATCCCACTAAATTGTAAGGTAGGATGTTGTTGTCTTATTTTAAATTGCATTTAGTTAAAAATGAGTGAGTAAATACAAATGTGAGAAATGAGAGGAGGAAGAATGAAAGAAGAAGCAAAATGATGAAGACAGAAGGAAAATGACTTTGTGGTGTACCGGGATGCCAGGTGTCTGCTATCAAGGGAACAACAAGTTTTTGTTTTTGTGTGGTGTAGTGTTAAACTCTCACAAAGAAAAAATATTCTATTAACTATAGCCCCACACACCACACCTTAGTATAAAATAAAATATTTAATGCTCATGGGATATTTTTTTCTTTATTTATTCTTGGACCATATAAGAGAAGAGAAGCAACGGTGTGATATGTTTTATGTCCACGTGTCATATAAGCATCTTTGAGATTACGATTTGCTTAGGTGGCTTGATTTCATTCACTAGGTTGAAATTTAGCCATGTGGATGTTGTCATCTTCAATTCATGGAATAGAATTTGATTTTGCTTCTCTTTCTCTCTCTTCTTTCTTTCGATATTTCATCATTCAACAACTGTGTGTTACTGTTAGGACCTACACCCACGTGATCACCACTTGCGTTTAATCATTCCCATTGGTTATTCTCTTCTACTCTATCTACAAGATTATTATTCCATTTTTTTATCCATATAGAAGTACGTAATAATTTTAAATAATTATTTTCTTATCCATATAATAATTTAAAATAATTATTTTCCTATTTTGAACAAACTAATATAATTTTGGACCTGCGTCAAAAAAAATATTATTTTGGACCACCATTTTAAATTACACAATTTCAAATATTTTAACCATTGAAGCTTCACTTATACGAAAAGATTAAATTTCTTTTTTGGCTGTCGTGTCACAACTCAATTTCCACCCTCTCGTTACTCCAATATCAAAGATTGAATCACTCGATGTGGTACTCATGAGAAGTTAATGTGTCATATTCAAAATAGAAACAAATCAGGATTAACTGTGCACCCTGTTTCACACATTAATTAATTTAAGACATTAAAAATTGATCAAATAGTTACCTTATATATAGTACAATTTTATATAGTTTCAATTTTAGCCGTTTGTTTCTGATCAGGCAGACATAAAAAATAAATAATGTGTTAATGCAGTAACAACATTTAATTTATTTATTTATTTATTTTTTGAAAAATTAACGACATGATTGTTCAACGAGATTATTCAATAATAAATTAAAACCAGAAAAATTGTATTAGCAGTAGAACATATATTGGTCCATTTATGTTTAACATAAGAAACAAGAATTTTGTGAAATAGAAATAAGAATATATGGGTCAAAAGATTCACAACGAGAAGGAAAAAAAATTAACAGAGAGGCAAATGTATTATACTACCCATCAAATTTGAAATGAGGATGAAAAAATAAATTAGCCATATAAGATACCGGAGAAAAGAACAAATTGAAAAAGGTAAATAAAATTGAAGTAAATACTTCAACATGCAATGATAGATCACACATGAAGAAGAGGCAGTAATTGTTGTGTTATTCACTTTAACCCTTTGAATAGAATGAAGGAGATGAAAATTGAGAGATGGAAACTATGAAAAGTGTAGAAAATTGATTGAGGGAAAGTAAAAATCTTATTCTTCCACAAAGGGCATTATTCGTTTATATACAATATGTGGTTGCTTCAAATGCAAGCAACTGCATAACTACCTAAGACAAACAAATACTAACTGAATGACAACCGTACATAACAACTAGTAACTAACAATTAACTAACTGCTAACTGTCTATACAGAACAATGTTACAACATTGTATAGAACATCAGGTAGAGCATCTGATAGGATAAATGTTGAAGCGTCTGACTCAGCATTGCAGAGTTTGAATTATAAAACCAATAATAATATGATAATTATTAAATTGAATTATTGAGTCATTCCATTTCTTACCTTCCAAATTGTTGGAGGGGAAGTAAAATGAGAGTAACAATAGAATAGGGTGGATAGTAGATACTATTATGTTCCATGCCATTTTATTTATTTTTGGTAATATCGAAACAATGGAACACAATCTTATTCCATCCCATACCATTTTATTCAATTGCATACCACTAATCCAAACATAACCTAAAGAAAATGTGTTAACTTTATGTCAAAGGTATAATTCTTAGATACAAGAGGTTCAAGTAGTGAAATCAACACCCAAACACATCTCTTGTCCAAATTGAGGAACTAAACACCAAGAGGTTGCATGGTATGCTGGGAAGCATATGACATACATTTACAATAGCACTATCGCTGCATTTGGGGGTAAGGTTACGGGCCTCATGGTAACAATAATCTAGTATGTGCATACTGCAAAATTCAAGTAAAATCTTCCAGCAAAATGAGATTTAAGAGTTCGGTCACAAAGATAAGTAAATTCTAATAAAAAATTGTTCCTTCCAAAAATTGATGTTAAGTATTTAGACATACAATATATTTTATTTTGTAATCACCAATTTTTTGCTTAATGATATTGATGTCATTATTTTATTGATTATGAATTTATATATTTTGGTATTAATATATACATGGTATGATTAGCAACTTTGACCCCACTTAATAAAATTCGTGGATCCGTCCCTACACATAGAGACAACCATTGCCATCTTTATCAATGAAAAAATCTCTCTGCAATCCCACAAAAAAAGTCTCTTTATATGGTTTGATTTTATTTTATTTTTTATGATTAGCTAAATTTGATGATGATCGTCGTTACTGCCGTTGCATTGTTTTGCATGGACACTATCTTGTCTGCTACTATCATCACGAGAAAGAAAAGTGACTTCCTGAAGCGATGAGAGAAGCAAATGCGAGAGCTGCACTTGAAAGGAGAATTGAGCAAGAGATGAGGATGACTGAAGCAACGAGATTAAAAGAAATGAGACCAAAAGATGAAAGGAGAATTGCAGAGCAGTTGTGGAGGAAGGTTGGAGATTTTTCCTTCGAAGGTACACTATTATTTTTTTGTCCATTGTTTTTGTCAAGTAGTCTAGTAGATAGAAATTTCATCCTTAAGGTGGATAAGTGAATTATCTGGCGTTCAAACTCTGTATATACAATGCAATGTTCTACCAATTGAGCTAAACTCACGGGACTTATCCTTTTAATCTTATCAATTTTTAATCAGTATTGCATCAATGTATTCTATCAATTTGAATAAATGAATATCGATGATTACTCATATATAAAGGAAATTGGTAAATTAGTAATAAATTTTTTAATTATCATATTATGTATACAAATTTCACCGTTGTTTGTAACTAATCTTTATGGTGGAAATTAATCGGTTTGCTAAAACATGAAGATTATTCCTTCAAAGGTACAACTATCATTTTTATTTCATCCAACTAATCATGCCTGAACCAACCAACCAATAACAGAAAAAAAAACTTTTATATATTAAAATAGTAGTCGTTAAACTATAACAAAAACATCATTTTAATTTATAAACTATATTTAAAAACAACGGATTAGTTTCAAAATTTCAATTTTTATTGGTAAAACACATATTTTCTTCTTTATTTGATGCCATATTTCTCATTATGCAACTTTCAATTTCCTTTAAGCGTCATTAAAATTGGGTTTTCTTTGTACTTCATAATCTTTCCATTAAAATTTTCATAAATTGATGGGCTTAATTACACTTTTGGTACCTTATCTTTATTTTAAGTTTCAAGTTGGTACCTTATCTTTTAAAAGTTCCAAGTTGGTACCTTATCTTTTCTGCAGGTTTCAAGTTGGTACCTTCCGTCAATTTTTTAACTATTACCGTTAAATTTGGACACGTGTCATTGATTTATAGGTCCAAAAAATTGCCACGTGTCCAAATTTAATGGAAATAGTTAAAAAATTGACGGAAGGTACCAACTTGAAACCTGCAGAAAAGATAAGGTACCAAATTGAAACTTTTAAAATATAAGGTACCAACTTAAAACTTAAAATAAAGATAAGGTACCAAAAGTGTAATTAAGCCTAAATTGATGTGTACGTTTTTGTAGTTTAAGGACTTAGAGAGACACATATCTTATTATAATAGTATTATTAATACTTATAGTGGTAATAATTTTTGGTACACGTGCTTTTGTTGAGTGGAGGGAAGTTTCATAGGAAATGATCGATTAAGTTTGATAGAGTTGGATACAAAATAAATAAATTTTGATAAAAATTGTTTCTCCTAAAACTCAAATTTGAATTTTCTCAAATAATTCTTCGAACTAAAGTGAACTGATTAACCACTATATTCTATTCGTGTATCCAAACAACGTATAAGATCGGCTATACATCTGCTAAAGATGAAATGTTAAAAGAGACACACCATACAATGTGATTAAGATGACAGTGATCCTCGTAATCATTTTAAAAGAAGCTTTAATTTGTTAAATCGATTCTAAACAACAATTGTTTCTAATTTATTAAGGTTATTATTCCTTTAATGTTGGGTGCTATTTTAATTTTAAATTAAAGCTGATTTTTGTTACAAAGAATTCAAGTCGCCCACAAAAAATATATATATATCATCAGGGATCAAAGTGAATAATCATATTAATATTTATCTTTTAGTTCATCAATCTTTATCATCACCTATGTTTTCATAATTTTTCATTAAAAAAATCAGAAAAAATAATAGCCCTCCTTTCAGTCGCTCTCTATTTCTCTCTCTCAAATCTTTTTTAGTACTCAAATCTCTCACCACTAGATTAAATCTAGTGGCTTCTCTCTCTCACAAATTCTTTAATCTCTTAAAATCAAACACAAACTCTTCTCTTCCATCTTCAGCAAAAAAAAATTAAAACCGCACCACTCTAAAAACTAAAGTTCATACCATTCATTGCATTGCATTTACAATCACATTCCTCATGAATATACTCTTACTTACATATAATACTCCTCATGAATATACAATTTGAAGGCCGGCTATAAATACGTACGTTCATTGCATTGCCTTAACAATCACACTTCCCATGAATATACTCTTGCTTACATATAATAACTGAATATTTTGGTATATCCGTATATGGTATTATGTTTATATTAGATTCAATCTTTTCATATTTTAAAGAGAATGACAATCTTTTGAATGTAGATGAACCAAGAAAACACAGGTCCTCTACGCTATAAGTGTAACACCCAAACCTGAATTTACAGAAAATGCTAACTTTACAAAAAAAATTTCAAAAATTCGCAGCGAATACAAGACTTCATTGATTAAATCAAGACCAAGATACAAAACATTAGTTTGAGTATTACATTCTCCAAAAATAATACTAAATAATAAAAATAGTATTCATCAGTCTATACAAGAAGTATTCATTTAATACAACATAAATACATAAAAGACTCGATATAAAAAAACTTTTCCCGTGTCCTAATCAGAGCAGAGCTTCACCGACAAACTCGAACATAACACAACACCTGAGGATCTGAATCACCCAACGATCCAGCAAACACACAAAACAGAGAGTTAGATATATATAATCGACACACAATAAATGAAAGCAACGCACTATCATTTATTTCAACAACATCATACGTCAACACATAATATAGATATATATATCGTACTCAATTATTCCATACAATTCATTAAATCAACATCAATAACAAGATAAAGACATTTCTCAATTAAATGCACATATATCAATTTACAAGTCATCAACACATATCACAATTAAATGTTCACCTTCCTAATACAACTAATGTCACCTTCAATGTTATGTCATAAACACGTCTACATGTGGTACCAAATCACCATCTATATCGGATACAAGAATTCGTTTCACCGTCCATTTTTAGACACGACATATGCATGAATGAAGTGTCATCAACAACATGTAATTATACATATAAAACATCACTAACATTGCATGTAATATCACATGACTTCACCATTTTCACCATCCATTGTTGCATATATACAAACACACATCACATATATTCAACATCATCATCATCAACTATATATATATAATAACACATACATATATAAATCTACAACATCAACTTCATTATTATCATCATCCATCATTATAATATTCACCAAACATACATGCATATATATATATATATATATATATATATATATATATATATATATATATATATATATAACACGCATACATATATATAAATCAACAACATCATCATCACTATTATCAGCATCTATCATCAATTATTATCATCATCATCAATCATTATCATCATCCATCATTATTATCAACAATCATTATTATCATTGATCATCATCATATACATATATAACACATACATACATATATACAACTCCAACAACATTATCACTAGTCATATAAGATTATCTCTAAGCCTATTCACAAGCATTTATTCTTCAATAATCATCACCAATCAATTAGGGTATCATTAACCCATGTATTGAACCATCATCAACATCAAAATAATTATAGAATAATTTCCAAGTTAGACCAATCTCGCCCAGCGAAGCCCAGCGAGTGTCTCAGCGACAAAAACAGAACATTTTACAAATCCAGCGAGATCCGGCGAGACTCAGCGAGCTTCCTCGCTGACCTTCGCCCGGCGAACTCTTCGGCGACAAAAACAGCTGAAAACAGGTTTCCCAGCGAGCACCGGCGAGCCTCGGCGAACTCCTTCGCTGACTCTCGCTGGCTCTCTACCGGCGAAACGTGCGCAGAATGTACACTCGGTTTCTGTGACCGTTCAAATTCCACTATAAATTCACCAAAACGTGTTCCAGTTCTAAAAAGGTGTTTCCTTTAAGTTATCAACATATTAACATGCATAGAAGTACAACTTTCAACACTTAAAAACATCAAAATCATCATCAATCAAAGATCATTCATATTTTTTCACCAAAAACTCATGAACACATAATTTCACATGAACATCCTTTGATTCACGAAATTAAAACCATCAACATGTACTTTTAGCATCATACAACATAGATAACACGAAATTATCATGAAAGGAAACATTTTGATTCATACACATTCATAAAAATATCATCTTTCAACATAAAATGAGTGAGAGGGTTTGGGCAAAGAGAAATGAGATTTCTCCCCCCTCTTGATCACTCATTGATCATATATAACTACTCTCTTACCTTAGGTTTGTTGGAAACACTAATCCACCTTCTTCAATCTTCCCCTCTACAAAGCTTTCTCTTCATCTTTCTCTCTTGTTCTTCATTTTCCACTATTTTTCTTCCAAATTTTCTGCCATAGTCTGGGTCCGATTTCTCCCTCCTCATGCCTTGTTTCGACGATCTGAACGGTCAAAAGTTAGCTTCAGATGTTGTGAACCATCCCTCAAAATTTCAATGAAAATCAACGGTTAACGAATCGGGAATCAAAGATTTAGTTAAGGTGTTGAAGGGAAAACGGGATTTACTTACCAATTTCATTCTTCTCTTCTTTCTCTTTCTCTTTCTTTTTCTTCTCATGAGAGCTTCTCTATCTTCCTCCATCCAAATTCATGACAAAAATGAGCTTCTCTCTGTATCTTATTCTTTTATAGTTAAGTCACCACTCATCTCCATCAATTACTAAAATACCCTTACACTAATGAGTTTAACTTAACACTTACCCACTTCGCCCAATTCTCATAATTCACACCTCATCAATTCACTACTCTACTAAACACATCTCCACACCTAATGCCACATAATTTAATTAAATAACACAAACATGTTAATTAAATAAATAAACCCAAATAAATAAATAAATAAATAAATAAAATGGGATGTGACAATAAGGATCATTATCAACAAATATAACTATGAAACACTTAGGAGGATGTATTCGATTGAGATTTTGAAAGACTATTTCGACAAAAAAAGTCTTGAAGATTTTAAAAGACTTTGTGAGATTATATTGATTTTGTGAGATTTTAAAAGATTTTTTTCAAAAGACTTTTTTACAATCAAGATTTTAGCACATGATTTGAATGTATTTTGAGAGATTTTTTTAAAAAGATTTTTTACAATCAAGATTTCATAATACTTTATATTTTGACTGTTTTGTGCGAAGTATAAGAACTTATTATCCTATATTTTTATATATGCACATGCACGCACCTCCGCATGCTCACATGCACACATACTCATATCTTATCGGAGAGTGGAAAAAAATTATTTGTTAGAAATTAACTCAATAGGTGATATATTTAACTTATTATTCCCACTTATTATTGTTGTCATTTTTTTCCAACTATTTTCATTTATAGAATTGGGGAATATAGTCCTCATAGAAGAGTAGAAGACAATTATGGTTATCTATAAGAGAATTTAAATCATCCAATAGCCACATTACTTCCTCGAATGAATTTTGAAAAAAATAATTTATCGTTGTAATTATGGACAAAGCAACTCAGTAGTGAGAAATTTTATCTTTGAACAAGTTCAAAATGGAGAATCTAAATAATATATAATAAAAAAACCAATCTAACTTTATTGGGAATCTAGTGAACTTCATTTGAAAAAGTGTCCTCACTTATGTTTCAGTTATTGGAGGGTGAAAAAAATCTTTCGTACCCATATGTTTTGATAAATTCGGCAAAATCAAATTGTTGATGAAACTACTTGGGGTAGATAATAATTCTCAAGTAGGTAGAAGAGGTTGAATGAATTGGGATATGGTGGAAACCCCGTGATGTATGCGACATTTATGAATATTGCGGTACTTTTAGTACTGCAATAAAAACAATTGGAAACAATGCAGTTGTTTGTCGGGGTTTAGTCCTAGGTTGACTTTGCCAGATCATGAATACTCTGAAGAACAATTCTCAGGATGTGTCAGGAGCTCAAATATAGGTAATTTTTATCTTAATTATTCATATTTTAGTAATTAATTTTTTTTAAAAAATAAATTTTATAATATATTATATTATATATGCCATCTTATGTTTTGCAATTTATTTCTTTTGTTAAAAAGAATAGTCCAGAAAGCATTCAATCCCCCGACTGCGAAAGATTCTAGCCATCATTGTTGTAGCTTCTATTATTCTCGCATTTAAAATAGTATTTGTTTATGTAAAGAGAAATCAAATGTTCCACAAACGAGGTAAGAATTTATGGTTTAGCATTTTGAATTGAAAATCTCCATTTAAATTAATGCATATAATATATCCAAGTTATAACAACTTATATACATCTCTTTACTAAATTCAGATGGGATGAACATTCCAATTCAAGAAAGCAAATACGACAATGATACACACGCGAGAGCCTTGATTGGCGTAGAAAATATAGAAGATCGTGAAAGTAAAAATATTAATGGAGTAATCCATTACACATTTAGTAGCATTGTAGAAGTTACAAATGATTTTTCTAACAAGCTTGGAGAAGGAGGTTATGGCCCTATCTATAAGGTGATTGGCTCAATTCATTTTTCTAACAACTCATTTAAATTTGGTTAATAATCAATTGATGAGGAATGCTATTCATTTTTTTTTTGGGACTTATAAACCATAAATCCTTAAGATTGTGTGGATAAATAAAAAAGTAGTAACACTTTGTGGCTATATATATAGGTGGTGCTATAATTATATCTTTACTTTTTCAAAAATAAGAAAACCTTATCAGCAACATAGACTACTACTCAATTTAGTTTGTTGCAAAAACTAATAATTAAATTAGCACAGAATTTGCACGCACTTCAGCACGTCCGCATGCTCGCATGCACACATACTCATATTTTATCGGAGAGTGGAAAAAAAATTATTTGTTAGAAATTAACCCAATAGATGATATATTTAACTTATTATTCCCACTTATTATTGTTGTCTTTTTTTTCCAACTATTTTCATTTATAGAATTGGGGAATCTAGTCCTCATAGAAGACAATTATGGTTATCTATAAGAGAGTTTGAACCATCCAACAACCACATTACTTCCTCGAATGAATTTTGAAAAAAATAATTTATCATTGTAACTATGGACAGAACAACTCAACAGTGGGAAACTTTATCTTTGAGCTAGTTCAAAATGGACAATCTAAATAATATATAATAAAAAAACCATTCATAACTTTAATGGGAATCTAGTGAACTTCATTTGAAAAAGTGTCCTCAATTTTGTTTCAGTTATTGGAGGGTGAAAAAAATCTTTCATACCCATATCTTTTGATAAATTGAGCAAAATCAAATTGTTATTGAAACTACTTGGGGGACATAATAATTTTCAAGTAGGTAGAAGAGGTTGATTGGATCAGGATACGGTGGAAACCCCGTGATGTATGCGACATTTAAATTAATGCATATAATATATCCAAGTTATAATAACTTATATACATCTCTTTACTAAATTCAGATGGGATGAACATTCCAATTCAAGAAAGCAAATACGACAATGATATACACGCGAGAGCCTTGATTGGCGTAGGTAATATAGAAGATCATGGAAGTAAAAATATTAATGGAGTAATCCATTACACATTTAGTAGCATTGTAGAAGCTACACATGATTTTTCTAACAAGCTTGGAGAAGGAGGTTATGGCCCTATCTATAAGGTGATTGGCTCAACTCATTTTTCTAACAACTCATTTAAATTTGGTTAATAATCAATTGATGAGGAATGCTATTCATTTTTTTTTTGGGACTTATAAACCATAAATCCTTAAGATTGTGTGGATAAATAAAAAAGTAGTAACACTTTGTGGCTATATATATAGGTGATGCTATAATTATATCTTTACTTTTTCAAAAATAAAAAGATCATACTAGTGATATAGACTAATACTCAATTTAGTTTGTTGCAAAAACTAATATTTAAATTAGTACATAATATATATAATAAAATCAAATGGTGTAGTGGCAATTGAGTTAAGTAAATGTGAGAGGACATGTGTTCAAATCTTGGTGAGAATTTTTTTAAACTTTTTTAATTACATGAGGGTTAAATTAGGGTTAATTGGAGACTTAGCTCTTTTTATATTTATAATGATATGAAATATGATATTTAAATTTTAAATATTTTTTAGTTTAGTTGGTAAAGTCGATGCCTCAAATGCTTAAGACTAGAGAAATAAGAACAATAATTCAAACGGTAACAAGCCAACTATAATGAAAGTTTCTCTTTCCACCCCAAATTTCTCTTCTCACGCAAAAACACGCTGAAAACTTCGGTTTCTATTTACCGAAGTTATCTACAATTTTTGCGTGAAAAAAGAAACTTGGGGGTGGAAAGAGAAACTATTAGCTATAATAAACACTTGGACCAAGAATTTGTGCCTTACTATTTAGACCTCCCAAATTTAAGGACATAATTTTGAGATGGGCTGACTGAGTGATGGTCCTTTTGGGAAGGCCATGCATTTGTATCATAAACCATGATAATGTGGTACCTTAAATTTGATTTGTCATTATGTAATATTTTTCAATCTTTTGTGTGTTAAACTTCTGTTTTATTTTTGTTCTTTACGGTTTTGTTTCCACAGTGTGTTTTAAGATAAAAACTCAACCGACCCCTTACTATTCTTTTCTACCCCTCTAGCGCGCAAAAAATTTACACTAAAAAAATTGCGCTAGGGAGGTATAAAAGAATAATTGATGAGTCAGTTGAGTTTTTATCGAGTTTTAATCCATACTTTTCTGATTCTAAACAACAATAATAGTCCAAGACCAAGATCGAAGGATGAGCTTATGCCACACGAAGGAAAGGACAATTGAAGAAGAAAAGTAAGGTGGCTTGACTCACTTCATATAGCAACAACGAATGGCTAAAATTAATTTCAATTAGAAAATAAAATGCAATTGCAAAGATCTTTACATTGACTTGAATATGATGCATTGACCATCACAACTCCACATTTAATCTATGTTGTGTACTTCTCTAATTAACCACTCAAATGCAAAATATTAACACTTATTTAACATTTATAAAATGTCTGGAATTACACAGAAATAACATTAATCACTAAGATATAAGTCTCTATCCATAGTAAATTAGTGTTTAATAATTTATAGTTTAACTAAAGATGAATTGGTCTAAATAATAAGGATCTTTATTCCCTTAAACATGTGGTCAGAAATTTAGAGTATGGACTGATTAAACATGATAAGATAGTTTATAACGAACCCACATAAGACAAACATTTAAAGTATGGAACAAATTTTATCTTTAGTTTGGTGGACAAAATGTTTTAGACAATTTATACAGATAACAAAAAATTCTCTTGTAATTTAGTGAGGGACAAAAAACACAATTTTTATCCAATCTCAAGAACAATTTAAAAATCAAACTCAATACAACTAAAATTGTCATTTTCATCTCTTACTTTTTAGCAGTTCAAACACACTCGATGTCTTACATTTTAATAACTAATAAAACATGTTAAAAACGAAAAAGTATGAAATAGAAAATAATTAATTAAATGAGAGCATAGGTATTTTATGAATGTGTCCAAATAATTTTAATTTGAAGTAGTGACCATACAAATATTTCTCATCATTGAATAGTAAGTGAGCAAATCAGAAGTGGTATCTAAGACTAAGACTGGTTCAAACTTTAAATCTTACAAGTATTTGATATTTGATATCAATCTTTCAATAGAAAACATTGAACAAGTAATTATCTTGTACTACTAATTATGAAAAATATTGTTCTATTTTCCCTTAATTTTTTGCTACTATGCTTTCAACTATGTTCAGCTAGAAATACTTTGAATTTTGGCAACAATATATCTCAGCAAGAGAACCTTGTTTCAATTGGAAAAAAATTTCAACTTGGTTTTTTCTCCTTACCAATTGAAAGTAGTAGCAAAAAATACTTTGGAATATGCTATCACAATTTGCCACAACAAACAGTGGTATGGATAGCCAACAGAAACAAGCCTATTGTAGATTCCGGCGCAGTTTTTAAAATTGCGGAGGATGGAAATTTGGTAGTAGCAGATGAATCACAAAGTTATTGGTCCACAAATTTAGAAGAGTCTGCATCAAGAAATAGAGTAGTGAAGCTCTTGGATTCCGGAAACCTAGTACTGATGGATGATGATGATCGTCGTTACTTGTGGCAAAGTTTCCAACATCCAACAGATACATTTCTTCCTGGTATGAAAATGGACATAAATTTAACATTGAGTTCTTGGAAAAATGAGAATGATCCAGAAAACGGAAGCTTTGCCTTTGAAAAGACGAAAATAGGGGATCCTCGAAGTTATAGAGTATACAACCATTCACAACTTTACTGGGAATTTGATGTACACAATTTCAATACGATGTTCCAAGTTGTTCTCGACTTGTTGGAGAATACAACCTCTCATTCGTGGTACAATAAGTTTTTGAACAGAACCTTCCAACAAGAAGGTTTTAATTACGATAAATCAAGGTTGGTGATGAATTCTACTGGGGAGATACAATTTTGGAGGTGGGAGGATAACCTTCAATGGAATAAGATGTGGTGGCGGCCATCGGATATATGTGACACACATAACCATTGTGGTAACTTTAGCAGCTGCAGCAAACATAATTGGATTCCATGTAAGTGTTTGCCAGGATTCCGTAGTTTGTCGGATAATGGTCATCGTTATCAGCTTGGAGAACGGTTCCAAGGGTGTGTTAGAAAATCGCAAGCACCGTGTCTCCCAAAGGTCATGGCCACTGCCAACAATGACTTGATATTCATCAACTTAACAAAGATAAAAGTGGGAAATCCGGACATAGGATTGTCGACAGATTCAGAAGCAAATTGTCAATCTATATGCCTTAACATGTGTTCCCGGTGCAATGCTTATTCGTATAGTGCTAAATATAGTGATCGTAGCATCTTTTCATGTTCGATATGGACACAACAATTACCTACACTTCAAGAGGATCAAGATGATGGCCGCAATCTTTCGATCCTAGTCAAAAGATCAGATATAGGTAATTCATATTTTTTAATTCACATATCATATTGTTATAATATGAACAATTTTTTAGAAAAATCATTACTTGTTATTAGAATTGACATATAAAGTAGCTAATAAAGAAACTATTGTGCAGAATCAACTGCAAAATCGTGCGAACCTTGTGGCACATATATAATTCCTTATCCTCTAAGCACCGGGCCAAAATGCGGAGACCCTATGTACAACAAGTTCAATTGTAACTTATTGACAGGCCAACTAAGTTTCATGTTGTCAGATGGAAAATCATATCGAGTTACCGTGATTGATGAAGGTAATAGAATGTTTTATATCCAAACGAATGATACAAATCGCTGTGATGATTCCAGTTCCAGTAGTTATCAAACTAGTTCACCATTTAGTGTGACTAATTGGTGTTCTGAGGAAGATGAAATACAGCTCAATTGGGCACCAGCACCCGAACCACATTGCGATAAATATGTTGGATGCAAAAATTGGCCCCATTCGACATGCATTGCAAAAAGTGGAGGAGAAAATAGGTGCTACTGTGATTCAAAATATTTGTGGAACGCCTCAAGTTTAACTTGTACCCGAGGTTAATTTTTAACCAGTCATATTTTTAAATTTCTGTGGAATATTTCAACTTTTTCTAGTACCGAATGAAAAGTGTTTTTGGGTGAGTAATCATAATGGTATATATGTCCTCTTATTTTCTGCATTTTATTTTTCTTTGGACAGAATCATCAAGAAACCATTCAACCTATGGAAAGCGATTGATTCTAGCAGTAATTTGTATAGTCATCGTTATCCTAACATGTACGGGGGTGTTTGCTTATGTACGCAGAAAGAAAATAGGCCACAAGCTTGGTAATAATTTATGGTTTAGCATTTCAAATTGAAAGCGATGTTCAAATAACATTTCTCATACATTTAATGTAAGCGAAGTTATAACATATACTTCTCTTTACTGAGTTCAGATAAGGTGAGCATTCAAATTCAGGAAAGTTTGTACAACAGTGAAAAACATGTGAAAGGTTTGATTGGCTTAGGAAGTTTAGAAGAAAATGATGGTGAAAGCATTGAAGTACCTTATTATACTTTTAGAAGCATTCTATTAGCTACAAATAATTTTTCAGATTCAAACAAGCTTGGACAAGGAGGTTATGGCCCTGTCTATAAGGTAGCTTTGTTCAGTTAACTTAACTCTCTTCCAGCAAAATATTGATTTTATAGAAGATTTCATTTTTTCATAGTATTTGGATTTTTATTTTCAGGGAAGATTTCCTGGAGGTCAAGATATTGCTATAAAGCGGCTTTCGAGTGTTTCAACTCAAGGCTTACACGAATTTAAAAATGAAGTTGTTTTGATTGCCAAACTTCAACATCGAAATCTTGTTAGGCTTAGGGGTTATTGCGTTAAAGGAAACGAAAAAATCCTACTATATGAATACATGTCGAACAAGAGCTTGGACACGTTTATATTTGGTTAGTTTCACGTATTCTGTCATGCATATATAATATAACTTACTCAAAGCGTACTTTCATTTTTACAATCATAAATTTAATTACTAACTTTGTTTTTTCAAATGTGAAATGTTGTAAGATCGAACACGAACTGTACTTTTGGATTGGAAACTGCGGTTTGACATTATTATAGGCATTGCCCGAGGAATGCTTTATCTCCATCAAGACTCAAGATTGAGAGTGATTCATAGAGACCTTAAAACAAGCAACATTCTTTTAGACGAGGAGATGATTCCAAAGATATCAGACTTTGGTCTAGCCAAAATATTTGGCGGAAAAGAGACTGAAGCAAGCACACAAAGAGTAATGGGAACCTAGTAAGTTCTTTACGCAAATATAATAAACATAATTCCTAAACATGCTTGTTACAAATGTTTTTACATTCTTGATAAAAAATCATACATGTAATGATCCTTTTTATTTTGTAGCGGATATATGGCTCCAGAATATGCCTTGGATGGATTCTTTTCAATCAAATCAGATGTTTTTAGCTTTGGTATAGTCCTACTAGAGATTCTCAGTGGTAAAAAGAACACGGGTTTCTTTCGGTCTCAAGAAATTTCTAGCCTTTTGGGTCATGTATGTTTCTTCTACTACACTCTTGTTACTTTTTGTTTTGTTTTGATAAATGGTAATATATATTGACTTAAAATAATTTTCATGAACATTTTATTTAGGCATGGAAATTATGGACAGAGAATAAGTTGCTGGATTTAATGGATTCTGCTATCAGTGAAAATTGCAATAAGAATCAATTCATTAAGTGTGCACATATTGGGCTCTTATGTGTACAAGATGAACCAGGTGATCGACCTACCATGTCAAATATTTTGACAATGCTTGACAGTGAAGCTTCAATAATCCCAATTCCAACACAACCAACCTTTTTTATGACCAAACACCAATCATCTAGTTCTTCTTCTAGCAAACTAGAAATAAATATGCAATTTGATACTAGTTATCAAGAAGGTCGCTAGTCTTCATGGTTTCTGTTAAAGAAGTCCCACATCGGTTGCGAGATGGTTTGAATATGTATTTATAAAGTAGAGACAATCCTCACCTTACAAGCCAGTTTTATAAGGATGAGTTAGACCCAATACTCAATTCTAATACTCAATTCTAAGAGTTTCATTCTGCTTGTATTAGCTTGGAAGGTTAACATTGAATGTAAATTGCAGACACTGTCTTGTTTAGTAAAGAAAATGAACTTTATTGAAAATGGAAATATGAATTACTCAAATTTGAGATTCTTTGTTACATTGAGCATCTATATGTTTGTTAACAATCAATATAATAGCATTTACACTGTTAATTGTGTGTTTATTAAACCATTACATGACTGTTATCGAGGAAATTTGAACTCAACACGGCGAGGTTACAACGGCTGAGAAACTTAGTTAGTGTTCTACAAGGCTGGCTAACTTAGTTAATTAAAAAAATAGGTTATAAAACTGTATTGTGTCCGTATTTTGTTGTGAATCCGAAGAATAACCACACCAATAAAACTGTATTGTGTCCAAGAAACTTCAATGATATGTGTTTACAAGATGAAAGAAGAGAATACCCAACCCTATGAAACACCCTAGATCAATGTTGATGAAGATCACTTTCTCTCTCACCTAGCGGCTAAAGCAAAAAAAACAGTGCATATATATACATCGCGTACGCGCGCCGCGCCACCACCAGAACCTGTGAAACGATTGCACCTCGCGCAAGAGGTTCTGTGCGCCGCGCGTATGCCAGATCCAAAACAGTTTTCTTCAACATCCAATTCAAAGGTAATCTTCAACAACGTATTTAATGAAGGAATTAGTCTTCAGTTCAAATTACATATGCTCTAAGATGTAGTACTTGTTCCTGAGGATGAATTATTTCCTTGTAGTGTTCTTAAATAATCTTCAAACCTTTTCATCTGAAAAAAAAAAAGGTCATGTAAACACATGAGACCAATAAATTGGTATATATGCATGATTCCAATATAAATATATCTTCATTGTTAATAACATCTTATTTTATTTTTGTGCTCATTAGATTGAAGTTACTTAAAATTAAAATTGAAAGCTTAGACTATGATACACGTAACAACTTACTTGGTTGCTCTCAAACTCCAAAGTTATTTTTGACTCTTTAGAAGAAGATGTGCCAGATTGATCAGGAGTCCTAAAAATCATGGACTCTTTTGGAGTTGGCATGGTTGCTGTTTCTCCATTAAGTAATGTCACAATGTTCAACATAGTGGGACGATCATTTGGATCGTCTTGTATGCACAACATTGCAATATGTGCGCATTTAATGAACCGGCTTCGTTGCATGCATGTTTCTTTTAGCGCCGGGTCCATTAAATCCATCAACATATTCCTTTTCCACAATCTCCATGCCTAATACAAACGTCCAGAAAATTAATTACAAATCAACAACCATTCACTAATTAGAACAATAAAAACTCTACCAAAAAAAAATAGAACAATTAAAAAGAAAATTCATGAATTGTCAATGATAAATAATACTTACATAGTGCCCACTATGTCCTTTGTTGTTGCATTTGGGTCATTTCCCTCGAATATTTTTGCAAGGCCAAAATCTGATATTTTGGGAGTCATATCCCCGTCTAAAAGGATATTGCTTGTTTTTAAGTCCCGATGAATCACCTTCGGCCTTGAATCATGATGTAAGTACACTATCCTCGGAAAATGCCTATTTTTGCCAATTCCACCCATGCCTCATATATACTTGCAACTTGAACCATGCATGTTGTGTTCTCTGCCTCGTCACAAGGCTCTCCATACTTGAACCTGCAGCATGTATCCTAATAGAAATATGTTTAAGAGATGACAATTGATTAAGAAGACAACTTTTTCAACTTACATTTACAAAAGAAAAAATTAAAAGGAACGAAGACAAAGAGAAAAATGAGTATAAATTTTTTTTCCTTACCACAACATCTTGTTCATGAAATCTACATATTCCATCAATCATCTCATCCAAGTCATCAATAGAAATTCCATGATTAATCACTTGGAAAAATCACCACTTTTTGCAATATGCATCTTTAATTTGGTTAATTACCTCCACGTGATTGATATTGTTGTGTATGTCTTTGAGGTCTATGATAGGAACACTTAAATTGGAATAAGTTGTTGAGTTATTTTCCTCCATCTTGAGAGGAAAATAGTACTAGAGTTTTTGTGTGATGGATATGCCTCTAAGAAAAAATGTGGAATTAAATAAGACTATAAGTGAGATTAAGAAACAAAAAACACATGTTGATGGGGACCACAATTCCTCAAAGTGATAGTAATCTGAAATAAATTAAAGGGTTAAATATGTTTTTAGTCCCTACATTTTGTGAAATTGTTAAGAATGGTCTTTACATTTTAAAAATTGTCAAAAAAAACCTATAAATTTTGCACTATCAAGATTAGTCAAATTCGTAAAGAATAGTCCCTACATTTTGCAAAATTGTCAAGAATAGTCCATACCTTTTAATATTTTTAGTCCCTACATTTTGGAAAATTGTCAAGAATATATAGTCCTTACCTTTTAATGTTTTTAGTCCCAACATTTTGCGAAATTATCAAGAATGGTCCCTAAAGGATAAACGCCGGGACTAATCTTGATAGCGGAAAATTTTATAGGATTTTTTTTACCATTTTTAAAATGTAGGGACCATTCTTAACAATTTCACAAAATGTAGGGACTAAAAACATATTTAACCCTATGATTTGGGAAAAAAGTGGTACTATGTGTAGTTTTAGTAATGTATAGTAATTTTAGGATGGGTAAAGAAAAGAAATCAAGTTCAAATTTGTTAATTTTCAGCTAAGTTACCAAATTCTCCTAAGTTATCTTATTAGTACAATGCACATGGGCACTGTAACATTTGTTGTCTTCTACAACATTTTTTTTATAAGTGTAAATGTTGCCTAAAAAGATTACAGCAAATTAAAGCATACTTTTTGTCCCCATAACTTAAATGTAATTAACGCCAACATATAACAATAAATATATTAATTTAAATATATAATGACAACTTTTACATAGGCATGATTTTATAAAAAAATAAAATAAAGAAGAAAATTATAAGAAACCATTCGCTAGATATTAATAAAAAAACGAAAGTAAGCATGATTAAAGAAAAGAAGTCATTTGGTGCATTAAGAATATAATTATCTTATTTTAAATAATAATAAATTATAGAGGGTAGAAATGGGTTTTAGTTAAAATAATAAGGATAAATATGAAATAAAATATGATAAGCTATAAATTCATAATCTATTTGAAACAGCGTTTGAAAAGTAAGTATAAGGTAGTAAAATAAGCTATAAACTCATGATAACAAGACAAATAGCAAACATGTCTTATGAGCTTATAAACTATATATAAGCTAAGTTTTGACCTTCCCAAACAAAGTCTTTGTGTGGTCGCTACTTTGGTGTAGTTATGCAATCCTCAAAGTTCAAATTAATTATTTTTTGTGGGTCATTCGATTTTGATCAGACAATCACAGATCATCTAATTGTATGACTGCATCAAGGCAATGACTGCACATAATGGTCATCCGTCCCAACAGGTTTTTTATGTTTGCAAAGGAGTAAAAGATCAAATTCAGGACCTCATGCATATTATCCAAACACCTGACCACTAGATCAAACCTAGTGGCTTTATCCCAACTGGTTTCAATTCTATGTAACAAATTATCAATGTTGTCTCTAAAGTATTTGAATATTAGTCAATTAAGTATGTAACTCAAATCAGTTTGCATTCAAATTTGTTCATGTCTATTGTCTACAATATATTCTTCTTGAAGTTAATTTTTTTCTTAGTTCTACTCATATTCTTCTTGAAGTTCCACTTTTCTTTATTTTTTTTATAGTATACTGTTATTGACTACAAATATTTCAACACTTTCAAATAGGAGTATAAATTATTTGAACACCATAAATAATTTACCCATTTGAAGTTTTCAAAGTGACTTGATTTGGTTTTATATTAATTTTTTATTTGAATGAAAAACTGCTGGAATATTTTCATCAAAGTCCATATATCCTTAATGAACATTGTTATTTTGTAAGAAAAAATTTGAATAAGAAATGCAAGAATGGACACATGTCATTATTTTAGATGATACTTTTAATTTATTATAAATTTAATTTCCTTTTTAATAGAAATCATGGGGGTAGTGGTCTTAATGGATGGTTGAGATTCATTCTTCTCTTTCTTGTTTTTAACCATTCTTGCAAATAAGCATTTTCCATCCTTTAAAACTACACCACACGAAATTAGATTTCCTTGGTCCAACTCGACCATCTACTATAAATTAATGATAGAGATTTTTTAAAGTTGATTTTGTAAATGAGTTATTCAATCTCAAATTAATATCTTAAATTGTTATTTTTTGCTTAATGCAGCCACAATAGTAAATAAACCTGATTGATCCAACCAATCATTAAATAATCACGGTTTGATCCCCGCGGTTAGGATCGAAAGGGGGCTGAAACCACTTGATATCAGATTTGACCTTCGAAATAGATTAGGCGGTACAATGGATCAAATATTGGTGGTGCAAAAAAAACCGGATCCATCCATATGTAGTCTGCTCGCTTCGCAAATTAAACACATTTGAATCAGTTTTTTTGACTCTGATTGCAATATGATTGTTTTTCTATGTTATACATATACAAAGTTTTGGCCGATGATATTCTCCCTTCGTTCAAAAATATAAGAAAAAAATTCAATTTTCTTATCCCAAATTACAAGAGGAAAAAACAACCAATTTAACTTTAATCGACTCAAATGACAGATTTGACTAAAATCGACTCAATCCAACTCGCCTACACCCTTTCTAAAATACTAGTTAAAAATGTAAAATAGTGTCCCTCGTAAGTCCCTTGTGAAGAATCAGTAGACATGAACATGTGTTTTTGAATATTTGATTCAATCTTTGGTTCCCCTTTGACAAAAATATCCTTGGTCAAAATTTGTGAAAGTCAATTAATGACAAAAATGGGAAACAAATTAAACCTTTACAAAGGGCAAGACTGACTCGAAGGGAGAGAGTCTTCAACCCTTGCCTTTGCTTTTAATTTTCTCCTATTCTTACTTTAGTTCAAATACTCTATTCTTGAAAGTCAACCTAAGAATTTTCACATATATTAAAAATACATTTAAATAAATAAATGAGTATAACAATTTTGTAAAAATTACCTATTTAAAATATGTTAAATCACCATTTTTAAATACAAAAATTTAATGGAGAGACTAAAATTAAATGATTTTAATATACTGAACCAATTTTGTGAGTGAGTGAGAATAAAACCAAAACTATAATTAAACTTTGTTTTTTAATATACTAATTAATTAATGCAATGTGCATCAGTCTCAAATTATTTATTTTTACTTCATATTTATGTGGACATATGTGAAATAATTATTTAGAGGTAAAATTGGAAAAAATAATTAATTTTGTTCTTGAAAATATAAAATGGTAGGTTAAATTGAATTTATTTTCTTACATTTCTAAAATGACTTTCATATTAAAATGTAGGTAGTAGTAGTATATAAAAAGTAACTTATAGAATAAATTAAGAAACGTCTCATGAGCTTAACTCAATTGGTTGGATATTGCATTATATATGCAGGGAGTCAGGGTTCAAACTCCGGTCATCGCACTATCCACCTTAAGATTGGAATTTCTAACCGCTAGACTATTTGACAAAAAAAATAGAATAAATTATGAAACAATTGTCTCCTTTAAGTAAGTGTTACAATCATTTTTTCTTCATATTAAAATATAGGTAGCAGTAGTATATAAAAATTATTTATTTTTTACTATTTGATAGGTACAAAGTTTATACTCTATATAGCGATAACCAATCTTCGTTAGAAAATCAGTAAAACACATAAGGTGGATATTTTTTCACGCCCAACTGAATTTTTCTTATACGCAAGAGTCAATGATCGAACTCATGACTATTTCCATTTTTATAATATCTTCTTACACTTGAACTAATTTTGTTGGTTATTTGATAATTTTAATCAAAATAATTTATCATGCTCATTATACCTTGAATAAGTAAGCAAATCATACCACTTCATTTCATCTAACAATTACTTAATCAAATCCATTAATGATTATAATAATTAAATTTAAGCGATTTATATATTTAAATAAATTGTCTCTTGAATAAACTATACGAACATCATATCACAATTTATTGCACACATTAGAAAAGATGTGTGAATAACTGCGTAGAAGCGGTGTGTGTTAAGAAATAATCTAGTCAAAGTAGATTAGATTAATAATCTAAATTGACAAAAATACCCCCGACAAACTTCTAGGAAACAAGGAAGCAATTGCGATTCTGTTTGAATTTGTTCTTCACAATCAAAAAGCTAATAAATCTCTGTTCCTTTGCTGTCATCTCATAAGTCATAAGCGTTTCATCAATTTCCTTGAACCCTCTCTTATATAATATCTATATAAGCACTTCAATTTCCATTCTTCAACCTCATCAAACAAAAAACTCACATTCATATTCATATTCTTCATTAAAAAAGTGATTTTTTTTCTATTAAGTGATGGATGGAATTGGCAAAGGAATTGATTTTGAAGATTTATTACCGGTGATCGCGAATAAGCTAGGTGGTGAAGGATTAATGAAGGAACTAAGTAATGGGTTCAAGTTACTTATGGATAAAGATAAAGGTGTAATCACTTTGGAAAGTTTAAGGAAAAATTCTGCATTGATGGGTTTACAAGATTTGAAGGAAGATGAACTTTTGAGTATGATGAGAGAAGGTGATATTGATGGTGATGGTGCACTAACTGAAATGGAGTTTTGTGTTTTGATGTTTAGATTGAGTCCTCAATTAATGGAAGAATCATGGTTTTTGCTTGAAGAAGCATTGGATTATGAACTTAATTAACAACAATTATTCTTCTTAAATATGTATTATGATTTAATCATTTGTTAACTTTTATTATGGATTATGATTTTGTTTCTTCTTCTTTTTTGTGTATTTGAAATTTGTTAGAAGAGGAATAAAATTTATACATGTATTACAACTATTCATCATTATGAACAAAGAATTAGATTGGTTTTCTGTATTTATGAATTTTGACAAATGATTTATTTTGTAAAATTGATTTTGAATGATAGACTTAAGAGCTAAAATCAAGTTTGTAGATAAAAGTTAGAATTCATTATAAAATATTGTATGTCAATATTTGACTTAGAATTCATAATATTAATAAGCAAAATCAATCAAATATGGGATATGTCAATATTTGACTCTTTTTATATTCAATTCTTTTTGCAAGCATGTTTAATTTCAATAACTTAGTAGTCAGTGATGAATAGTCAAACGTCACAAATAGGTGAATTAAAGAAAAGTTTTTTCTTTGTACAAAAAAAAAAACAAGAAAAGTTTTTTCTATGATACTATGTCTTAATAATTTAGAATTATTTATTCAATAATTAATAAAATCAAATCATATGCATGTGAAATAAAAGTTGATGTAAAGTTAGTTGTATGTACGATTTGTCAATCTGCTGATTTATTTCTATTTATTGTTCGATAAATACTCTCAAATTATGAAAAAGTAATGTATCTCTGAGTTAATATAACTGCTCTAGTAGCTCCACTTTTACACACATAATAAGGTGCTTATATCATATAGCTAGGAAGTATTATTCTACTATACTATTTCTTCCATTTTTTCTCGGGTTTGAACTCTACACCTCCTATTTTTTTTAACTTTTATCTCAAATCAATTAAACTACTCACCCACTATATTTCAGCCGTTTTAAAATAGGTGTAAGTGTTATTAAACTAATTTTATTTATTATTGATAATTAATATTATTTTGAAAGTTGTGTCATCGTGAGTTTATCTCAGTTGATATGAATATCGCATTCTATATGTAAAGGCAGAGTTCAAATCTCTCGACACTCTCCTTATTTCTCTTAAGAGTGAAATTTTAGTCCGTAGGTTATCTTACAAAAATAAATAAATATATTACGAAAGTTATATACGCTCAATTAATTAGAGAGTACACAATTGAAAGTAAAATAATAATTTTAAATAGAAAAGTGTAAATGAGATTTTAAAACAGTTTTTTTATTGAAGTGATATACAATTTTCAAATTATAAATGCATAAATGAACTTTTTGCAAAATTACATCTTATTAAAACCAACCGAGAGCCCTCAAATCTACAACGTAACAAACTTTAATTTTTTTTTTTTCTTACACACACGAACTTAACTAATATCATTAATCAAATCGTTATAAATATGAGAAGGAATTGTATGAAAAATGCAAAGCCTAATCCAAGAATTGGCCGTCTTAGCTAATTACAAATAAGCAACCGAATTCATTTGATGCTTAACAAACTTCATCTCGAATTTGGGAAGTAAAATTAACGAATTCTTAATACTAGAAATATGTGTGCTAAATTCAGAATCACCAATACAATGATCCTCTATAAGTTTATAAAAATTATACTAGAAATATGTGTGCTAAAATATAAACACGGTTCAGTGGATTACCACTTCTTCTAAGACAAAAAAATATATATATATAAACACGGTGAATAACTGAATATGCTAGAAATACGATGATCCTCTATAAGTTTACAAAAATTATAGCGTATATTGTACCTTACATTTATTCTTTTATGTGCTTTTTTAGCTTCTTTTTTTTTTAAATAAATTCTTAGACTTATTTAGCTCAAAAAATAGAACTCAGTGAATATTAAGAAATTTGTAAAATATAAGTCCATGAACCTTTTTTACTAGAATTTTTAGGATTTATTTATAGAAAGATCAATTCAGTCGTGGGTGGAACTTTCCTTGAAATTTAGAATTAAATTTATCCAATATTCATTAGTTACATTATATAATATATTCACCGACTCTATTACATGTCAATTTGCGCACAACTATTTCTTTGAGTTGAAGTTGAAGCATATATTCTCACCGTAACATGACATGAAATGTGAAAGTATTGAATATTCATCGATGTTGTTTACTCTCTGGGATTACTATTATTATAAATAAAAATCCAATTTCAAAATAAAAAATATATATTAATTATAAACATGTTGGGTATGCTAGAAGCACATCGACCCTCTATAATTTTACAAAATTATATTGTGTAACTTTTAAAAAATTACATTATCACTGTAATTTTAGTGTGCGTGTGTATGTCTTGTGCGTGCGTGCGTGCATGTTAGAATAAATAAATTTTAGTTTTGGTGGGATCAAGTTAAAATCTATATAACTAATATAAATAAATTTTAATAAATTCTATAACTAGTTTTGATGGGTTCAAGTTACTTATGGATAAAGACATAATCATATTCATGGAGTCTATTAATTCTATTATTCAAAATTTTATGTTTTTGTGTTTGAATATGATTTTCACTACTCTCCATTTTCTTGTTCCTATTCTAAAAATAAGTTCAATTTCAAAGATTAATTAATGTCATCTATTAATCTTGGGAGTTGCGTTGGTTTTTTATTTTGATTTGTTACATAGGTTAACAAATTTAGATTCCTATAGCTAGCTTAACGTAGCATAGCTCAACAAATTTCATTCTTAGAGCTTACTAACAAATTTTATGTCTATATGAGTAACAATCATAACACATTAAAAGGAGAAATTTGATTCCAACTACAATTTTGTATCTACTAGCTAATCTATGGTTAACAATGACAAAAAGTGATCACTACACCTTTCTTTATCCATAAGTAACTTGAACCCATTATTCCTTCGTTAATCTTTCACCACGTAGCTTATTCACTAATACTAAGTGCATCATCAATCGCTAACACTAAGAGTGCACAACACAACACATTAAAGTCCCATTAGTTCCCCTATAAATACTAAGTCTCATCAAACTCAAGTCACACACCTCAAACTCCCATTAGTTATCTTCTAAGTCTCATCAAAACAAAACTTTCAAAATGGAAAAATACTACAACAGTGGATTTACATTTCCAGAAGTTATGTTGAGTTCAAAATCCCAAGTTGTGGAGAACTGTGCAGATAACAGAAGAGTGAAATCTTTCACCAAGGTTTTGGAAAGAGTCTTCAACTGCAAATTCACCCATAGGGAGGTGATGTGGTGGATGGAGAAGCGATCCAGGTGCCTCCATCATGGCTCATACTACCTCCCCTCCAAAGAAGCCATATTTGTGTATTATGGAATGCCATATTTGTGTTCTCGATTATATATAATGCAATTATTAGTTTCAACATATTGTCTTGATATTCAACTTTTCAAAAGGGGAGTTTAGGGGGGATGTTTGGAGGAGCCGTCGCATAGAGTACCAAAATTTAGGGATACTAATTTTTGTTGTTGTTTAGTGTGTCTACATGTCTAGTACATGCGTGCGTGCGTGCGTGTTAAAAAATAAACTATATACTAATATAAATAAATGTTAATAAATTTTAGTTTTGGTGATATTAAGTTAAAATCTCCTAAAGAAGATGTTAACTTCAAGGAGGATCCAAAAATAAAGAGATTTACCAAAGCTTCAGCCTTTCAAGAGATTGTTTAATCGACAATTTAGTGAGCGCGAGGTGTGGTGGTTGGAGGAACATTCAAGACGTCAGACAAGTTAAAAAAAAGGCGGAAATGGGCGCTACTCTCAACAAGATTGAGTAAATTTGCATATCTATTGCATGAATATCATTTTACATGTCTTCTCTATTGAGATTTGTTTTCTCTATTTAAATTTGTTTTGTGATCATACTTGAAAAATGCATGAATATATATTGTATTAAGTCATTGACACATGATATGAAATGTAAAAGTATTGAATTGAATATCTATTATTGTATCAAAAGTTGCAAGAATTTATGTATTCAGAAGAACCAAATGAAACTAAAAATGATACAAATTTACATGATTACATCAAAATGTAAAAACTATACAAATTGTGACAAAATTGCCCCTTAAACTTTCAACATCTTCAAGCAGTAATCTCAGCCATCTTAAAAGCTCTAGAAATTCCATGAATAACAAATTTCTCAGAAACAAACATATCAGGTTTAACAATCTCAATACCATTGATAACAACACCTGACATAAACTCAAGAACACCATCAATTTCAAGTTCATCATTAGGCACAACTGTCTTCAAAAGAGTCCTAACAGGAAAAGAACTTAATTCTCTATAAGTGAATCTCTGAGACAGAATATGAAACCTCACAACTCTATCAAGCACACTTGAAGGGTAATTAAGTAAATTCACATCAGGTGGAGCAAAAATTGTAACAGAAGTAAAACTCATTGAATCTTGTTGAATCCCTTCAAGAACAGAATGCAATGCAATTGAAAATGATGAATACCCTTTTGAACTAAGTAACTGAACAACCTTGTTCCAATCCACAACATTGTTGAAATCATCAGAATATGTTGAATTGTTCTTGAATAATCGACAATTAGGCGAACGAATGAAATCAGAACCACCTTGTAAAACTTCACGTTGCAATGAAGTAAAAGGACCAAGAACACCATGAATGTTAAATTCTTCACCAAGAAACAAATCAGGATTTGATATCAAAACATTGTTAATCTCTATTCTTTTCTGCAAAGTTTCAATCTTTGTTAACGAAGCATTCTTTTCGCGAAAAAGGGTTGTTACACAAGTTCCTTGTGAGTTCTTTAGAAGCTCTTCCATGGTGAGTTTGGTAGTGAAAGTGTGATAACGAAGAAGACTTTTAAGAAACCAAAGAGGGAGTGAAGTGTTTTTGATAGCAGAATCTTTAATAGCAAAGAAAGTTGAGTTTTTTGGTGGAATAAAGAATGGTGGAGAACGATGAAGAAGATCAGCCATGAGAATGAAACCTGAATTTTTGAGAGCTTCTGTTGCATTTGATGAGAGTTTATGAGTTTGTGATGGAATTTCTTGAGGGGTAGTTTTGGAATTTGAATGTATTGCTGAAGTGATTGCTATTACACCAAGTGTTATTGATGCTATGAAGTAGATTGGAAACCAACACCAACATGAATAAGCCATGTTTGAGATTTGATGAATGATTGTATCATGAACAAGAAGAAGATGAAGAAAGAATGGTTCTTTTTGGAGGGAAAAAGAGAAAACAGAGGAAATAATGGTTTTTTCTTTTTTTTTTCTTTCTTTTTGTTTTTTGATTTTGAAAGATGAAATTTATGATAGAAAATTGTTAGTACCCTTCAAATTTTTTGAATGACCTTACTAATTAGTGCTTATCTAAAAAATATTCCTCTTAATATTTTATTTTTTTAAGCATTTAAATTTTATTTATTTTGAACCAAAAGCATTTAAGTTTTTTTAGAACTAGATAATTGGACAATTTTAAAAATAGAGCAAAACCAAACTCGAATTAGGATCCGTTTGGATTATCTTATTTTTGAGCTTATGCAAACACTTTATCCAATTTTTATGTATTTTTATAAGTTTGTTAAGGTAATTTATAATAAAATAGTTTATCAAAATACAATTTTCACTAGTGTGGACTTTTAAACTAGCATAAAACCTAATTTATATTAGATAAGTTATTTGCATAAACTCAAAAATAATTTAATCGAAAGTGGCCCTTAATCATGTCAACTTTTCCATGCATATTGTGTCTACATGGAGGTTTGACCAATTTATTATGGCTTTATGGTTCCACCATGTGAAGGAAGGTCCAAATTAAAATCTTCAATGTGAACAATAGTGTTATTAGTTACACAATAATTTTTTGTTTGAGTAAATTTACTAAATAAGTTAAAAATTCATTATATATTGAAATAAAAATTAAGGTTATGTTATTCTTTTCTTTGGATTATTATGATATTGTATGCAATTTCTACGGCTTTTAATAATAATTAATCTTTGTCAGAAAATTTGTAAGACACAGAGCTATTAGTGAGCCACAGCTATGACTATGAGCTATTGGCATTACTTTTTCAGTTTTAATGTCAACCATACTGAACTAGCATATATTTTTCTTTGGTCCACCAAAAAAATCAAATAAGAAAGGAGGAAATAATTTTTTAGTTTGTCATGCAGATTAATATTTAGTGGCTCCCTCTACAACGTGATTGAGGCACCGACCTTTACTTTTTTTCTAACTAGAAAGTTAAAATTGATATCATAATTTACCGTCCCACACTCTTGGACAACTAAAATAAATCAATAAATTTGTCAAATTACGAATAAGGACATGGAAAATTGAGTACATAATGGTCAAATTATATAGATATAGGACTTGGACTACTTAACTTTTTACATTTGCCTTTTTTTTCTCAAAAGTAAGGAGTGAGATACTATTATATATCTTCTTGCTTTAGAAAATTATTATATTCCTTCTATCCTTTTATCATTTCAGAATATCAAACTCATTTTATATTTTACCATGTTATAGTGCTAGATGGATTAACAATGAAGAAAACCACAAGGAATCATGACCAGAGATTTCGTCAAAAGGCAATGTGAATTTCTTAGCAACTTTTTACACTTTCTTGCTGAAAAAAAGTACTACTTTACGTGTTGAGTTTAACTCAATTTTATAAAAATAATGTGGAACTCTTAAAACACTAATTATGTTTTCATCACTATATTGACTATAGAGTTTGATACGCAAATATAAACGGTAAGTGACCTGATTAGAAATTTGATAGTAATAGTTGATCCAACAAATGATATACATATTAGACAATCTTAGAATTAGAAGTTTAGTTTAATGCAACATTACAAAACTGATTTGTAAGGTGAACATTGCTCTCATTTATTTACATATTTACAAATCACAACCGATGTAAGACTCTTAACACACACCTCTCACCCAACACTATAGGATAATCTTCACCTTACAAACCAATTTTGTAGAATTGAGTTACGTTAAACTCTCAATTATAAAATACTCTAACAAAACCACAATCTACGTGCATCTTCTTTTATGTTAAAAAATGAGAATCAAAAGAAATAAACAGAGTATATGAATAAGAAGAAGAAAATACTTATCTGACAAAAATCTTAAAATGAATTTCATATATTCCCTACACATTATAATGTAAACAATACCAAATGATATCTGCAATACAATATATGAACATCATATTTCAATCAACAAATATATCATCAGTCACTTGTTTTATGGCACAGTCGACTGCAGATCGTTAAATTAAAACTATCTTTTAATATAACCATGTTATCCACTGCGCCATAAACACAATTTGTTTCAAATCACAATTTTCTTCCTAATCCCTAGACTAATCCTAAAATGTATACATCAAAAAGATCAAAGAATTGAAACAGAACATGTCAGTGAGCACCACCACCACCACCATCATCTTTTTTCCTTGTAACACGAAGGTAGCAAAAGACAACAGCAAAAGTTGCAGTAACTAGACCACCTATGATGACACCTCCACCAGCCATGTCTGATGAATGATGTTTTCCCATCCTTCTAATATCTGGTCCCTCAGCTTTATCTTCTTTTGATTCTCTTTTTCCTTCTTCCTTTGAAGAAAATTCCTCTGTAGAGTTAGCAATGGTGTGACTCTTGTGATAACTTGGATGAACTTGAGTTTGATTTTTAAGCTCTAATGGTGCCTCAGAGTACTCTTCATGTGCCATGGCTACCAAGAGGATCTGTGTTACCATGAGAAAAATCAAGGCAACTTTGCTCATTGTGAAGATTAATTAATGTGTGATGTTGTAATAGTAGTTGTTAAGGTAATGGATAAGTTGAGATTCTATGGTTTCTAGTTTGTAGAGAAGTGTGAATGTTAAGCAAAGAAATGTGAGGGAATGCACAATGGGTGAAGGGGGTTTTATAGAGAGGGAGTGAAGGGCAAGGACCTTTCTTTGGGAAAACTTATTTTGGGACTTGGATCCGACGCAATAAAACTTTGTCATCCTATAGTATGTCTTGACCGTTAGATCAAAATCAACAATCGAAATTGATCAAGTGTGAAACCGTAAATATAAGAATAATGTTAAGTGATAACACTTAATTATTGTGAGAAACGAGAAAAATTAACTATGTTTTACTAGATTTTAATTGATTTCTAAGATTAATTATTTATTAAAATATTTATATTGTTCTTACTTCAATATTCTCCCTAGATCCCAAATCAACATCATGGTCAATCAATTAGGTGGAAGCAAGAACATGGGAAATATTTTACTAAAAAATTAATCTTAACTGTCAATTATAATTTGCTGATAAAATTAATTATTTTCATTTTTTACAATAATCAAATGTTTTTATCTGAGTCGTTTCCTTTATGTTTTTTTTTTTAGATTTTTATGCACGGTATATTTAGAGGGAAGGAGTGTACATGACCCATGTTACACGTAAAATGGTGTACGAAATCAGATAAGGGTGTCAATTTTTGTTGTTCAAATATCATTCTTCGTAATTTTGACCTTTGATATCAAATCAATAGTTAAAATTGCTAGCAAGATGCAATTATAACCGCAGAAATCCATTTTTTTTTACTAACTCCAAATCCTCATTTTCATAGGAGGTTAATCTAGCAATTAAGGGTCCCACTAGGCATGGCAACGGGGCGGGGCGGAGACGGATTTTGTCCTCCCCAAACCAAAACCCATAAAGTTTGGGTTTCCCCAATCCATCCCAATTCAATGCGGAGATAAAAAGTATAACCTCAAACCCTCTACCCAATAGGGATCGGATATCCCCAACAGAATTCGGGTATCACCGTTACGCCACTTTCTATCTGATTTATGATTTTATTGCCATGCCTAGGTCCCACACACTCCCACAGATAACTAATGGCCTATGAAAAAAGGAAGATGAGTTTGGTATTGGGATATAAATAGAAGAGCAGTTAATTTAAATTCACCATAAATTTTACTCTAACATAGCAGCCTAGCAGGGGCAGCAGTGAAATTTATTTTTGCATTAAAAAGAACGCGGAATACCTTCTCAACCGAACCTTAACGTGAAGTATGCATCTTCTTTTTCCTTCATTCATTTATGTATACTTTGGATTTTAACTTTAGGTCATTGTCTTTGTTAACTGTGATTTATCATTCATTTAATGTTCATTTAAAACTAACGTATAGTAGGAAATTAAGTGTTTGATGGTTCAAAGTATTTATCAAACGTCATCACATTTATGAGGAGAATCCGAGTTCGATTCTTGGGTGGAACAATTTTTTGGCCTGACTTTACTTACCTTTCGGCCGAACTCTGGGTTACTAGGACCCCTTTCCCTAGGAATTAGAGAGTTATAAACAAAAAAAAAGTATTTATCAAATTCATTTGCAACTTTGGACAAAAAAATACATTTCGAATTTTAGAACTTAAGAAAAAGATTATGAAAAATCAAGAAGCGCGCGATAGGTTTAGAGACAAAAAAAAATTCACAAAAGATATTAACAATATAAATGTTCGAAAGACATGCAGTATAATTCGCAACGTGGTCTTCTGGTGTTGGGTCATTAATTTTGACCCTAGCAACCTTTTGAAACGAGATTCGCCACACCATTCTCATTCTCATGAATAACAAATTAGTTAGTCCTTAAAAGATATACAAAAAGGTTAAAAGAAATCGGTTTAAAAAGTTCTTCAAAAAACAAATCCTAAATTTTTTTTTCTCCCAATCTCTTGACAACAAGAAAGTTACAAAAGTGAATAAAAAATTATCTCAAATTGCGCTCAAAGAATAACTCTTAATTCTCTTACTTTTTTTCTTAACACTACACTTGATAATTTTCACTCAAGAACTCACTAGAAAAAGTTGTGGTCCTCCCTCAAATAATTCCTAGCTCAAGTAGTTAACAAATTCTATCAAATAACGAATTGTTTAAAACATGTGCTCAATTGTTAAATAAAATAATTTTTTATTAGACTTTATTTGTTTTTTGTTGAATTGCTAGTATGAACCGTAATCTCTTCTCATGGGTTAAAAAAATTTATGTTAGTTGCAAATTTAAATTCTTTACATTCAAAAATTATAGACTCATATACTAAATATACGTAAATGTAGGATTTTTTTATTTTTAGTACTAACCCTCTAATTTCTTGGGAAAAGACACACGTATAGAGTTTGGTCGCAAGATAAGAAGAGTTCATTAAGTACTTAAGCATAATGTTTTACTAGTTTAGTGAATGTAATTATTTTTCTTTTATAGCAGTAAATATAATTTATTTTTTTGTTTTCACCATCAATATTCACCTCACTTGACCGTTTAATCTAATTTGGAGATTAGTTATGGCATAAACTGGTTTCAGCCTCCTCTCGATCACAATTGCGGAGAATCAAATTATGACTCTTCTTACCAAATTCAGCGTCAATCATCACTTGTAGAGAAGTTTGCAATTTGAATTGAATTTGGCGTATACTATTACTAGGATTTATTCTTACCAAACGTCATGACATTTATGAGGAGAGGAATATAAATGCAAAGAATCCTTTTTCCTAACTTTCCAAATAAAGTTTGCAATACTTGGAAGAAAACAGTTGACATGACATCATTGTTTTTGTAGCTGGAAATTAGAAGATGACAAGTTTAATGCGTTGATTTCCAATTACTATCATCCATAGATATCATCGATCATTCTAAGTTTTGGTCATAACTAACACTAGATAGCTGCAGATCAATAATCATCAAAGCATGTATAATATGGCATTTACAACTGTTAGCCATTTGAGCTATAAGCTCCCCACCATATAACAAATCATTATTAAAGGCATAAATCTAGCATTTGCTATATGCCAAATTGATATGATTCATAACAAACCTTTTTTGAACTGGACCCCGAAACCTAAGTCACAATCATTTAGACGAATCATCTCATAGACACGTTTAGAGACACATTTAAACATGACCGAATGTTTCATCGAAACCATTGGATCTAAAATTTGCAGTTGTTTACAGAGATAGTTGTTCATACGAAGGTTTTAGAACGCAAAATTTGAATTCCCTCACTTTAAAATTTAACTCATGGTCTAAGTTTATACACACTTTTCTAATCCTTATAAACTCTCAAACCATGGTGCTTATTTACTTGATTGTCAAAGTATTTGTAGGTATATCATAAGCCTTTGGAAGATGCCGATCAACGTCCACCCTCAATGACTCACACCCGTTTTTTAGGTCAAGAACTTGGAATGTCTTTCTTGTAGATGTCAACATGAGCACCCCTTGCATATCTAAAAATTCAAGATTTTACACGTTCAAGTTCTAGAACTCGAACATGTAACTTCCTTGTTCAAGCTGTAGAACACGAACGTGTCCTATACATATCTAAAATTCCAAGATTTGCCACATTCAAATTCTAGAACTTAGATCTCTTTCTTGTAAATGTCAACATGTTCACCTGTTTTAGTTAATTTTTAACTAAATATAATAATACTTTTCAATAAAAGATAAGAAGACATGTAACTTAAATATCACAGCAGATTCATCATGAAAAACATTTATTATAAGATTTGGTGAAAATTAAAACTTCTTGATACTCAGTATGAAAATTATGATTATCCTACCTCAAAAAGCGGTGCCTGTCATTTTCTTCTGAATTCAATATGCAGGAAACCAAAATCATATGAATATCCTATCTTTCTTTCCCACAGATTCATTATACTTAACTATTCCATTCCAAGAACAACCATTTCATACAATCCTATTATATAATCAAACCAGGCCAAAGTAAAACATATACTAGAGACAAGAATAAAATGTCGAAGAAATGTAGAATACATTTCACATCTTATAATGTAAAACTTGACTTATCAAGAGTGCATAAGGCCACTTTCCAACCAAGTTCAATTTAGTTTTGCAAATTACAACTGCAAATCTACAAGTCTAAACATCAAGATTCATTACTCCTAAGTTGATCATTAGAAAGTACAAGAGCTAAATATCCATGCCATATCGAAATCACAGCATGCAAAATGTACATCATGAACGATAAGGAAGGGATAAGTTATCCTGATTCGCCTTCCTCATTCTCCTGTTTCACACTTAAGGATAAGTTAACAGCTTCCATATCAGTCTCGTCATCAATTCCTATCCCCGAGTTATTTGGTATTATCATGGATTCAGTATTTGTCAATACTGTCATTGAGGAACCAGAGTGATTTGCATCCGGAGAATCATTAGAAGATTCCTCAGAGAATCTAGGAACCGAGACATTAGGAAAGTTGAGACGAGCACAAGAACCATACATTGCTCTAGCTGCTTCATCATAAGCAAAAGCAGCATTGATGGCAGATGGAAAAGTACCTAGCCATAGCCTACTCCCTCGGTTAGGCTCGCGGATTTCAGCAACCCATTTCCCCCATGTCCTCTGCCTAACACCTCTATAGTTACACCGCGAGTTTTCAGGCCCTCCTTTACCTTTCATACACCCTTTCTTCGATCCCTTAGCTGCAACTTTTCGAACAGGCTTGTCTGCATCATTGCAGGCTTCAAGTTGGGCATTGTATTCTTTCCATCTTGCCAGTATCTTACCCAGGGACTTGGATCCTTCCCCTTTTTCACAAGTTTTCGCCAACATATGCAATTCAACGCAAGTAGCACTCACTACACTACATAATAATGAACACGAAAAAAAAAAATCTGAAATGTTAATATCAAAGTTGAGGCAAACATGTATAATCAATTCAATAAATCACTCAATTCATATTAAAAAATTGCATTTTTGTAATCATACTAGTGTGAACCAGAAACTTCCTATCCCGCTCGATTTGGTACAGTAACTGCGTTGCACAGTTTTCAATCTCAACGGTCCTATCTCAAAATGATCAAGATCATTTAAAACTGATATTGCTATTCTGTAATCTAAACCATTTGCCGACACTATTTACTGCACAAAAACACGTGGTTTTCCCACTGCAGTTAATCCAGATCCCATTCTAGCCTACAAACTTGACACTACTCTTTTTCAACGCAATGTCAAGTGATAATTTTGTCCAAGACGTGCGGAGTTCAAAAGTATGTAAGCAAGAAACATATGTATTTACTACACTGAGAATATCAAAGTAGTAAAATCCAGAAGAAAAATTTTCAGGACTTTGTACTAATGCTTCCGGCGACTTGTCAGATTTTATCAAAGGAAAATGTCTTCCTACGGGCATGAATGCTACAGACTATGATATGTCAAAGACATTTGCATTGATAACTAAGTTTTTTACCGGCAAAAAAGTGTGACATGAATAGCAGAAGCTACATAAATCTAAAACGTTAATACAAAATTTAGACAAACATGTATAATCAATTCAATAGATCACACGATGTAACCCAATTTATTAACCTATCTATCAAGAGAGCGAGACACAGAACCTTCATTAATGTATTAATAATTCCATAACAGCTTTGATAATACATTAATCATCATTCCCCTCTCGAGTAGAACTGATTTAGCCTTTAGAATTTCTTCTAACTTAAGCTAAAAATTGAATCTTTTGATTCTAGAATAGATTTTTACACTCAAATTTATAGTTCAACTCACTTTTACACTAATATATTCAAACATAAATCACTGAACCATGAACTCACTTTTAGCGGGAATCAATTTTACAGAATCAATTCACTCAGAATCAACCATTATACCAAACATGCACCAATTCAAAGTTCAACAGTATAAAGTACAAACAACATGTGAAATTCTAAAGCAAAATGGATAATGCATATATATAAAAACCAGTAATTGTGGATTTTTTTTACCAGTTTACAAATGGGCCATGGCTTCAACAAACAGTAACATCATTAAAATTAGAAGGAAAAAAAACCTTAAAAAAAACAAAATTCAACAAAAAGGTGAAAATTACATGAATCAAAACAAAAAACAAAAACCCTTCATTTGAAAACAAGTAAACATTAGAAGAATGAAAAGTACCTTAGTATTTGGGTTACTGATGAGAAAATGGAAGCGCTCCTTAGAGAGCTTCAAAGATGAAAGAATCAATGTGAAGAGGATGAGTGCATATTGGGAATGAGAAAATGAGGAAGAAAACAGAGATGTGAGTTTTTATTTTCTGGAGAGACAAAAGTCAAAATGACACCGACAACAAACTAGGGTTCTTGTGGCCGCTTATCATCGTTTTCGAGACAAGACATGTAGTCTTATGTTTTGTTTGGTTTTGGAAGAAAGTGGGAGGAAAGAAAAGAAAGTGGAAGGAAATAAATAAGATGGAAAACATATGAGCAAACAAACAGCCAATTTAGTTATGATAGTGTAATTTAGAGTGTGTTTGGTTTGAGGGAATGAAACGAGGAATGAAGAAAAATACAAAAATTAAAAAATGAATCTAGACTAAATCATAATTTAAGTTCATTCATTAGTTTTCAACTTTTCATGTTTTCCTTCTTTTCTTTCCTAAAATCATACAAAATATAAGGGTGTGTTGGTATAATCTTGACTTAACTAAACATTTAATCTCTTAGATTTATTTTAGGTTTTAATTTTGCCCCTTACGTTTCCATTAGGTTTCAATTTAGTACTTTCCGTTAGGTCTGTCACTAACACTGTTTGAACTATACACGTGTCAGTGTGTCCATGTGTCTATCCACATATGCAAACTAGCTATCACATGTGACAAAACTGACCGAAATGACTAAATTGAAACATAATGAAAACATAAGGAACCAAATTGATAATTTTTAATCGTAAGGGACCAAATTGAAACGTAAAATAAACGTAAGGGATCAAATGTGTAGTTACGCCTATAATCTTTAAGAATAAAAATTTTGTTTTAAAAAAAACTAGAGATTATATTTTGGAAATCTTTAAAAAAATTAAAACTACTTTCCAATTACTCTATCATAAAAATCTTTTCTTAAAAAAAAAAAATTAAAACTCCTACACCTAGGTTCTTTAGTTTAAAAAAAAATAGATTCTAGACAAGCCATTAGAATTATCTTTTCATTTTAAGGTTAAAAATAATTTTCTAAATTTTTTTATAACAAATGCTATTAAAATGATAAAACTTATTTTTTTAAAGAAAAAATAGATTTTGGTTAAAAAAAATCTTCAACAAACGTGCCTTAAATCTATTGAAATTGAAATAGATTTCTGGTATATTTTTTTAAAAAATAATTTAAACAAATGTGCCTTATATCTATTGAAATTGCAAATAGATTTTTGGTATATTTTTAAAAAAAATAATTTTACATGCTAATTTCCCTAATTAAAAAGCATATTTGATATTTAATTGACTACATATAAATAAATTTGCTCACCAAAATAAATAATAAATGAAAGATTTGTCCGTGTGTCTGCAATTTTAATACATTTAAAGATTACCGTGACATCGAATTACACTTTTAAAAGAAAATAGTAGTTTATCCTAGAAAATAATAAGTCACTGAATTTAAGATTCAATATAAATCAAATTGTGGTTGAGTATGGCAGTCTAAACTAAAGTCACTCTTATATTGTGTTTGTTGTTTCGATAGGTTTATCAAGTAAATGAAGGGGGGAAAATGATTATACTAACCAGTGCTATGGCCACTAATTAAGAAAAAAAAAACATTAGAAAGAATATTTTTTATATTTGAAAAGGTTTTTTTTTCTTCCTAATTTATGCCTTGATGATTTAATGTATTTACCTATCAATAAATAAGAACATGCTATATCGATGTAAAACAAAAGTTGATTATAAGTTAGTCGTGAATACCACATGCAAATATATTTGTATGGCTTGTTTTTATTAGTTGTTGGCCAAATTCTCACAAATGATTAGGTATAGAGTATGCGTCACCTTTTTAAAAAGTTAAGTACAAAAATTATAAGACTTTTTTATTATATTTAGTTTTTAACTACTTATATTTAGTTTATAACTAGTGTTCAAAGTGATATGATACTTCCTTAGCTGCTTAAAAAAAATGTAGTTCCTTAGTTTGGAAGAAGAGAGAGATTGGAGGTGAAAGAAAATGTATAGCTGTACCAGCAAACATCTCCAGAGAATTATTGTTGGTTTTTATTTATCATGGGCCCCATGGTATAAATTTGAACTTTATTTATAAGCCAAAAATAGTCTCATTAGTTATAGTTCAACTGACAAAAATGCCGAAATTGTTATATCGGACGTCATGACCCAGATTTGAATCCGGGATCTCACAATTATATGTGAGTTTAATTTCAGTGGATTACCACTTCATCTAAAACTAGCTAGATCAAACTCTTTCTAAGAGTTTTAACGTTGCTAGATACCTAAAATAGGGATCAAACTCAGGACATTGTTTAAGTTAGAAGAGACTATCGCATCTCATTTAAGCGCACATTCCATATTTAATCAAACCATGTGTACACATTATTCTCATTATTCTCATTTTATGGGGTTGCATCATTTCAATTACTAGCTGCTTGTATTCAGCTATTTTTTTTTTTTGGTCAAGTAGCCTAGCGGCTTGAAATTCCACCCTTAAAGTGGATAAGTGGGATGACCCGGGTTCGAACCCTGGTCCCCTGCATATATAATGCGGTGTCCAACCAATTGAGCAAAGCTCATGGGACTGTATTCAGCTATTTTATCTTTAAAAATTGTAATAAATTTGTCCATTAAATTATTTCTCTCGTTTCCTCTGATTAAATTAAAAGTCATTATGTAATCGTTATTACTAAGTTCACTATTAGAAATTAATAACAGTGGCTGAGATGTTTGTTTTAGGGTGGGGGTGGGTGGGGAGGCGTGGAAATGGAGACGGAGGTTATTGGCGTGGGAGGAGGAGTTGGTTATGGAGTGTGTGGATCGTTTGTCTTATGTTCTTTTGCAGGATACCGTGCTCGATAGGTGGGTCTGGAAGCTTCACACATCTCAGCGATACTCGGTGAAATCAGCATACTCATTCATAACAGCGACTAACATCACTCATAATGAAAGGGTGAATTGCTTTATGTGGCTAAAATTGGTTCCGCTAAAAGTGAATATTTTTGTCTGGCGTCTCTTCTTGAATAGGCTACCTACCAAGGATAATCTTCACAAGAGGGGAGTTATAGATACAACTCAACTTTCGTGTGCGACAACATGTGGTAAGGTAGAAGACAATGATCATTTATTTTTCCAGTGTGATGTCTATGGCTGCCTATGGCTTCTGATATCAAAGTGGCTGGGATTTGAATCGGTTTTTCATGGCACCATTGGACTTCATTCATATCAATTTCGTGGTCTTGGAGGTGTTTCCAAATGCTATAGGATCGCGTTTACCATCATCTGGATTTCAGTACTGTATATTATTTGGAAAGACCGTAACAAAAGGATTTTTACATCTGGGGTTGATACGCTTGAAACGATGGCTGAGAAGGTTAAGAGTCAAGCATATTGGTGGTTGAAATCGTGCTACGTTTTATTTGATTTTAATTACTCGCATTGGAGACAAATTCCTTTAGCTTGTTTTCATGCTCTTGTGTAATTTTTCTACATGTGTAGACTAGGCGTGGGCTAGTTTCTGGACTAAGTGTACCTTCAGCGTCTCTCCGGCACACCTTGTGCTTGAGGGACTGCTTTTTGATTTAATATAATTTCTCTTACCTTCTTCAAAAAAAAAAAAAAGTTCACTAGTAGAAATAATATGATGTTTGTTAGGATCAACACCTTGCTTATTGCAACATAAATATATTATGAATTATTTTAAGGGTCATGTTAACATGTGCCCTTAAGCTACCTAAAAGTAGAAAATTTGTATTTAATGATACAAAACATTTAATGTTTAAATAATTAATGAATAGACAAATTGCAATAAATTTTTACTACATTTGTACTCTTAACATGTGCCCTTAAGGGCACATGTTAAGGGCACATGTTAACATTCCCCTTATTTTAATTAGAATAAACCAATAAATCATTACATTCAAATTACAAAATAAACTTACCTTTTATTATGTTTGTCTAATATCTCTAATGATTCATAATTATATTAAAACATGACTTCTTAATTCTCCATAAAGCTATCTTTGAGCTAAATTTATAAGAGTTTTGCATCCGTATCTTTTTATAGGCTTATATCTCTCTGGTTTTTAGGACTAGAACCTCGATAATTTGGAATTCGCATTGTGACGTACTGGCTAAAATTGTTTCAATCCAAATCATTTTGAGTTTAATGACATACTAATCTCTGTCAAAAAATTTGTATAGCACATTACATGCATATTCTCTCCTTTCTAATTGATTTTTTATACGTAAAAATTGAGATTGAACCCAAACAACCTACTTAAAACATCTTTAATGGGTACTAAAGTGGGTAAACTATATTACTTCTTGTGGGATCAAATTTTTATGTATGATTTAAGAAATTTATTGTTTTTTTTATAACTAAAATATTGAATTATAAGAAGTACAATGGGTACTCGCCCCTTACAATTCAAACAAAATCACTTTAGATATTCTGAAAACAAGTTAAAGGATTGTTACACCAGGAGGAGTAATCTATATCAACATAACCAACATCGACCTATGAACCAAAACCAAGATATATAAGTGATTTGGCATACTAAAGTAGATACATTTACAATAGCTCCTTTAAATAAAACGTTATTACATAGACAATTTATAGTTACCTCAAGTAGTTTTTACTTTATTTGTTGTTTGTTTGTAAAAAACTCAAAATTAACCCCACATGTTTTTACTTAATCTGGGTTTGTTTGTAATTAGTTTTCAGCACAACATACTTTCTCCGGTCCAAATTATAAATAAAAAATTATTTTTTAGATTCATTGAGTAATTAATTTATCTGATCTATATTATATACTATTTATAATTGAGACCAAAGAGAATATTATGAAAGATTTGATTGATAAAATAATTTGTTATCGTTGAAAATGTGTAGTATAGTTACTTCTATAGTTACCGTAAACTTATTTTACATTTTACTTACACTTTGTCATGTCATATGTTCTACAATGCCGGACATTATAGTTAGAGCTGTCAAATAGGCCCCATATTAAGAGACCTCATTTTTTGGCCCCTTATAAGCCCCAATATATTAGGCCCCCTTTAATAGATTTGTTTCTTTTTTTTATTAAGTCCAGCCTCATATTATTTAGTTTGAATCTTGGCCCTCTTATGGGGCTCATTATTGGCCCACAAAAATTTAAAAACAAAGCAAAAATATATAAGTGTTGTTCAAAAACTTAAGAACTTTTTTTTCTCGAGATAACTCGAGAACTTTTTTCTCAAAAAAATTTCGATGATTTTTTCCCGAAAACTTTCTGAAATATTTTTCTCGAGATAACTAAGAACTTTTTTCTCGAAATTTTTTTGATGATTTTTCCCGAGACATTTTTTTCCGAAAACTTTCCGAAACATTTTTCTCGAAAAACTTTCGATGAATTTTTTCCGAAACATTTTTTTCTCGAAAACAATTCGAAGATTTTTTTCCAAAAACTTTCCGAAACATTTTTCTCGAGATAACTAAGAACTTTTTTCTCGAAAAAATGTCGATGATTTTTTCCCGAAACATTTTCCTCGAGATAACTCAAAAACTTTTTTCTTGACCTGAAAACTTTCCGAATCATTTTCTCTCGAAAACGTTTCGAGAATTTTTTCCCGGAAACTTTCCGAAATTTTTTTCTTGGGATCACTCCAGAAATTTTTCTCGAAAAAATTTCGAGGATTTTTACCCGAAAACTTTCTGAAACTTTTTTCTCGACAAAATTTCGAGGTTTTTTTCCCGAAAATTTTCCGGAGCTTTTTTTCTTGAGATAAATCTAGAACATTATTCTCGAAAAAATGTCGATGATTTTTTCTTGAAAACTTTCCGAAACATTTTTCTCGAGATAATCCAGAACTTTTTTCTCGACCTGAAAACTTTCCGAATCATTTTTTCTTGAAAACATTTCGATGATTTTTTTCCGAAAACTTTCCGAAACATTTTTCTCGAAAAAATTTCGAGGTTTTTTCCCGAAAACTTTCCGAAACATTTTTCTCAAGATTTTTTCTCGAGATAATCTAAAACTTTTTTCTCGAAAAAATTTCGAGGATTTTTCTCAAAAGATTTCCGAGATATATTTCGAGAAAACTCCAGTGCTTTTTTGCCGATACTAATTTTTTTCGAAAAAAATTCCGGAACTTTTTTGCAAAAAAAATTTAGAAATTTGGTTCCAAAAAAAATTCTGAATTATTTCATTTCCGAAGAAAAATTGAGAACTTGGGGCTCATTTTAGGCCTTAGGGCCTACTTTTTATTTAGGGGGCTTAACATATTTGGGGCCCTTATAAAAGGGGCCTATTTATAGTTATCATATTTAGGCCCCCTTCATATTGGGGTAGGGCCGAAATGTGTTTGGCCCCCTAATTTGACAACTCTAATTATAGTTTTCGTTCTTTATATAAAAATATTGAGCGTTATCAATTCAGGCATAATAAATTCTTCTTACGGGTCCAAATCTCTTAACACTTCTATGACTCTTTATTGTTTGTGTAAATCAGATATCATATGCACTCAAACTCTCTTTAAAAAATTTAACGTTGTTGCATGCTTAAATCAAATATCGAACTCATTACTTTGACTAAATTATAAGAGACTTGTATCATCTCATCTAAACTTTTTTGGGTACCACTTGTATGAGTCTAATCACATATGATTACATGAAATAATTGGATGCTATAAAATGGGAGTACAATCCGCTCCTCTTTGTTTTTTAGTTGATGAACAGCTCATCAAATCATTTATACATGGCCCTCAATTAAATCATTAGACCTAAAAAGGAGACTTCTGTCAACCTTTTTAATGTCACCCTTGATTTAAGATGACCCATAACCATCATTTTAATTGTTACCCAGACGTAGCATGCACCTAAAAGAGTCTTCCTATAGGCCCACACATGGGAATCCTTACATGCATGGGATTTGATATTTGTGTATCAAATAAATGTCAATTATACATAATATATCCAAAAAAACAATGTCAATTATGCATAAATGACATTTTTTTTTTGGTAAGGGTACATAATGACATATATAAACATAGGTTTCACGGACTCAAATGGTTGTTGTCATGTTTATTAGATCAAGTAGTGACTCAAGTTGGACACTACCCTGTGAAATTTTAAAGGCAGACATGACCTCGATGACCATCATCAAATTTTGTCCTTAAAAGTGTAAATGGAAAACGAGGTCAAAAGTTGGGTTCCTAAAGTTGTAGTAATAAGAGAAACAATTGTGAGAAAAAAACAAACTAAAAAGTGTGAGAAAAGATAAAGACATTAAATGAGTTCAATACATCATGCACTAATTCATTAGTTAGGACTAATTCATTGTTTGTAATAAATAAATTAGTACATTTTAAGGAGAATTAGCTTAACATTTTATTAGTTAGAACTAATTCATTGTTGGTAGTTTGTTTTAGCAAGTCTAGGCTCCGTTTGACCCGACTTTTTTTAGCTTTAAATTCTCTTTTTAATCAAAAGTTGGGCCAAACACATTTTAACAAAGGTCTTAACCGTAAAAAGCAAATTTTTTCTATGTGCAAAATTGGATTAAATGAGCTTCTGGAAAAAGAGATTGAAACCTACTTTTAAAAAAAAATCCGGACTTTTTTTTGCAATGATCCCGCTTCGAATCCCACTGAAGGCTATTTTTATTATTTTTTTTTCCTTTTTTAGGTTGTTTTCATTTAAATATTATTAGTTGTTATTATCTTTTTTAAAATTTTTTATTTTTGGTACAAATCTTTTTTTAAAAAAATATATTTTACTAAACAAATTTTAGATTAAAGATAACTTTGAAGTTAAGAAAAACAACAATTACCAAACAACTTTTCCTCTGTTTTTAAAAGTTCTTATTTTCACTTTTAGCTTTCGGTCAGCTTCTGAGACCTAAAAAAGCCGGGCCAAACGGACCCTAAATCGGCAATTATTTTGTACTTTAAATTAATTCTTAAGTATCAATTATTTTGTTACATTTTACTATTTATTTATACCTTAGAATTTCTCCTTGGTAAAAGACATGTGACCAAATCAAAGAATAATTCTCGCAAAACATGGAAACAAACCTTACCCCATATATCTAGGGTCCTCAAAATTTAAATATTAGGGACCACAATGTTTAGTTTCACCTTCTCAATTATTTTCTTACTTTATCCAAATTCTCCATACCAAGGCAACCCGTGAGTTTGCCGTACCCTCAAAGAAAATCACATTCCCCCACCAATCTCACTAGATTTTTATATTCTATGATCCACAATCCTTAGAAATAAAATAAATAAAATCACAAGAATAAAATTGGATTTTGCACAATAAACAATGGAATAAAAGAATTCACATTAATACCATTGCAATGCAAAATAAATAAATATATTACAATGTGACACATGAAGTACATGTTCACACACTTCTTTCATTTCATTTCATTCCATTACATAACCCCCTCCAAAATAAAGAGCTCAAATTATAATTTCGAATGCATAAATATCTAACTCGGATGTCGCAAATTTCAAAATTTCTTTATGCACTCAAAAATTATAATAATCGAACTCTTCATTTCTTATGCACTCAAAATATCACTAGTGATGGTGACGAACACATTCGGCAGGTATGACGGGGAACCTAGCAGTATCGGCGCAATAATCATAAACCATATGATTAGCCCTAACCCAAATAAGTTGATGACTTTGATGAATAGTGAGTTCAGACAACATAGGTTCATCCCACCAATATTTTTTATCTTCACTACTACTACATTTTTTAGCATTATCATTTGATGTCACTGGCACAGAACATTCACAAGCATTAATCTCAAAATCTTTGTAGGTAGCAACAAAAGGTGCATGACTCCAATCTGTTTTCACACGTCCACCTTGTGTGGCCCAATCATCAGCATTCCATATTGAACTGTATACCCCCATTGCTTGATCTTTTGGAAATGGAATTCCTTTGTGTTCCAAATTTGTGTGTACCCTTATTGGTGTCTCATCCACTAGAAACCTACACATCATAGCAAAAAAAAATTAGAAATTTAAATTAATTAATGTTGCATTGTAACATATGATAATATTAATAATGTAGGTGCTTACACTACTTGACGTTGGTTCCAAAAAATTGAGTAGGTATGAAAATCCTTAGATGGATCAAACCATAGGTTAAGTCTTTGCTCTCTATTACCAACACCATTAACATACACATTGGTTTGAACTGAGTATGGTTCACCAGTGGTATTGCCCAAAAACTCAAAATCAAATTCATTATGATTTGGGCCTTCTGATGACATCTACATAAAAAAAATGATCATCAAATTTCAAAGTTAGAGATAGATACAATCAATTATTTATTGGTACTAGTGGAGTCACAATTATTCATAAAGGACAATAAAGTTTGGAATAAATTTTCATATAAGATTATTAGGTTTTTATATAAAGGTTGTGACACATGTTTTCAATAATGAAAATTGGTTGTTAGATTGAAATATAGGGACAAATATAATCAATGCAAGAATTAATTTGATGTGGATACATATTCAAGGGTTAAAAAAACATGTAGGTAGATGGTACTAATAACTCTAGCACTAGTCAATTCATTCATGGATGCTAGTTGTCCACATTTAACAAATGTTCATTACATTAAGCTTAGCATATTTATGCAATCTATTGAACAATATACCAAATGAAAATTATCTCTATAGATCAATAACAACTTAGTACTAACTCCGATCTTTTTATAAGAAACAACTGGATCAACTAAAGTTGACGTATTCCATGAACTATATCAAATATAGAGTCTTCTACATTGCTTGTATCACAATCTACTCCACATGATAGTAACCATGAGGAACACATAGAGTAGCACTACATATTAGAAGTTAGTTACAAGTTGGTTATAGTTTGTTATGCCAACTCATCATTAGTTGTTAGCTTTCCTTCTAGCTTCTCCTCTACTATATAAGCCTAGGATTGCTTATACTATTGTAAGAATTAACATTTTCTCAATCAATTAGATTTCACTTTACAATGATTCTCAATCTTTTCTTCTTTACTATGCCATCTTTATGATGGTATCAGAGCAATAAGCTCTTCCGCGCCACCGTAACCGTTTTTTTTCGCCGCTATGACACGAAGCAACGCCGGTGGTTCAACTCCACCACCAGATCCTTCGCAAATTCCTGGCAATGTCTATCACATTCATCCTTCTGATGGACCAGCCTCTGTCTCTGTTTCTCCAGTTCTCACGCACACGAACTATCATGCTTGGGCTCGTTCAATGCGTCGAGCACTTGGTGCAAAGAACAAACTCGATTTCGTCGACGGCACGATACAGGTACCTTCACCTTTTGATCCAAGTTATAAGGCATGGTCTCGTTGTAATATGATTGTGCATTCTTGGATTACGAATTCTGTTGAAGAATCTATTGCTAAGAGTATAGTGTATTTGGATTATGCTATTGATGTATGGAATGAATTGAAAGAACGTTTTTCTCGCGGCGATTTCATTCGAATCTCAGAATTACAAGTTGAAATCTATAGCCTTAAGCAAGAATTACGAACTGTTTCTGAGTTTTTCACTGCTCTCAAGATTCTTTGGGAAGAACTTGAAGCTTATCTTCCTACACCAGTTTGTAATTGTCCACACAAATGTGTGTGTGTCACTGGTATAGCTAATGCTAGAAATCAACATAGTTTGATTCGCTCTATTCGTTTTCTGACTGGATTGAATGATAGTTTTGATATGGTTCGTTCACAAATCCTGCTTAATGATCCTTTGCCTCCACTTAACAAGATTTTTTCTATGGTGATTCAATATGAACGCCAATTTGTTTCTCATAATGCTGGAATAGATAATGATGATAGAGTGTTAGTTAATGCTTCTGATTCAAGAAGAGGATTTGGACGTGGTAGAGGTTCAAATCAGAATTATGGATCTAAGAAGCATTGTACTTTTTGTGGAAAAGATAACCATGTGGTTGATAACTGTTATCGCAAACATGGATTCCCTCAAAACTATGGAAGAACTGCCAATTCAAACAATGTTGATCATGAAGTTGATCACCTTGATGGTCAACATGGTAAAGTTTCTGATAATACAAGCAACAAAAGCACAGAATTCTTTGGTCTTTCTAAAGCACAGTATGAGAAACTTGTGAATTTACTACAAACTACTCCTTCTATTAATGCTGCTTCAGCTACTTCAGCTCATGTTAATGGAGCTTCTACTTCAAACCATGTGTACTCACAGTCAGGTATCACTTGTTTGACTTATTCTTTAAGTAATTCCACCTATGGTTCTTGGATTGTTGATTCAGGGGCTAGTGATCATATTTGCTCCAACTTAGCATTTTTTGAATCACATCATGAGATTATTCCAATCCAAGTAAGAATGCCTAATGGTACAGTTGCTTATGCTAAAATTGCTGGCACTGTCAAGTTTTCATCTGAATTTTCTGTGCATGATGTATTGCTTGTGCCTGAATTCCATTTGAATTTGTTATCTGTTCCAAGACTTACTTATAATTTCCAATATTTTGTTTCATTTGATGGTTTGAATTGTTGGATACAGGACAAGAAGAGTATGAGGATGACTGGTTCGGGTGAATTGATTGATGGATTGTACTACCTAACCACAAAGACCAAGCCTAAGTCCATTGCTGTCAATTCCACCTCTTCTCCTTGTCCCAGCTCCAATACACACATTCCTAAACCTGCTCTATGGCATTTTAGACTAGGACATCTTTCTCATCCTAGATTACTTCTTATGCAAGAATTGTTTCCTTGTATTACAATAGATAAAAATTCTGTATGTGATATTTGTCATTATGCTAGACAAAGAAAACCTTCTTATAAATCAAGTTTGAATAAAGCTTCTTATTCTGGTGAATTACTTCATTTTGACATATGGGGACCAAATTCAATTGCATCTGTTCATGGTCATAAATACTTCTTAACTGTTGTTGATGATTTTAGTAGGTTCACATGGATTATTTTATTAAAAACCAAATCACAAGTCAGTGACATGGTAATCAATTTTGTAACCATGATTGAAAATCAGTTTAAAATTTCTGTCAAAATTATTAGAACTGATAATGGACAGGAATTTCTTATGCCAAATTTTTATGCCTCCAAAGGTATTATCCATCAAACCTCCTGTGTCTACACTCCTCAGCAAAATGGGAGGGTAGAGAGAAAACACCAACACCTCTTAAATGTAGGTAGATCCCTTCTGTTTCAATCCAAACTTCCAAAGAAATTTTGGTCTTATGCTGTTGTTCATGCTACTTTCATTATCAATCGTGTCTGTACTCCCTTACTTCAAAACAAATCTCCCTACCATTTACTATACAAAACATCCCCTGATATTGATCAACTCAAAGTGTTTGGCTCCCTTTGTTATGCTTCCACTATCAATGTTCACAGATCAAAACTTGACCCAAGAGCTAGAAAATGTGCTTTCTTAGGCTACAAGTCAGGCACCAAGGGAGCAGTTTTATTTGATCTTAACAATAAAACCATTTTCACATCTAGAGACATTGTACATTATGATCATATCTTACCCTACCAAAACACTAACCCTGCCACAACTTGGCATTACCATTCACCTGACCTTACTGACTTTTCTGACTACAATCCAAAAATCACTATTTTGCCTTCCAAAGAAGATTCACTAATTTTGCCTGACTTACACATTTCACATGATAGTACAAATATCCAACCTACACTTAGTCCATCTCCTCCTCCTTCACCTTCTGAAATTGTCTCTCCACCCACACCAGCTAACACACCTTCACCTCCTCCATTGAGAAAGTCTACTAGAGTCACTTGTAAACCATCACACCTCTCAGATTACCTGTGCAATCAATCAAGTAGTTCACCTGTCTCATCATCATCAGGTACTCTCTATCCCATCTCTGACTTTCATTCTTATTCAAATTTATCAAAAGTACATGGAAATTTTAGCAAGTCTTTGGTCACACATAATGAACCAAAGGATTATAAAGAGGCAAGTCAGCATCAATGTTGGATAGAGGCAATGATTAAAGAGATTGATGCTTTAAATCAAAACAAGACTTGGATTATTGTTGACCAACCAGCCAACACCAAACCTATTGGAAGCAAATGGGTGTATAAAATTAAACATAAAGCTGATGGTTCCATAGAGAGATACAAGGCACGACTGGTTGCAAAAGGTTATAATCAAGTTGAGGGTTTAGATTTTTTTGACACTTTCTCACCAGTTGCTAAGATTACCACAGTTAGAACTCTAATTGCATTGGCTTCCATTAAGTCTTGGCATCTACATCAACTTGATGTCAACAATGCTTTCTTGCATGGTGACTTACAAGAAGATGTATACCTGGAGATTCCTCAAGGTGTTACTGTCTCTAAAACTAATCAAGTGTGTAAGTTGTTGAAATCTCTCTATGGTTTAAAACAGGCTAGTAGGAAATGGTATGAGAAGTTGACTGGACTGCTTGTTCAACATGGCTATTCCCAATCATCTTCTGATCATTCCCTCTTTACTCTCACTCATGGAGATCAGTTCACTGCCTTATTGGTTTATGTGGATGATATTATCCTCACTGGAAATACTCTAAGTGAAATCACTCGTATCAAAGGTATCCTAGACAATGCTTTCAAAATCAAAGACTTAGGCAAACTCAAATACTTCCTAGGTATAGAAGTTGCTCAATCTTCCAAGGGTATCTCCATTTGTCAACGAAAATACTGTCTTGATTTACTACAAGACACTGGTCTTATTGGATCCAAGCCAGCTGCTACTCCTCTTGATCCTTCTACAAAACTTCATCAAGATACTAGTGCTGCGTATGAAGACATAGCGGGTTATCGTAGGCTTATTGGCAAACTGCTCTACTTGACTACCACACGACCAGATATCTCTTTTGCTGTGCAACAATTGAGCCAGTTCCTCTCCTCTCCAACCATTACTCATTTTGACACAGCATGTAGAGTGGTCAAGTTTCTTAAAGGCACACCAGGACGTGGTTTGTTCTTTCCACGTAGTTCTCTATTACAAATTCAAGGATTTGTTGATGCAGATTGGGCAAATTGTCTTGATACTAGACGTTCCACATCCGGTTATTGCTTCTTTCTGGGTTCATCTCTCATTTCTTGGCGTGCTAAGAAACAAAACACAGTGTCTCGCAGCTCTTCTGAGGCAGAGTATCGTGCATTGTCTTTTGCATCTTGTGAATTGCAATGGCTGCTGTATTTACTGCATGATTTACATGTCTCTTGTGTGCGTGCTCCAGCTTTGTATTGCGATAATCAAAGCGCTATACACATTGCTGCCAATCCTGTCTTCCATGAGCGTACGAAACATCTAGAAATTGATTGTCATTTTGTTCGTGACAAGGTTGCACAAGGTGTCTTCAAGCTACTGCCCATCTCTACTAAGTCTCAACTGGCTGACTTCTTCACCAAGGCACTGCCACCCAAGGTTTTCAATTCCTTCATTTCCAAGCTTGGCATGCTCAACCTTTTTCACAGTCCAGCTTGTGGGAGGGTATCAAATATAGAGTCTTCTACATTGCTTGTATCACAATCTACTCCACATGATAGTAACCATGAGGAACACATAGAGTAGCACTACATATTAGAAGTTAGTTACAAGTTGGTTATAGTTTGTTATGCCAACTCATCATTAGTTGTTAGCTTTCCTTCTAGCTTCTCCTCTACTATATAAGCCTAGGATTGCTTATACTATTGTAAGAATTAACATTTTCTCAATCAATTAGATTTCACTTTACAATGATTCTCAATCTTTTCTTCTTTACTATGCCATCTTTATGAAACTATGAACCCGAGTAATAAAATAGTACTAAATACATTTTATAAACATTTTTCATATGAATATTTCTAAAAAAGAACCAAAAGAAAATTGAAGTATATAAAAAAAAATTGCTTACATAGAAAGCAGTAACTGTTCCAGCAGAATCACCCTCCACAAGCTTAAGATGCACAGTCACTTTCCCAAACATATACTTACTCTTAGATCCAAATCCAGCACCTGCAATGTTACAATATTTTTAGCCATAAGTAACAAAAAAAGAATCAATTTTTTTATTAAACCACCTATTAACAATCAGATCTAACTCTAAATAATCAGTATTAACTTAATGAACATTCTATTTTAGGAAACAACAAGGTTTATTAATTAATAATGTCTCATTCATACAACCTTAAAAAAGCCAAAAAAACATAATTAATTAGTTAGTTAATTAATTAATTAATTACCAGAATAATTGTCAAGTTTGAGTTTGAGTAAATCTCCTTGATGTTCAAAATGGTCCATAGCCCAACCAGGTTGAAAGAGTTCCTCAAATTTAGAACAAGAAACTAACCCAACAAACAAAAAACACACAGAAAATCCCAAGAGACAAGACATCCTAGTCATTTTAGAAAGAAAATGCAGAGACAAAAAAAAAATGAAGAGAAAATAACAAAAAGAGAGGATTTTTATGCTGAACACAATAAGAGAGTGAGTGAAGTGAAGGTTCTCCTCTGAATATGTGTGAGGGGTCACAAGAAGGGTATGATAGTATTTATAGTAACATTTTTAGTATTTAATATTTTAATTTTGTTATTGTTATTTTATTTTCCACGTAATTAATATGTGTGCCATATCACGTGCCACGTAGGGAATTTAAATTCCCAAGGAATTGGACAAAAAATTTATGTGTGTAATAAAAAATGTAGCCGTTGTTGTGTGACCAGTGTTAGCTGGCAAAAGCTGTTTTAAAGATGAGTGGGTTCTGAAAAGAATTATAGCAGATCTTGTCCAATGGGAAGTTGACACGTGGAGAGATACAGCTGGTTGAGTTAAATGTACAGTTGTCATCTGTTGTATCTGCATTTGTAAAATCTAGTACTGCTTTTCAGAGCAAGTGTTGGATTTTAAATATATGAAAAAAGAGCTTTCTCAACATAATTGAATTTATTTGATTCTCTCCTAATTTTTTAATTTGTTTTTTCTGTTTAAGTAGTATAATCGATAGAATTTTATTGTTAAGATGAATAATTGTATCCTCAACCTCTAAATCTTATGGTGAGGGCGTGACATGGAAGCAGAAATGTAATAGCATATATGACTATATTTTTGAGTTTGAAGAGATTATGATACCATTTTAGAATATTTAGTTGAGTTCAATCTTGTAAAATTAATGTATAATGTGACGATTGTTTTCACTTATAAATATATCTTAAGTTGTAACATATCTAATCTCTCATTCGATTTGAGATTTTTAACATTTCAAACCAAATCAATAGTATTAATAATAGTTATATTTGAAAGAATTATATTAAGGTACACAAAATCTTTTGAAGAGTCTTGTTATTAGAGACGAGGGTCTGTCTTTGGAGCAAAGACGAGGCTTCATTTACATAGAGCTTCAAATTGATGTGTTGGTGGTGACGTTGGAGAAGATGGATAACATTGGAGGTAGAGTTTTACTTAGTAGGAGTTGCAGTCTATTTCACATGTATTGGAATATTAGTGTTAAACATGTACACTGTGAAATTAACAAAGTTGCAATGTAATAGACTATTTTGCGGTGTTCCATACACCACACTTCTCTTCCCGATGCGCCTTCTACTATTTTTCTGCAGTCGTATTTAGAAGATATTTTAGGAATGAACAGTGTTACTCATAGCAAGAGCTTTCTTCACGAATGGCTCGCAAACCTCCAATTAAATAACACCATGGACAAAAATCACGGTAGATAATGGGTAAAATTTGTTAGTCTTCTAAATATGTGGCTTAAACTCTCACTTCATAGGGTCTGTTTCGTTCAACGGAGGGGAGGGGAGATATTTTAATGGAGGGAAGGGGAGGGGAGTTGTTTAATTAAATACGTGTTTGGTTCAAAAGAGGGGGAAGATGTATTTTAACAAGGATAATTTTGTCAATATAAACTTTTAATATTCCAACAAGGATAATTTAGGATTTTAACAAATTAATTAAGGGTAATTTTATCAATATAAAAAATTAGATTTTAGTTTCCCTCTCTTCCCTCAAAATCCCCCCAAATTAGGAGAAACAAAAATTGAACTATATTACCTCCCCTCCCACTCACAAAAAATTGAACCAAACATAAGTTTTTTTTCTCACGCATTGCTTGGACTTAATAAAACACAAGTTTTTTTTTAATTACTTAATTTGTTTATATATTTTTCCTACATTATTATTCTTCCCCACATGCCATAAAACGTGATGATACTACTAATTTTAGTTGTTGGAGAATTGTAAATTTAATCCTAATTGTCTCTTTACACGAATTTGAAGTGGGTTCTATTTATCCGCTTTGTGTCCCCTTTTTTAATTTGCTTTTGCCGACCTCATTTCCAGCTGGACACTAAAATATCACACTTACACTACCAAATGCTTACTACTACTACTACCCTCTAAAATAGTATTCCTAAATTTTATATTTATTAAAAGATTTAATAAGTTATCTCAAAAATAATAATTTTTAAATAAGTGTAATTAAACGATTTCAAAACAATATCGGAATTTTATTTTGAAAGAAATTTTGAAATTGTTTTTATATGAAATCAAAACTTTTTTTCTCACACAAAAAATTTAAGACTTTTTCTTCGGCAAAATATCATAAATTTGTTTCCGAAAAAATCGAAAACTTGTTTTAAAAATAAAAAGAATTTCTTCATAAACCAATTTTTGAAAACTAAAATAAATAAACCAAAAACTGGTTTTAAAATCCAAAACCAATTTTTTTGTTACCATCATATTAGTACGGAGTTTCCACCGTTATTAGTGATGACTAATATCCGTCGGAGAACTTGTGGGGAACATAAAGTGGGTTATTCCTTCTCAATCGAATTTTTTCATACGCTTGGGCTAAAAATCGAACTTATAATTACATGTTTAAAGGGACAGAACCCTTACCAATTGGACCAAAACTTAAAAAACTTGTTGTAAATGTCTTATAAATATAGGCCGGTTTGTTTCAGATTTTTTGGCAAATTTATGGTTTACAATGTTATGGTTTACAATGTATTAGTAACAATTTAAAAAATTATCCAAGTTTGTGAGATCTGCAATTGATCAGAAATTCAAAAGATATACTGCTATATTGATTTTAAAATTGAAAATGGAATTATGTAACGTGTTGGTACTTGAATTGGAAATTATCATCTGGCTTTATCTTGGCTGTATTAGTCCTACAATAATTGTACGGTTCATGGACTGGTCCCTTTTCACAAAGTAGTAGATAAAGACAGGGTAGCACAATTCCAGAAAGTATACTAGTACTCACTTTACTAGCAATTATACGATATTGGATCATCTCTTTCACTTTTCTCTCCACCTCTCTTTTTTCTCTATCTCTCTCTTAATCTTACTTTCTCTCATGATTATTTTAAAAAAAATTATTGAAGAGAGAGAATGAAATCAAGAGAGAGATTGAGAGAAAGAAGAGAGATGGAAAAGAAAGTGAATGAGAGGATCCAAATCCCAATTATACGACCATAGATTCTCTTAAAAAAAAAAAATCTCAAATATTTTCAATTTTTATATCTTAACAATTAATGGTTTTGTTCTGTCAAAAAAAAAACAATTAATCATATTTATAATTCAATGATCTACCAAATACATCACTTTTCCAATGTACCAAAAAAGTCAAATTTGCTTATAATAATAACCGGAAAGAATATTATTTATGAAATTTAATTATTGTGCACTGACGGTGTAAAACTTTTTTATGCATACATCCAATATAATATACCAATCCAGAACTACATTTTCTCACTGTTTAGTTCTAAGAATCTCCAAAGGAGAATATATTCGCGCATGCAATTGCCTATTCATTTACAGGATTCCTATTGGGAATGAGACGTGACGAATTTATTTAAATTGAGGTTGGTGTTTTTTTACAATTTTTTTGTTTGTTTTTTTCTTTAAAAAATGTTAGCTTATATATTTATCTTTTTTTTAATGTATCATTATAATTAGTGTCACAGGTACACTAGTTAATGAAATAAAAAAAAGAAATTTTAGAGATTGAGTGCATAAACATGAGTTTTGAAAATATTTTACGATATTTAATTCTCTAACTAGTGTATCAGAAATCCTAATTATCATTTTTTTATTAACTAATACTCTCTTATGTTCATTGAATAATTAATGTTATATCTAATTTTATTATTGTTCGGATACATCAGTTAGTCAATAAATTCGAGAAATAATTTTTGAGGGAGTAACAATTTTTATTTATTATTTGAGTTTTCATTGAGGTATGATCCGAGTTGGATGACAACTCAAAGTTTCAATTCAAGTACCAAACTCAATTGAATTGCATTGATGGTTTCTTGCAGCACAATACTATACTAAAAGGGATCAGAAATGTGTAAGAGATTCTTAAATTATCACTGTTAAGTGATGTAATGCTACGATGGGAGTAAATTATGAAATGGGGGGCCTCTGAAAAATGCAATGAAATTTATGGGAGTTAAGGCATAAGGGCAATCATCAGCATGGTAGTTTTAGTCGCAGAAGTAAGCTCCTCCTTTTGGTTTAAACTTAAATGTGAAGCATCGTACTTTATCCACTTCAACAAGTTTTATCAGCCTCGTTAGTTAGTAAATGTATAGGTTTTGTTTGGTAAAAATAACGGATAGGTCGTCTTTGAGATTTTGAGTGTTCTTGTTAGAATTTTGAAAAATGATGTATTAATAACATCCTAACCTCTGCCTATTAATCTTTAAAAATCACCCTATTTGTATTTTTTGGTGCAAAATTATTATTAATAATATGGTTCATAATCAAAATTCTTAAATAAAATAATTTTTAGTTGGAATCAAAACAAAACTATTTAATCTAATCTACGATATTGAAAAGACAACAAAATACATTTTCTAATTCTCATTCAGTGTTATTTCACAAAATCAATATGATTTTGTGGAATAAATATGTATATATATAGGGATTTAAGTGGATCAGAAAAATTTGATTGAACCGGCGATTCAAATAAATCTAAACTGAAAAAAAAAATCGATTTTTATAGTTCGGATAAAAACTGAACCAAACCAATTGAAAACCGATGTGGTTTGATTCGGTTCTCAGTTCCAGTTTTAAGAGTCAATGGACAACTGAATCAAACCAATATATTTATATATTGTTAAGTTAATAATTTTTTTAGGCAGCCTACGTCTATTAAAAAAACATATTCAACTACTTGTAAAAAAAAAGTCTTGCTCACTCAACCTCGCAATACAAACCCTAACTTTATTGCTCACTCAACATCGCAATACGTCACCCTATTGTGATTTCTGATTTTTGTTTCGATTTATTGATTTTTGTTGTTCTCACCTCATCCTTAGGCTCACAGGTACTGATTTTTGTTTCGATTTACTCTTAAACTTTATTTTGTTTCGATTTACTGATTTTTGCTGCTCTCACATCATTCTCAAGCGCTACTATGTTTTTGTGATTTTTGATTTTCATGATGTGTACGAAGCATTGGCGAGCGATTCAAGTTAGAATAGACTTGAAGTTTTATTTTTGTTGAAGAACTCATGAACTTATTAAGAACTTATGAACTTAATTTTAATATGGTTGTATTTTGTATTTGATGAACTTATTAACTTAATTTCAATATGGTTGTATTATGTATTTGATGAACTTATGGGGAAAAAATATATCGGAAAAAATAATAGCATGAAATATATCGGAAAAAAATGCAATATAAAACCGACTAAAGTATTTGAACCAAACCGATAAGTTTAGTTCGGATTCATTTTTGAAAAACACTAAAAATTGAATCAAACCAAACCAATCGAAAGTTTATTGGTTTGAAGATTAAATTCACTCAAAACTAATGCAAACCGGTCCAATTACGCTCTTAGCTATATACAAAGTATAGAATGCACACAAGTCACACCACCACACATATATCATATGGGAGGTGAAATTGAAAACATGTTTTATTATCGGGTGACGTCGTCTCCAATCCATAGTCTCAAAATCTGTGAAACTCTGTCTCAGGCTCAGGCTCTGGTTAGAACTAGAAGACGTCATATGACTAATATTTATATGACCAATATAATGAGCAAGATTGCTACTAGTGGCATTGTGCTATATATGCTTTGCTGAATGTGGTGCAGAAAAGACACGTGAAATATGTCATTTGCCTCATCAAAGGAAAGCCTATAACACATGGTCAATGATAATGGTGGTGATAATGATAATAATGCATATTTCGTCCGTCCCAAATTAATTGACACAGTTGACTGTTTTACGCATGTCGATACATAATTTTGACGATTAATATTTTTAATTGTATTATAGTAAAAATTATAAAAATTTGACATTTTAAAAATACTCATCGAGACGAATCCAACAACATCTTATATGCTAATATTTATTTTTATTTATTAGTAGAAAAATATGGTCAAAACAATATGTGCGAATAGTGCAATATAGTCAAATGTGACAATAAAAATTGGACGGAGCGAGTATTATACTAAGAAAAATGTTACTAATATATTAAAGAGTTAAATGTAGTTGAAAGAAAAAAATTCATGTTATGGTGTCCACAATACATAAGGTGAAAAAAGGAGTATGTGTAACTTGTGGCACGTGATTGTTGGATTGGATCTAGTCTTGAATCATGTTGTTGTGTGATTTGGAGTGGTCTCTACCTTCTCCCACCCAATCTTGTCCTCTGTCAGAATTCCTAGTCGTGGACACTGGACACAAATGGATTTAGATGTTGCAGGAAGGGAAGGACCAGTCTAAGGGATGGCAACTTGGTAAGTGATGTAGCTATTTTAGACTTCACGTTTATTGGAGTAATTATTAAATTTATAATTTTAATTTAAACTTTTTATTGAAATTAATAATTTTAGTTTACATAATATAAATCTTACTCATTATTACTTTTGGTACAAAAAAATTAACCAAACTTTGTTAATGTGCTTAATATTTCTTTTTTTGTGTCTTTAATATTGTAAAAATTAATCAGACTTTAAAAGACATAAAATTTTGTTGTTAATTTTTAAAAGACCTCATATCAAATTTCGTCTTAAGACTCTAAATTGGTTGAACGGGTAGAAAGACTAAATTTGGTAACGAAAGTAAACTATAGGTTTTTATTTTTATTTTGAAATGTAGGAACAATTATTAAAAAGTGATTAAAATATAAGAACAAAAAATATATTTAACCCTTAACTTTATAAAAATGTAATGTAAACTATATAATTTCGAATTAATGATAAAGTTATAACGTGTAAATGCATGTTTTTTGTGGAGATTCTCGTCCCTAGACAAACTTAGCTGTATTCTTTAATTTACACCCGTTTATTTAAAATTTATTTGTGATGTTTTAATGATGTTCGTACGTAAGCTTTTCTAAAAAATAATTGTTAGAAAATATTTTTTATGTTGAAAATAAAATTGTTATTTATATTAAATTTTGAAGAAAAAGGTTGTTTATGGTATCCATACTTTATTTAACCATATTAATGAAACTCTATTTTATCGTTTATAATTTTTATAACTGACACTCAAGTGGGACAGTCGTGTTATGGGTGACCTTATTGCACGACTTTTTAAACCATAATTAGTAATTTTTTAAAATGTTTTTAAAGAATAATTTCTAAATTATTTATCTCAAGAGAAGTTGTAAAATGACTACTAATATCAATTAATTAAAATCTCACTTTTTCATTTGGCATAAACAAGTCCCCCTAAAAGTATCGGTCTTGGCTTGAAGGCTACTTCGCAAAAGGCTTCCAACTAAAGACAACTTGGTGGAGCGCAACATTATATCTCTTGACACTTGTTTTTGTGTGAATGGATGTGGTGAACCGGAAACCGCTAACTACTTGTTTCTTTCCTTCCTGTTTTTACACCCTTGTGGACTCTTGTTCGTTCTTGGTTAGATATTGACTCAGCTGATACATAATTGTTACAGGATCATTTTGCTCAGTTTGTTGCTTCATTACAAGAAATTCTGCTATTACTCATGGAAAAAACCGTCGGTAATTCACAAAAGCCGTCGGTAACGTTGAACTAGTGACGGATTACCCACGGCCACAGAGTGGTGGGAAAAAGCCTCGAAGGAAATTTTTACCCACGGCCAAAAAGCCGTCTGTAATTTACCGTCGGCTTCACCATGAGTAATCTGTGGGTAAACATAATTTCAACAACAACTTGTTTGTCTCGATTTACCCACGGCCGAAAAGTTGTCTGTAATTTACCGTCGGCTTCACCATGAGTAATCCGTGCGTAAACATAATTTCAACAACTTGTTTATCTCGATTTACCCACGACTAAACCATCAATAACGTTACCCACAACTAAACTATCAATACATTACCCACGGAAAAACTATCTATATAACATTCGTGTTTATAGGAAAAAAACTACCCAAACTTAATTGTACCTAGCCAAATATATATCACCTGGTTGCCATAATAATTATATAATTCATACCACATTCACTGATATCCAATCAACAAAAGTAAAAATAGACCAAAATTAAACTTAAATTGTAGAGAATTAACTTAATAATAGTAATAATAATTATATAATTTCACATTCACCAGTATGTAATCAACAAAAACAAAGACATACCAAAATTTGATAATTTTTATGTAACGATCAATCCAGTTTGACATAAAATTAATCCATGAGTCTAGCGTAAAAAAGTAAGAATAAAACATAATCTAATCATTTAGGCTGTCGACAGACTCATCCATGCTGTCAGAGTCATCTTCCTCATAATCTCGATGACGACGGTGTTGGTTACCTTTGATGCAAGAGACACTCTGTACCAGTTTCTTCATTCCTCTCTCTAAATTCTTCGTGCGTTGATTTGCTCTCTAATTAACCTCATCAACATACTCCATCATCTCTCCAATATCATGTGTCTCCATCAACGTCTAACTGCTCCAATATTTTCTAACACAAGATAACATAAACAAGCTATACAGTTACCTCTGTACTGGCTAGTGGCTACAGCTTCCTTGTCATAACAGTTGGCAACCAAGTACAAAAATTCTATGCCACTCTTTTTCCCACACATGCCGCATGATAGCACGATGTTGAGTTCCTTGAGCTGTTGTCAATGGCGGATGTCGATTTGCTTTACAAATTGGCTATGACGATCTGAATTACCAAAGATAGTGCATATTAAAGAAATATGACTGATTCCTTGATTCCATGTTTTCAGTGGTAACATGCTGGAAAAGGAAAAAGATAAATATGTGTAAGCTAAAATTAATTAAGAGAGAGAGAGAGAGAGGTAAACCATGATATTGGTATTAATGAAATAGCCTGAATACGACCAAAAAGAAGAAACCATGACATCTAGTTGATGATTTGTCAACAAATGAACATACCTTTAATTGGAAATCAAACAACAAAGAACATTGAATCCTATCTAAAGATACAAGTTCACCTTCATTTGTTCCCACTTTGTGCTAGGCATAATAACCCTCTATTTGCTGCTATTTATATCCTAAAAAGATCCCTTTGTTCCCAAAGGACTTGAGAAGCGAGATCTCACGAATCTAGTAATGTGAGTCAGGATCTAACATCAAACACTGACTCAAACCAGTTAGTGTATGACTCAACGAAAAATTCATGCAAAAGTGTATGACATTAATAAAACCAAACAGAGCATAAAACCAAGTTAGAACAATTACCTTCGGTATGTAAACTGAAGAAACCCACTTAGAAGCCGTCACTGTCAGCGCCGGTGTGACTGTCAAGTTCAATATAGGACCGCGCTTCCTCTCATTTAGACATCATGCTATACATGGTTAACTGGAAAGTAATTTGAGTATTAAAATTGAGATTTTAAGAGGCCTCCTCATTAAAATTAAATCATATTCATATGAAGTCCATCATATTCAATTGATATACATGTTTGATATTTTTTCTTTCTTAAGAGCCTAAAATTTCTATGCACGACTTTGAATAATAGTAATATCCATCACCAATTAGTAAAGCAGCAATTCATTACCCTGTATATATTCAAACATTTCTATCTCACAACATAAATTCATTACCCTGTATATATTCAAACATTTCTATCTCACAACATAAATTCATTACCCTGTATATATTCAAACATTTCTATCTCACAACATAAATAGTGTTCAAATGCAATTTAAGGGGAGTATTTCATGCTACAGGATTTAGAGGTTACATAGAATATTTCAATCAATAATGCCACAACAAAATCCATGCATAGAGCAAAGTAATCGAGTACCTATATCGATTATATCAAATTCAAGAGTACCTAGATCGATTATATCAAATTCAAGAGCATGAAATATGTGAAAATTGAGCAAAAATATGAACATTTGGTACTCTATCTATGAAATTCCAATTGATCGAGACAATTATTAGACAAACCTTTGTAAGAGAACTTCTTATTGTTCAGCAAAGCCTTGAAGATGAATGTTATAACAAGTCCCCAAATTTCTAAGACTATGTTTGGACCAGTGATTACAATAGTGAGTCTACACCAAACCTTGACTAGAAGCCAAATCCAAAGAAAATCACCAAGTAACACAACTTCAAAATTAGGAACATAAACCTGTAATACATCAAGCGTCCTCTTCCTCTCAGATCTACCTCCTCCCTCTCGTACATCAAGAATAATCTTCCTCTCTGATGCTCAACATATACAAAATCAAAAGAATGTTATAGAAAATCACTTTGAACCAGAAAACATGTGTTCGGAACCCTAAAAATAGACTTAATGAAACAAAATTGATACCGCAGAGAAACTAGATAATATAATCATCAAGAATCGCGTGAGATATGGAAGGTCAACATAGATGTTCATTGCTCAGTGAAGAATCGGTGAGAGAGAAATGAGAATCTCGAGAGATGCTGAAGATCAACGCAAATGCTCAGTGTATCAATGGGAGAGAAACTAGAATGGTGATAGATTTTGCTTTCAGCATCTTCTGTTACACAATCATAAGATTAGAACAAATTGAATGCACCACTTACTGCTACTAGCTTCAAATTTTGTAAAATAATGACAAGTTAGAATTACCTACTTCTCAACAAGTTGTTACAAGAGCCTAATATTAGACATATCTACATCAATAGCTATACTAATGATATATATGTAGCCATAGAATATTTCAATTTCTGACTTAATAATGCATAACACTAGGTTCAACCTTGAACCAATCCCTGATTTGTGCATCCAACCTTAGCCTAAAATTAAGCATGGATCAACACTAACATTCTTCATACTACACTAGTGTATAAAATAATTAAGCCAATTAAGCTAATAACAAACATTGTTATACTTTCATATTCTGAAGACCTTCCTGATTAGTGTGAAATGCATACAAAAGCTATAAAGAAGTAAACTATTGCATGAGGAAAACCTAGGCAAAGTAAAAATCAATTTAAATTACAATCATAAATATCAAATATAAACATACACAATACTGAATCAGAAAATCAAATCTCTACTACTAAAATAACTTGATGATACCTAAAATCAGTTTAATCAGAAAAATGGGTGTTCAGAACCAGAAAAATTTACTTGAAATGAAGCGAAATAAAAAACTCAAAGGAAGTACATACCTCAACAATTGATTTTTGAAATTGACTTGAAAATTAGTAGTGAAATCAAATCAGAAATCAAAACCTCAGCAAGAGATGAAGATTCGGTGAATGATTCGGCCAATTGAAGAAGATGTTAGATTCGCGAGAGATGAATGATTCGGCGAATTGAAGATGAAGATGTTGGATTCGCGAGATATGAAGAAGTAATCGAGCGATTCGGTAAATAATTTTGGCGAATTGAACTACGAAGAGATTGAAAGAGAAAGATGAAGATTCTTCGGTGGAGGATTCATCGAAACTGTTTGGTGCGAGAGTAGCGTTAGCCTTTGGTGCGAGAGATGAAAATACTGTTTATTAGAAAAGCAAAATTAAAATTTCTATAAGTCATATATATGCAGTAGTGAATACTTCAAAGTTTTTCATTGGTCTTATAAAAAAAGGTTTTTGATTGGTCTATATAATTATTGACAACTAAGCCGTGGGTAATAATTTTAAAAAATTCACAAAAAAAATCTTAACTTTATAGATGGTTTAGTTGTGGGTAAGTCGTCGGTACTTTAAAAATTATTCACGGCCATATAGCCGTGGGTAACTGTTCGTGAGTAATAAAGGGATTTCTTGTAGTGTTCTTTCTTTCTTATATTCAAGACTGGAGGAGTATAGTTTTAATTATGGCAATGTGACATAATAATTACAAATTCATTTACTGCGCACAATATCCCAAAAGTCACCCCTTGCACTTACTTACAAGAGCGTCCAACGACTACACATAAATTTCTTTACAACTACAACTTTTAGTGTAAAAGTGTTAGGAGAGATAATGAAGAGAGATAATATGGTAGGGATAAAGACTAATTTGACCTTAAAAATAAAGTAAATGTATGTGAATTTAGAAATTTTGAATATAGAGAATCCAAATCCAAAAATGTGAACTCATAAAATAATATAATTGAATACATGAGTGAAAAAATTCTACAATGTCAATAAATACAAAAATTAAATTATTTTATAAAAATGCTCTATGTATTCTATAATAATCGTCACTTTTATTAAAAAAAAATCAAAATGAATGTCATTTATAACATAACTAGGATGAAACCCGTGCGTACGCACGGGTCATGGCGTTGCGGCGATCTTTTTGTACGATAAGTATATATTTTAAAGTAAAAATAATGATTAATGTTACATTACATAATTTAATTTTGATTTACACTTTTTTATTAAGATAATGCAAAAGATATTAATAGATTAAATTATAATTGGTCGAATATTGTATAGTTCGAAATTAGTCTCGTTATAAAATTACTCATTAGTGAAGCGTATTACTAAAATAAGGGTCCTCATAGAAATTATACAAACATAGACACACGTATTTATATATATGAATAGAAATATAGGTCCCGGCAAAAATTATAAAAAAATATGCAGCGTATTAATATATGAGCAGAGATATAGATCGCGGTGAACTCTAGATCCATGTAGAAATTATAAAAATAAAAAACAGGCACTTGTATTAATATTGAGTAGAAATTGTTCCTGCTTAATTCTATAACTTCTTTCTTTGTGATATTGATTGAGGTTCTAATTGTCTATTGGTCTCTCCCTTTCCCTCTGCTGGTGAGGGGTTTTTATAATGTAATTCGATATAGCGGTTATTCATTTTTCCCATGAAGTGTACGTGGGATCGTGGCTTTGAATGGATGGGTGGATCCTATGATTTAGGAATATCAAGGACGTGCTTATTTCCATGTGACGGTTTATGGCTGAATGGACTGGGCCGTAATGGTAGGGGCGGCTAAGGCCCATTTCGCCTCATGATGGACTGTGGAGTTGGGCTCCGGATTTTCACGTGTTTGGGCCTTACACAATCTCGCCCGGTCCAGAAATATAGGTCTCCATAAGAATTATAAAATAATATGTACTTATATTTATATATGAGTAGAAATATTGCTCCTTGTGGAAATTATAAAATAATAGGGACACATATTAATATTTGAGTATATTAATATATGAGTAAAAATATTAGCCATGTTAGAAATTATAAAAAAAATAGACACGCATAATAAAATATGAGTCCTCGTCGAAATTATAAAAAATAAGCGTACGTAATTATACAAGTCTCCGTTGAAATTATAAAAAAGTAGGCACGCATATTAAAATATGAGTAGAAATATATGTCATCATAGAAAATAATAACTTTATCCCTAAATTTATATAAGTGTAATTGATTATTTTAATATTTTACTAACTTAAAAATGTTGTAAGTTGACAATGTACCCCTTAGTTTAGTTAAGTGTCAAAAAATAAAAAAAAGTAAGTAGGGGTAATTTTGAAACTTCCATAGTATGTTCTTTTATTAAATTTACATGATTACATGATAGTATATTCTTTTATTAAATTTACATGATTTAAAATATAAAAATTCGTCTTATAATGAGTCATATCGAAATTGGAATGCAACGACACATGTTAAATAACAAATTTAATAAAAAATTATATTTTATCAACCAAAAAAATTATATTTTTTTAAAAAATTATGTATAATTATCATAAATGTTATTTTATAATTTTTTATGGGGCTATTTTATTGTGTTTTTTTGGTCAAGTAGATCAAAGACTAGAAATTCCACCCTTAAGGGTGGAAAAGTGGGATGACCGGAGTTTGAATTTCGGCCCCCTGCATATATAATGCATTGCTCTACCAACTGAGATAAATTCAGGGACATTTTATCGTTTTATGTACTACTAAATATTTAAATTGATTAGATTATGAGGACCGGAATTTATCGGATGTTCCCGGAGGAATATATATAATATGTGTGATTTTTTTTTTGGTTACATATAATATGTGTGATATGATGTAGTGCTTTTATATTTATATTTTAAAAAATAAATAAATACAACATAATTTAAATATTTTAATCCAGTAAAAAAATCTTAACAAACTATTTAATTATAAAATAAAATTGTGTAAATATCGAGGTCTTACATTCTATCCATCTAAAATAGTTTCGTCATCAAAACTGCAGGGTCTTACAAAATTTCCATCCAATCTCTTAGAAAGAAAAGACATACCAGGAAATTGATACATGATTGAAAGGTGGAACGATGCCAAATAAATGAAATCAGAATAACTTAAATATTTGACAATGAAATAAAGGTTTATAGGAAAAATTGAGGGAACCCTACATCAATGAGTGTGAATCGTTTAGAACTTGTTTCAGAATGGGCCAAGCCCAATACATGTGGCCCAGGCACTATGAGCCCATTTCAAATTGTATACCATCTCAATGACTTCGAGTACAAGCTAGAGATAATAGACGCCATTGTTCTCGTGATCTTCCCACAACGAATACTCCCCTACAATGCTGGTTAGAATCGTTGGATCCATCTCAATGGCTCCCCTCGCTCCATGTCAGTTGTCACAAATAGTTATAACGATCTCTCCTTAGATTGACTTTTAATTAGGCGCCCCTAATCCATTTGAGTCTTAGATTGACTTTCAATTTCACTTGAATAGGTCTCCATCTGCATTAGTGCATCAACCGACTTAAGATCTTTACTTGATAATGTAGACATTTCATCTCGAGTCTCATATTAACTTTTGATTTGATTTAATTAGGTATCTAGGAAAAAAATCAAAGTAACAGGTCGACTAACCTACAAACCCTAAGACCACGGGCGCGGCAACAACGAACAAAAAATCAAGAAAACTGCATATCTCAAGAAATTTGGAAACAATCAGAGATCAGGGCCAAAGATGAAAGAAAAATGGAGAGATTGCAAAATCAACATCCAAAAAATCATCACCTTAAAGATTCACCACCCACCACCTATAACTCAAGAACTAAAGCCAACACAAGTAACATCACACATCAAAGATGACATCTAGAAGCAATCAGAGATCAAAAAATCATCACCTTAAGGGTTCACACCCACCACCTATAACTCAAGAACCAGATCCAACACAAGTAACATCACACAACCACGAAGGCGCACCGAAAGACAGCGACATAACAGTGGAAGAAATGGAAGGCCGCCGACAAAAATGGGGTAAAACAACCCCAAAGGGGTGAAAAGGTGGTACGTGAGGACGAGCCTCATTGCACCACCGCCCACCAAGCCTGCATCAGAGCAAGAAAGTTTGGATTTGAAGGGGATATGAATGACGATTGTTGTGTTTTTAGAGAGAACTCAGATGAATAGCTAAATATTTAAAATATCTCTGCTTTCAAACTCATGTGTACTCATCACATTTTTTAAAAAGTTTTTGTATTAATATTCATAATATTATAAGAATCACTCTCAAAAAAAAGTTTTTGCAGTCATTTACATAAAAGCATAAAAAAAAAAACCACAAAAATGAGTTTAAAATGTTATTTCTAGGTTCATTTTTCCGTTTATGTTATTTTGAACTTTTGGTGATTAAAATTGTGTGCAGAATATTTTTTATATGGACTAATAGTACAATAAAAATTAAGTAGAACTAACTTATAAGTTTCCCACTTTGCAAGAATTAAAAATATATTAACGACAACTATAGATATTCGATAGTGATCAAAATTATATATACGTGCAATGATCAATAAGTTCTTATATTTTGTGACGGAAGAGTATTATATTTTTAACTCTATCTTACCATATATTTATCATACCCGACAATCAAAGAGAAATAAGTGACCAATTAGGAAAAAAGAAAAATCATGTGACAAAATAAGAACAATAACAAACAAACACTCATAAATGTTTCACGAAAACCAAAACATACAACAACAGCAGATCCTGTTCAGCTTTGTTGGCACTTGATTATCTAGCTAATAAGCTATAATCCGGAACTCAGATGTACGAGTTTGATAGACTTTTTTTCTTTTTTTTTGTGATTTGTATATCTAATGTGCGAATTTGTGAAAAAGAGTATTTTGAAGTCGTGTAAGTGATTTTAGTGACAATTTTGTTCCAGGTTTACTGCATCATCACGCGTTTGGATCTATATAGGAGGACCAAAGTCACCAAACAACTGAGTTATCAAATCAGTATTGTGATTCGCTAGCCCTTCGTTTTCCACTCGCAATTCTCGAACTTGGTTCCTGAGATTTTGGTTCTCCTCGTTGAGTTGTGCAACCTGTGTTGGCAAAGCTGCGACATTCACGTTCTGAGCATTTTCTGGTAGCTGCTGATTCATTAGCTCTTCTTTTTCCGCTTGCAAAGCTTGAATCTGGTTCCTGAGATTTTGGTTGTCCTCGTTGCGTTTTGCAACTTGTTCTGTCAAAGCTGCGACATTGTCGTTCTGAGTAGCAATTTGTTGGTTTAGATTGTCAACGGTATTCTCTAATTGAGCTATCGTGCCTTCCAGTACTAGGTACGCAGCATGTACTCCACCGATAGGATCTTGATGTATTTGCTGGGATTCCCAGATAATTGCTCGTGCACATCGTGGACCTTCACCTCGCTCGTGAGCATCTACCATCCTGCGCCGAACGTGGGTGTACGTAAAAGCTTTCACAGCTCTATTAATCTGATATTCCGCTGTAAAGAGATTCCTGGTAGGACAATCTGTTGAGAATAATGTCTAAATATCTTTTTGAAGATTTTAGTCTTAAATATAATTTAGATTTATATTTTAAATAAAATAATATTAGGATTTAAGATTTATATTTCAGTTTACAATATTTAACATTTGTTTAAAATGTTTAGAATTAGTTTGTTTTTAAATTATATGATTTGTTTTTATGTAGCTCTATATATATAGAGTCATCTAGTTATGAATAATCATGAAAAAAGAAAAACAAGAACATGAGAGTTTTCTCCATGTAACAATCTATTTTCTTCTCCGTTTTCTCCATCAAATATATCCCACCAAATTCCGCAATACCCAAAAACACAAAAAAAAAACCCCTATCAGTGGCATCAGAGCGCCATCGTTCAGAAGGACCTGTGAAGATGGAAGAAGGAGAAGATGAAGATGAAGACGAAGACGAAGAAAAAGAAGAAATCAAGAGAAACCCATAACCAAAAATCATAACCATAACTACATCTTTATATGTTACATGAAATATGCACATGTAATAACCCATAACCAAAATCAAAATCAAAATCAAAACCAAAATCAAAATCAAAACCAATACATGAAAAGTATGATACCTACACATGTATTATAACCCCATAACCAATACATGAAAAGTAGGATACATACACATGTATTACAAAACCATAACTCATAACCAATACATGAAAAATATACTCATGTATCATATGAAGATGTAGACAAAAACAAAAAAAAAACATGAATCTCTGGTTGGATACAATACAAAGATATTCAGTCGGGGAGGAGTGTTCAAAAGTTTTTCAATTCAAATCTCAGGTTGGATACAACACAAAGATATCCGGGCAAGGAGGAATATTGAGGAACGACAACAAACAAACAAAAAAGAAAGAAAAAAAAAAATTCAGCACAAATCTCGGATTGGGTACAACAAAAAGATATTCAGTCAAGGAGGAGTGTTGAGAATAATGTCTAAATATCTTTTTGAAGATTTTAGTCTTAAATATAATTTAGATTTATATTTTAAATAAAATAATATTAGGATTTAAGATTTATATTTCAGTTTACAATATTTAACATTTGTTTAAAATGTTTAGAATTAGTTTGTTTTTAAATTATATGATTTGTTTTTATGTAGCTCTATATATATAGAGTCATCTAGTTATGAATAACCATGAAAAAAGAAAAACAAGAACATGAGAGTTTTCTCCATGTAACAATCTATTTTCTTCTCCGTTTTCTCCATCAAATATATCCCACCAAATTCCGCAATACCCAAAAACACAAAAAAAAAAAAACCTATCAGTGGCATCAGAGCGCCATCGTTCAGAAGGACCTGTGAAGATGGAAGAAGGAGAAGATGAAGACGAAGACGAAGAAAAAGAAGAAATCAAGAGAAACCCATAACCAAAAATCATAACCATAACTAAATCTTTATATGTTACATGAAATATGCACATGTAATAACCCATAACCAAAATCAAAATCAAAACCAAAATCAAAATCAAAACCAATACATGAAAAGTATGATACCTACACATGTATTATAACCCCATAACCCATAACCAATACATGAAAAGTAGGATACATACACATGTATTACAAAACCATAACTCATAACCAATACATGAAAAATATACTCATGTATCATATGAAGATGTAGACAAAAACAAAAAAAAAAACATGAATCTCTGGTTGGATACAATACAAAGATATTCAGTCGGGGAGGAGTGTTCAAAAGTTTTTCAATTCAAATCTCAGGTACAAAAAGATATTCAGTCAAGGAGGAGTGTTGAGAATAATGTCTAAATATCTTTTTGAAGATTTTAGTCTTAAATATAATTTAGATTTATATTTTAAACAAAATAATATTAGGATTTAAGATTTATATTTCAGTTTACAATATTTAACATTTGTTTAAAATTTTTAGAATTAGTTTGTTTTTAAATTATATGATTTGTTTTTATGTAGCTCTATATATAGAGTCATCTAGTTATGAATAACCATGAAAAAAGTAAAACAAGAACATGAGAGTTTTCTCCATGTAACAATCTATTTTCTTCTCCGTTTTCTCCATCAAATATATCCCACCAAATTCCGCAATACCTAAAAACACATGTTTGATGGTTTGCCTTACAGCTTATACACTTAACCATTCTGCAAACAGATTGCAGGTTTCTTTAGTGATTTATGTGAAACAAATATAAGACTAAGACAATAAGCAATGAATGCAGCAATGAATGCATACTACAGTACTTCAATCCCATGTCAAAATCTTAGTTAACTATTTCCAATAACATGTAGTTCCGAATCAAATATTTTCACCATAATTTCAGGAATCCTTCTGATACCAATCATATACCTGGTTTTGCAAAATCATCATGGCAGTTCTAACAAACATGCACTAAAATTTTCCAAAAACAAAAATGTGGAATTTGTCCAACATATATACTAATATAAAATCTACTAGATCTGAAATTCTAAATCGAACTCCACATGTAACAGCATAAATTAACTATAGCATTTCAAATTAAGTTATTCCTAACAAAATTAAAAACAGGATCAACCTCACAATAATTTCAGAAATCATAAAGTGCAAACATATACTACTTAAATTATTTAAATAACAGCTATATACATTTCATGATCATGAAATGTAACTAACTAATTAACTATTAGCAACTGGTGAAGTACCTTGAGAGAAAAAGTACTGAGTAGGTGAAGCTGTGTGAATGTAAACAGTCTCGAATTTAGACAAATTCGACGTTTCAGAAACTGACCTAATCTACATAAACCAAAAAATTAAAAATCACTAAATAATTAAAATTAAACTCGTCTTAATAATATGATACAGCGATGACATAAAAATTGAAAAAAAGATGACATAGCAGAATCAGTATAAACTTGCCTTAGCAACGAGATCGCAGAAAAAAGATGTAATTAAACGAATCGATGATCGGAAAAGAATAGTGCAATCAATTCATTTAGAATCGATGATCGGAAAATTACCTGAACCGTAAAAGAAATTCCAGAGGCAGTTAGGAGCTTAAAAACTAATAATCCACACTCGTAACGTACCTATTCACCAAAACACAGAGAAAATTAGAAAGAACATAGAAGATCGAGAAAAGATTACAGAGACGAAAAAAATCATGCAATCGGTGAGGAATAGATAAACTGTACGCGTTCAATAGCAGAAAATAAGTCCGGCGAAGTAGTTGCTTAGTTATTCCGGCGACGTTTTCAAAGAAACAGCAATATTGCAATGTTAGATCAAAGATTCCTAAATTGCTTTAGAATCGCTAATCGGAAACTTACCTCACCGACGAGATGGAAAAGAAATTCGGTAGGCAGTTACGGTGTAAAAAACTAACAATCCAATCCAACGGTACCTTTTTACCAGAATATAAAGAAGATTACAAGATCGAAAAAAGATAATACAAAGACGGAACAAAAATCATGCAATCGGTATAAGAGGAATAAATAAACCGTACGCCGACGAGATAGCAGAAAAATAAGTCCGGCGAAGCCGTTGCTGTGTTAGTTACGGTGTTCCGGCGATTAGTTACGGTGTTAGTACTGTATGCCGGTGAGGGCGCGTTTCGGAGGGAATGGATTTTTTATTTGATTTGATTTCGCACAAACTCGGAGGGAAGGGTTTTACTTGGTTATTTGAACTCCATTTTTTTGAAAGGGTTTTAGACGTATATATACGTCATTAAGTATACCGTACAGGTTGACGTTTCTGTATACGTCCGACTCGTTAGAGAGATTTATATTTTTCTAATAAAATAAAAATTTGGTAACTTAAATAACTTAAATAATTTTTTTTTTGTCCACAAATCCTAGCTCAAATGGTAGAAATACCGAAATTGCTAGTGTCGGACGCTATGACCGGGGTTCGATCCCTGGTCACTCCACTTTGTGTGTGTGAATTTTCAATGACTTTGCCATTTCGTCTACCAACCAAAAACAAATAACTCCGTTTTTTTAAGTGTTATTTTAGATTACTGTCACGAATGTGAATTCACAACTTTTTTTTTGGTTAGTTGTGAATTCACAACTTTAATCAACAATATCTTTAATGTTATATATTATAAAAAATAATGAAAATTTTATATTTTAAAAATATTAATCGAGACAAATTGAACATTATTTTATATGTTGACATTTGTTTTTTTATGTATTAAAAAAAATATGGTTGCCACTAGATTTGGTCAAGTCAAGTGATAAACGATTTGAGTAATATACTAGAGGTTTCGATCCTCAACTCCATTGTAAACAAAAAAAAATATGAACATTAAAATGATCAAAGTATCTTATATGAATATTGTGCACGATTTCCAAACGATACAAAAAAAGGAACATAGGAGTATAAACATCACATGAGGGGATAAAACAAACTTTACCCTATCATTTGTCAATATCTCCTTAATTTTTGATAGTAATTAATTTTATTATATTATTATTATTATTAATTGATTCTTATTAGAGTAAAATTACATACAATGGTTCCATAAAAAAAATTATGGAACACCTCAAAAATCATAACACCTAAAAATGTGAAAATTTTAAAATATCTTAATTTCACAAATTCAATATTTAAATTCAAATTCTATACATTTATGTGGATTAAATTAGATTAAACGTTAAATCAGCGTATATTTATTTTTTAAAATTATAGCTTGTGTATTTTTTTGGGTCTGTAGCTTGTTTATTTTAATTCTAAGTATAATAAATTAGAATAATTAGTTCTGTAGTTTTATTTTTTTACCAAAGAAGAATTAATTATTATAAGGTAAAATAAGAGCTGAAGAATTAAATCAACAACAGAAAAACTAAATAAATCTGAAGTCCTTCGAAAAAAATAAAGAAAATCAAAAGTGACTATGTTTTTTAAAAAGATCAAAATTTATGAATGAATTTGTTCTTATACCAAAATATTACATGAATGTATGTAATATATACAAAGTAAAATTAAATACAAATGATCTTTCTAGCATAATGACATTGCTTATCCAATTAAATTTAAAGGTCACGGGTTGAATACTCACGATTGTCACTTTTCTTATATTTTTTACATCTTAAAAATCATGATAAAACAAAAAATATATTAAAAAAGATTAAAATATATAAATAAAAAAATGTCATGTAAAAAAAAAAGTAAAAAAAAGAAAGAAGTTACGCACATTTGAACCGCCGGTTTGAATAGACCACTGGTTCTCTGGGTTTTTTGGCTACGACTGGCCGGTTCTGACCGGTTTGATAACATGGATGGTTTGACATTCAGACCAAACCGGTTACCCCTCCGGTTCGCGGTTCAAGCGGTTCGACTGACCGATTCGATCCGGTTTTTAAAACACTTGCGTTGATCTCTAACCTAAACAATCTAAACCAGAAAAGAAAAAAAAAAATACCAAAACCAATAAAATCATTTGCTCAAGCTGTTTCAAATGTATGTGAAATTCCCTTGTCGCAACTACATCAAACATGCATTAAGGGCGATCGTTTTGCCATCTTAATCCCGGAGGAGGAATGTGATGCAGGAGTAGATGCAATGCAAACATAACCTACATGGAAGAATCATTTGATCCAAATGTACGAGTCCAAATCCTCTCCATTTCGGCACTTAATGGCAATCTCCTTTTCTTTTCATAACCAGCTGACATGTGGCAAAATGAAAATGAATGGCTCAAATTTAATAATCAATTCATTTTAAAATTTGATAAAATAGAAAAGGAATAGAAAACGAAAAGGCGCGTTGTTGTTCTTCATCCCTCAGAATTCCTAAAATCTTCAAGTTTCACTACTTGCCATTGTCATTAGCCGTTGCTTGTTGTTTCGTTCAAGTTTCACTACTTGCTTCGCCGTCACTTCGCCGCTTATCGTTCTATCTCGGCCTACGGTTTTCTACTATCACTTTGTCCTCGAATGGTTAAGTTGATAAATAGAGAATATGTTGGCTAAGAAGTCTACTGATGTAGAATCAATTGGAATACCTCATGTTTCCATATCAATTTCATCTGGAGAAATAGACAACAATGTGGACACTATTGATGTTGGTGGACCAAGAGGCATAAAAAAGAAAGACTGCTTATGTAAGGCTAGGAAGAGACCCACTTCTTGGGTTGAAAAAATGGCAAGAAAGAGAAAGGGAAATCAATTACGGAAAATGAAAATGCCTGGAAAAAAAGAAGGTAATTTACTTGTTACTAATTTCTTATATTTACAATAACTATGTAGTAAATATTAATTCTTATGTGTATTGACTATATACATCCTATTTAATTTGCAGCAACCATTGGCATTGGGCTGTAGTTCAATCTCTTGGGCTGCAGTTCAATCTCTCCATCTCAACATCATCTAATTGGGAATGCAAGTCAACATGGGACTGCATATCAACATGGCGCTGCAAGTCAACATGGAACTGCAAGTTTACATAGTACTGCATATCAGTATGAGACTGCATTTCAGCATGGGGCTGCAAGTCTACATCTGAATTTAAGTGAATATGAATATATAATTCAACAAGGGACAAAAATTCAAATGATCCAAACAAGCCAAATTGATACTTTGGGGATGTACAACTTCTTTTGAATATTTTTGCATGCTAATTTCATCAAAGAAGATGAGGATCTTATAGGGGACTTGCAATGTTTATTTTGAAATATAATTTTTTTTAGGGACGTCTAATGTAATGTATTACAAGCTTATGTCAAAATTACTAGATTGAGTGAGTACTAATTTAAGCCATTGATGTAAAACATTTGCTGGTTTAAAGCATTTCATATGTAATTTGCTTTGTTACTTCTATGAGCCCATTTTATATGTCAAAATTATTGAATTTAAATGTTGGAAAATTGTTTTCAACATTGTTGTATTCCAAGTTTATATGTATCTTTACAACACACACTTAAAGTGTATATGCATCAGTTACTTATTGGAAAATAGATTGAAACACCTAGGGATATGGCCTAGTAATCAAATTCAAATAGAGTACCATTACTCTACTAGTGAAGGAGGAAATCGTCAATTGGTTACCAAAATATTTGAATAGCATTATGCTTGATTACAATACAACAATACATGTAGCAGTAGTACAACTCAACAAGCATTGTGCTTTAATATTCTAATTAAACTAGCCTTAAAGAAAAAATAGCCACCCATTTACACAATCAGGCTAAGAAAAAAATACTCACCCAATTACACAATCAGGCAAAAACAAGCTGAAATTCTGGCACCTACTGGGGACAGATGTTAAGACAGAAGCTATAACACTTGTCGTATGTAACCAGTTGTAAAGCTAAGACAAATGCTCTAGCGTATGTCCACAGTAGTATATAATGAACAATTAAAACAACAGACAGTAAACGTAAATAACACAGAGAATTGTTGACCCAGTTCGGCGTAAACAACGACCTACTCTGGGGGCTACCAAGCCAGGAAGGAATCCACTATAATAGATCTAGATCTAAGCCCTCAGCAAACATACAAGTTTACGACTTATATCCTAGACTCTACCCGTGCTAAATCAACCTAGGAACTCCTAAGTTTGAGACCCCGTCTCACTTCCTTTCAATCACACACCTTGTGATTATAACAATTATACAAACAATGTGGTTTCACTAACCAAATTACAAATACGGCTTAGGAGAAGTTTCACAAATTACAAACCAAAACAGTTCTAAGCTTGCATCAAGTAGACACAAGAAAGGATCACAATTAACAAGACTCAAACCCTAAAACTATATTCTTCAAATACGGCTTCAATAGTCTTTAGGTTTTTAGTCTTCACATATATATATGACCTGGGTTAGCATGTGCTAGGTCTTCATCTTGGGCTTTAAACTTCATCTGTCCTTTTTCAAAGTCCAGCACACATGAAATGGAAAGAATCACTTGTTTCCATAAATGGCGTAGCATCTTCTGGAAATACTTCTTGGTGCAGCCGCCTTATAAACCCTTGTTTAAAACGTGCGCCTTGTTGTATAAGAAAGACGGAAATATAGCAAAGGCGAATCTTCAAAGATATGGCGCGCAAATAAAACATTAATTACCGGCATGACAGATGTTGTACCCACATGCTACGGCATCTGGTCCAACATCTTGCTAGAACATGTTTTTGCAAAATGAGGCCAACTTACAAAACACCAACAATTTCCCCCTTTGGCAAATTTTGGCTAAAACAATCTAAGACAAGTTCTGGAGGGATGTAGTACATACCTTCCTTCAAGTCAACGCAAACACACAGCTAAGAAAGAAGATAATACATTGTCACATTATTTTCAAAAAAGGTCTTCAAGTGAGAAATAATGAACAAGCAACATCAGAGGCATGCAACAATGGAAATACACAACTTAGCCTCATAGAGTACAAGATAGGAGAGAAATAAACTCTCACAACATAAGCGCCATACAGTTAACACAGGGAAAAATAAATTTCCACAAATATGAATCATCATAGGAAAAATAAATTCCTACACCTCTGAGAAAAATAAATTCTCAGGTATCAAGTAAACGTGGATTCCTTTAGTACAGACAAGATGCCTTAGCATTTGGAATGACATCGGTCACATCACAACATGCATCATAAATAAAAAGATTTTACTCCCCCTGAGTTCATGCTTATGTCACATAGTAGAGAATGCTCCCCCTTAACAGAGCATACATAAACATACAGAATACTTGCTCCCCCTCAAGCTCAGCACATACATAGATAGATATGGATGGTATAACATGTGTCACATCATCATCATGATCAGGACCAGATACTACTACTACTCCCCCTTTTTAGCCATAATTTTGACAAACATAAACTTCATGCATAGATGGAAGAAAACATAAGTAGCATCACATCAGAGTACCATTATTACAGACCAGTAGCACATGTAAGTGCACAGAATATCCTGGGCATAGCCCTCAAAATAAAACCAAGAAAACAAAACATGAGCAGAAAAACATAGGAGCAGAATCATCATCCATATAGGCTTTCATCAGAGCCCTCTATCACAGGTTCACCATCAGCAACATCATCATAATTTCCAGCACTAGCTTCCTCAAGCTCTAGGGCTTGGATAACAACTTTCAGCTTCAGCTTCTGGTCCTCTAACCCTTTGCAGGTAGCTTTCAGCTCTGCAATCATATCCTTCCTTGTCAGCACTGTAGAAGACTTCTGGACAGATGCTGCAGCAATTTCCGCGGCATGTGACCCTTCAAACAACTTACTGTGCAGAATCAAAGGAGCTTTCCTCTTCATTGGAAAGTCAGAACTCCTCAGAATACCTGGTTGTTGACTCAAAATAATACCACATAGCAAGGTTGGAAAAGCAATAGGTTTCTTGATGGCCATACTGTCAGCATGCTTCAAAGTCTGATTAAAGATATAAGTCCCATAATCAAACTTGACCTTAGCCCCAATGGTGTATATCAGACGTGCCAAGTCAGTAGAAATATCAGAGGTATGCACAGTGGGCACCCAATTCACAGTGCCAATCTTGTTCAAACAAGCAAACTTCACAGTCAACTTGCTAGAGGACACTTTCTTGCCCTTACACTAGTGGAAAAAACACTTTTTAAATCAGAGAATTTAAATCATATGCTATCCACCTGATTTAAAACTCCAAATGCTAGGACACAGAGGGGAAAGTTTTTAAGTGAATGAAAATTAAGTCAGTTAAGCTGATTTAAAAAGAATTTTGTAATTAAAATTAAAAACTTAAAAAAAGTCGTTCCTCTTCTTTCCAAAAAACACAAACGTGCAACAACCCTGAAAACAAAACTTGGCCCTTTCTCTCTCCGCGACAAAGCAAACCCTAAACACGAAGAACGGTCTCGGCGGCCTTCTCACTTTCTCTCACCGCGCCGACGAAGCACAGTCTCTTTGTCTCTGACTTAAATGCGAACGAAATCGCCGCTTCAGTTTCAGATTTTCTGCGTTCAGAGTTTCATGTTGTTCACCGCCGCTTCATTTTCAGATATTCCAAGGTTAGTTCCATTTCAATTTGGGTCTTCTCATTCGATAATGAATTCTCATTCTAATTTCCCCTTTGGTTTCTCTTAATTGTGGTGTCATACCCCATTTTTTGACCGATCATTCTTGTTCGTCTTTTAAAACTGGTTCTTTTTTTTTTCTTTGTCGTTTTTGACGAAATTTCGGCAGAGAGGTATTTTAAAATACCTCATTTATTTGGTTTCGTTTTTATTTTCTTTATATTATTATTATTTTTATTTCTTTATTATTTTTATTATTTATTTAATTTGGTTTTTTATTATATATATATTATTATTTTTATTTTTATTTCTTTTTTCGTTTTTTCTTTTTGGTGTTTTTTTTTTGCTCAGTTTTTTTTTAAAAGGTCCAGATTGTGTTTTTGTCCCCACCCAGGCCCATAGGGGCAATGTTGTCCAAAAAGGGAATTTTTGATCTGTCCAAACCTTATTTCTGACACTGTATATATACAACATTAATTGCACTGTTCCCAAGGTCAGAAAAATTTAGTGAAGGTGAAAAACACAAGAAGGGGGGTTGAATTGTGTTTTGAAAAATTGATTCTTTTACTTCAAGAAATATAAAAATGCAGCGAATTAAGATAAACTAGACTAAACACAAAACACAAATAAAACAGTGAGAGAGAGAAAGAGAACACACAGAAGTTTTATACTGGTTCCTCTCACAAAAAGAGAGTAGTCCAGTCCCCTTGCACTTCCAGGGGATTTCACTATAATCACAAAGATTACACAACTAATGCTCAAGCACACAAGCAAGAGACTTCCTTGCTCTAAGTCACACAAGACAAAGAGACTTCCTTGCTCTAATCACACAAGATTAGAGACTTCCTTGCTTAAGCACACAAGCTTAAGACTTCCTTGCTCAAGTCACACAAGACTTAAGACTTCCTGGTCTAAGTCACACAAGACAAAGAGACTTCACAAACTAACTTAATACACAGATTAAGTAGGACTGAAGTTCTAAGCAAGACTCTCTAAACACTAACCTTAGAGTCTGTAATATCAAAAGATATTTAACTTAGAATATAACACTAGAAAGAATAACACAGTACACAACTTTGAATATGATTTGAATCTTTCTAAGTTCAGATGATCTTCCAGTAGTCTTCTCTCTATGAGGATGTCTTCTATTTATACTCTAGGTATAAAGACGTTGAGAAAAGAACCGTTGGTTGTACACTCTCCTTTTTGTTGACTAGACGGTTGTACTCTTTGACAGGACCGTTGTACTATTGCATTGGTTATTAGCTGTCTTTCTTCAGAGAGAGAGTTCTTCAGGATCTGATGATATCGTTTATTTTGATCTTCTGAAGATGTACACACGCTTCAGACTGTGTTTCTTTCTTTGGCCTCTGAGGACTTCTTCGGAGGCTCCGATGCTTCCAGCAACATCAGAGCCTTAACACTTCAGACTGTATCCTTCAGATGCCCAAATGATGATCTACGAGGATGATATTTTTACTTTGTTCCTGCACACTAGATCATTCATTAGTAATACCAATTGTCCATTTAATACCTTGTTATCATCAAAACTTAGGGTGTTTTATAATTAAAACTCATTTTGTTCCAACAATCTCCCCCTTTAGTTGGGTCTCGATCTCGCCGCTCATTTCTACAACTTGTTTGGTTGTGTTGTACTTCGGTTATATGGCATGAGCGGAACAACAGAGTTTTCAAGGCCGCATGAACTACAATTCAACCAATGCTAGATAAAGTTAAATTATGTACGTACTGGTGGCTGAAAACCCATAATGTCCATCTAGGTATAAACAGCCACAGGTGGTGGTCGAGCCCGTTGGTGTGTTTGGGTATCGATTAAGCTTGTTGACACCGTGTGTACTTGAAGATTGTAAAACTTTGTGGCTTTGTCTGACACACCTTGTGGTGGGCAAGACTATCTTTTGTTGTTAATATATTCCATTTTTTATTGTTAAAAAAAAAACTCAGTTTCTCAATTTTTTATAAAACCCTAGTTACATATATCATTTATTCTCACTTTCTCTTAAATCTTTTATAATAAATAGGGACATCGCACTATATGTGCAGAAGTCCGGGTTCGAATCCGAAAAACTCCACTTATTCGTCTTTAATGTGAATTTTCTAACCACTAAACTATTTGACAAAAAAAAAAAATAGCATGTCTCAAATTGAAAAATTAAAATCCTTTTGCCACCGAACTACTAACCAGACTTGTTAATACTTTCAGAATTTTGTATAAATTTTTATATTTTGAAGTCTATATTAATGGTCCAAAAAGTGGAGATCTAAACCCTAGCTCAACTTTCCTTAAAAAATAAAAATAAAAATTTAGCTTCAGGCTTAGAATGACCTTATCACTACAAGAAATTCTTGTATTACCCACGAACAGTTACCCACGACTTCATGGTCGTGGGTAATTTTGAAAGTAACGACAACTTACCCACGGCTAAACCGTCACTACAAGAAATTCTTTCGTTACCCACGAATAATTATCCACGGCTTCGTGGTTGTGAGTAACTTTGAATATAGTGACGCCTTACCCACGACAAAACCATCTGTATATAGTAAAAGAATTGTTGTGAATATTTTAAGATTGTTACCCCGAAATTTACAACTTAAAATATAAGCATATTATCTATAACTTATTCCTTAATTAATGATGGGCCAAAGAATAATTTAGTATCTTATGTTATAAAAAAATTAGAATGGTTAGTTTCATTCTTCTATTATTACTCCGGTCAAAACAAAATTCATTCTATTATCTTGATCATTCTATTATTATACTGTATCACACTTCCAAAAAAAATTTGTCAAAAAGGGAAAATTCAAGCGGGCTACCAAAACCCTGATTCAGCAGACTCAAACGAAAGCTCATCGTTCCTGAAGGTGAGAGTTCGTCGAGACTCAAACCCAAAAGGTAACTTACTCTCTTCTTCTTCTTCTGAGACTCGAACTGAATTGTTTCAATGGCGACCAAGGAAGATTCACAAAAGGAGTTGCACAAAATAACCATCGAAAATGAAGGATCAAACTCAAATTCGGAATGAGACGATTCAGAAGAAGATCCTGATTCCGACATACTCGAAGAAACTCATCGTAGCTTCTCCAATCTTTCACTCAGAAACAAGGCCAAAAAGCGGTAATAATAATAATAATAATAATAATAATAATAATAATAATAATAAGAATAATAATAAAAATATCACCTCATTATTCAAAATTGGATTTTAAGCCTTATTTGTGTTAATTTGGTGTTTTCAGCATAGTTGAAGATAAGTGTGTGGATACTGCAATCAACTCAGATGTGTTGGATTGATACAGTTCGGAAAATAATTAAGGGTTGGTCTCTTTTCCTTTGATGATCCTTTTTTTTTTGGTATTGTAAGGTGGAACAAGAAATTCTGCTATTACTCATGGGAAAAACCGTCGGTAATTCACAAAAGCCGTAGGTAACGTTGAACTAGTGACGGATTACCCACGGCCACAAAGTGGTGGGAAAAAGCCTCGAAGGAAATTTTTACCCACGGCCGAAAAGCCGTATGTACTTTACCGTCGGCTTCACCATGAGTAATCCGTGGGTAAACATAATTTCAACAACAACTTGTTTGTCTCGATTTATCCATGGTCAAACCATCAATAACCTTACCCACGGATAAGCCATCTATAATGTTAGTGTTTGTTGGAACAACTTTACCCATGGCTAAGCCGTTTGTAACTTACCCACAACTGATTCATGCTTGTTTTGTTTCACTAATTACAAATATATCACTTGTTTGTCATAATAATTATATCATTCACATCAAATTCAGCTATATATAATCAGTAAAAACAAAAATAGACCAAAATCCAATATGATCATTTTTATATAACTTCAATATAGTTTGACAAATAAACATCAATCCACTGAGTCTCAAAAAAGCATCAATCTTGTCTTACATACGTAAAATAATTTCAAAAGAAACATACAATAAAATAAAATAAAAAGTCAAAATAAAACATAATCTAACAATCTAGGTTGTCGACAATCATCATCACCATAGTCTCGATGGCGGCACCCTTGATGCAAGCAACACTCTGCGCTAATTTCTTCATTTGTCTCAACAAATTATTTGTGTGCTGCTATGCTATCTGACTTTTCTCCCGTGCAACGCGAGCATCATCCACTACAACATTTGCTCTCTGCTCTTCAGCTTTTGCTCTCTGGTCAACTGTTTCCATGTGTGCTGCTACCTCAACAGAGGAATGAGTTGCAACCTAACTACTATATGCTTGGGCCACAGAGGAGACACCCAGTTTGTAATGCTTGGATATTTCTTCGGCACGATAGAGAAGTCCCCAAGTCTTACCCCAATAGATAACCGTTCTGACATGGAAATATCTAACATGAATCATGCCAATCCAGTTCAAAGATATGCACTGACGTGGTAGCATGTTAAACACTACATCAGATGCTACAGTGTTATGTACCTTCGAATACAAATGGAAGCCCATCATAATGAAATGAAGATATGTTCCTGTACTAGCAATCACAGATTGAAAAGGTAAAAATTCATGATAAGAAAAGGAAGCAAAAAACTTTAAAAATGGATATATGAATTGCATCTAAACATCTGCAGGAAACAATTTATATTCTTCAAAAAATATTTGCGCATGTTTCTTTGCAATGGAATCTATCAATTGGATGTCCTTGGCTACCTGCTCGTCAATACTACATAAATAAGAATACAAACCAAATTCATGTCAATACCATCTATGCGAAACTTTGATTATAGAATGAAGGAAAATTCAATATTTTGAAATATATAAGACAAATGATCCATTTTGGATTATCAGCATATATAGTTGATTCCACTAGATCTACAATATGACAAAGCATTTTCATGCGCTCTTCATTCCATGTCTCGGTTACATATATGCATAATATCAAGGTAAATATAAACAAAATGTGTATGGATGTTGCTTTAATGCATGACACATCAGACTCCAATAAAAACTTAAAATCTTCATTTGTCGCTATAATAATCCAACGATGATAGACTACTGAATCCAATAGAAAAATATTAAATTTTGCAGCTACTAGCTAGCCTATCAACAACCCTTTTCTTTTCAGACATGCAAGAATCATTTGTCTTATTATATTAAATATTAAGATCTGCATCACATGTGCGTTAGACACAAATTAAGACAGAACCGGCCCAATCAATTCCCGTGTTTTAGAATAACTATCTCTCTCTAAAAGAAGGACAATGGACCCGAAGATAACTAAAATACTCTTAAGACTTAATCCAGGAAGTCACAAGAATTAAGATTCACACTAATTCCACATTTAATCGATCTAAAAGCCTCTTTAAAAATAAATGTTTACATGTATCACTCTATATGGTTATAGTATAATTTAGAATTATACTTGTAAGCCAATTTTCCCAACAATAATGTCAAAATCGAATAATACCAACAGTCCATAAAACATTGAGATCAAATATTACATTTTGATGTGAACAAACAAAGAACTAAAATAAATAGTACCTGAAAAAAACTATGCACAAATAAAGACAAAAGGATAGTGGAAAGGAAAGAAAAGTAGAGAATAGAGGAACAACTATATTGTTGTTCATAGTAAGAGCAAGACCATATTTCCAACTATCTTTTGGTAACAAATAACAATGAAAATGGGTGCATAAATATCAGAACCTTTCAAAAATGCAAAGGCTTCATATGACAAAAATATAAAGGAACACAAACTTGTCCTTAAACATGTATGTGGCTAGTCATATAGGCTTCTAAAGAAATAAATTTAGTAACAAAAAAGTAATATAAACAATCAAATGACTAACTTGAATGCCTTATGTATCTAAGGTTGTCATAATACCCAAGAACTTAACAATTAAACTTGTAAGTCATTTGCCCCAACAATATTGTCAAAATCAAAGCAACAAATTAAAGTGAAACCAAACCAAATCAAAGCAAGGATTCTTATAGCTTCAACTTCAATTATATTTAGATTTCAAGAGATATTATCAACAACATTCAATTTTGCTATGCTATTAGATGACCATTTTATTTTCTGTTAATTTTTTGTTTTTTTGAAACTGCAAATCAATTCCTCACACCAGCAGATAGACACACTAGAACCAAAACAAAAGTCAAAACCAAAACAACAAATAGACACAACAGCAACTTAACTAAATATAAACAAAAGCCAACTCAACCTCTAAATACACACACACACACATCCCTCCACCCCCTATATTCGCCGAAATCATACGATTCATAACTGATTTTCTAAAAGGAATCTTAAAAGGCAACGAAGGGGATTCAACAACATCTATTTCAATCATGGAATTACATTGTATAACATTGTATATCAACAACAAATTAATACGTTACCTGAAAGTAGGAGACGAGAAGTGGGGCAAGTTCGTTGTTCGTGACAGTGAGAGTTCGTCGAGGGGGAGATTGAGAGAGACGATACTGAGAGACACACGGGGAAGAGAATGAGTCGCGAGCGGTGAGAGATGGGATGGGGCGATTTCGTCGTTCGAGAGGGTGAGCTTTCGTTCGTGACGGTGAGGTACTAGAGAGAAACTGCTGCTGAGAAAACTTTGTGCGCGCATTCAACAATTGGGAGCCCTAATTTAATTGAATTTACCCTTTTGGAATGATGATTTTTTTTACGGGAGTAATAGAATGAAACTATGCTTATTTTTTTCTTCTTTATTTTATAAGATAAGATACTGAACTAGTATTCTTTACATGGAAATAAAAATAAATAAATTAGTTTAAAGTGATTAATTATTAATGTTTTTTAGTTGTCTATAATTATTAACAGCTAAGCTATGGGTAACGATTTTAAAAAATTAACAAAAAACTCTTAATTTTATAGACGGTTTAGTCGTGGGTAAGTTGTCGGTAATTTCAAAATTACCCATAGCTACGTAGCCGCGGATAATTGTTCGTGGGTAATGAAGGAATTACCCATAACTAAATGTTTCTAGCATAAGCGTTTATCATATAAGTGCTAATGTATAAACTATTCCTATAAAGTGGTGGAGGAAAACAAGAAAAATGTTATCTTTAAAGGCAAAATTGGCAATGTTTTTAAAGTGGTGGAGGAAACCAAAATGTTGGTGTGGAGTTGGATAAAAGTTTGGAAAAGGGAGTTAAACTTTGTAATATTGGTTTGCAATGTTCTTTCTCTAATTATTAGGTTCAGTAATTGAATTTTAAATTGTTGTGTCATCCATCTAGAATGATTATGCAATTGTGAGACATACTTGCTTCTATGTTTCAGTCCTTGGCTTTACTTTTCGAATTTTGTGTTTCTGTTTTGGTTGGATAAATGTTTGAAGTCCCAATTTATATGCCACTACCTTCTGCTATGCTTCAGCTCTTTAACTTTTGTTTAATGACCTCTTTTGCATATTGAAATTGAGAAAGATGAGATGAAATCGACACAAAGGTAAGAATTATGTGTTTCTGTTTTGCATGTTCATTTATCTTGTTGTTTCTTAGTTCTAACTACTAGATATCTCTTAATATAAGATTGTTGGCTGAACAAAATGATCATTGTAGGTTTATGTTTGCATATTTTTCTTGACAGATTATGCCTCATAAAGAAAACAGAAAGAAGGTCAATATTCCACCAAAGCATCAGCTGTACAGTCACCATTAGATGACAATGCTACAAAACTAGTGGAGCTGAATGTGACGGTAACAACTCCAGGTTTTGTCTTACAAAACACAATAACAACATCGTCCTCAACTATTGATCATTCCCCGTCGGCACAACACTCGACATCCATTTCATCTCGGTATATGCTGCAGGTGTCAAATGATCCAACTCTTTCTCTGCATGCACATAGTACTGGTGATGATAGGACGCAGGGGTCATGACACTCCCATTGTCAGGATGAGAAGGCCCTTGATGGGAGACAATACATTTTTCCAAATGGCTGAGGGTACATAATTGATTTATGTTAACTTATCACTTATGTTTATGCATGTATAGTTATTTTTCAATTTTTCATAATGTAGGGTGACCTCGAAAGCCCTTTCCTCGGTCAATCATTCAGTCATAGTTTAGAGAGAGATCCCAAAGAAGTGTGTGGAACGGATGTTCATGAAATTTGGGGGTAAGTTAATTATTACCTTTAATAGCTAAATTCATTTATTGTGTAAGTTAGTCATATTCTAAGAATGAGATTTTAACTTTTGGCCCAAGCAAAATCATTAGTAAGAGTTACTACATAGTAATCATGCTCTACTCTCTCCATTGTGACTAGGGCCCAACAAGACCTTGAAAAACTCTAGTACATAGTTCAACTTTAGTTGCAAATTTATATAGGATACTATTATATTTATTTGCTCTCCAAGAAGCATGCTTTCAATTAAGTTTTGGTCTCTCCACTGGTTTTCTCGTAACAGTTGAGTCCAAGCAATCAAAAGTGAAGTGTAAAAGTACAATGCTCGGTTAATTCTCTCCATTAAATTACATCCATTTAGATTTTATTCCTGTTCAGTAATCACTAAAAGTTTCAGTTTTAGTTTCCGCGTAGCGTTAAGAAAGATCCCCATCTTAGGTGAAGCACCTAAAAAAAGGTGATAATGTTTAATCGGGACACAAGATATAAGCATTGATCATATCTCTTTCGAGCCACTCTGCGAAACTACCTTATGTTATAGTTATAATAATAATTATTTGATAATCACATATTCACATTACTCCAATGTGAAATTATAAATGATTGTTTGGTTTTGCAAGCTTTAAAACTCACAAATTTTCCCATCAGACACTTATGTTCAACTCCCTGTTGTGATTTGCTGTATTTTGGTTTATGTTTTATCTTCTGGTACATGTCTATCATTTGACATGTTGCAGTTATTTGATTTGGGTTAATTAGTTCACTTAACTGGTCCTTACTCCGCACAAAGAAGGTGGAGTTAAGCTCATTGGTCATGTTGATAGTGATTTAGGCTAGGAAACTAATTAATGTTCTAATTGGTGACATATCTTAAGTGCTTCAAAATATAAGTAGCTACAAACATTTTTATAAGTACTGAAACTTTACCTTCCTTTTTTAAAAGAAATAGTTGTAGTATAGAGCTTGACCTAAAGAAGCAAGGTTACTTAAATCTATATAATGAGATTGGTAATCTTGTTCTAAAGAGAGTTTTGAGGAGAAAGTTAAGCAATAGTACATTTTCATTAAAGCTTTTTAGTGGACGGATTGACTACTTTAGTTCATGTGTTTTGTGAGAACATGAGTCTCTAATTTTTCTATTTTAAAATAAGAAATCAACTTCTACAATAGATGCAGATGATGACCAACCCATTCATCCAATTGGAGCTGAAGGACTATACTACTCTCATTAAGTTAACTCTCCAATTTAAGGCAAAACTCGTTTGAAGCAAATGCTGCAGAGGAAGATGCTCGAGTTGCACGGGAGTAATGTCAGAGAGAAAATCAGCGCACAAAGAATTTAGAGAGACAAATGAAGAAACTGGCGCAAAGTGTTTCTTGCATCAAAGGTGACCAACACCGTCGTCATCGAGACTATGAGGAAGATGACTCTGACAGCTTGGATGAGTCTGTCGACAGCCTAGATGATTAGATTATGTTTTATTCTTACTTTTTTATGCTAGATTCATGGATTAATTTTATGTCAAACTGGATTGATCGTTACATAAAAATTATCAAATTTTGGCATGGCTTTATTTTTGTTGATTACATATTCGTGAATGTGAAATTATATAATTATTATTACTGTTATTAAGTTAATTCTCTACAATTTAAGTTTAATTTTGGTCTATTTTTACTTTTGTTGATTGGATATCAGTGAATGTGGTATGAATTATATAATTATTATGGCAAGCAAGTGATATATATTTGGCTAGGTACAATTAAGTTTTGGGTAGTTTTTTTCCTATAAACACGAATGTCATAGATAGCTTATCCGTGGGTAATGTTATTGATAGTTTAGTTGTGGGTAACGTTATTGATGGTTTAGCCGTGGGTAACGTTATTGATGGTTTAGCCGTGGGTAAATCGAGACAAACTAGTTGTTGTTGAAATTATGCTTACCCACGGATTACTCGTGGTGACGCCGACGGTAAATTACAGACCGCTTTTCGGCCGTGGGTAAATCGAGACAAACATGTTGTTGTTGAAATTATGTTTACCCACAGATTACTCATGGTGAAGCCGGCGGTAAATTATAGACGGCTTTTCGGCCATGGGTAAAAATTTCCTTCGAGGCTTTTTCCCACCACACTGTGGCCGTGGGTAATCCGTCACTAGTTCAACGTTACCCACGGCTTTTGTGAATTACCGACGGTTTTTTCCATTAGTAATAGCAGAATTTCTTATGTGTGTGTGTAATTGGAGTGATATTTAGCCATTTATGATACACAAATAGTAAAAATTGTGCACGTATGCACCCATTATTTTCGGCCATTAAAACTTTTCCAAAAAAAAAAGTTTAAATTTATTGTTGTCATTGTTCCCAATTTACTAATTAAAAATAAAATAAAATTAGATTATCATTCTTTTATCCTACTAGTTTTAGTTTTGAGACCCACATTTACATTGTTGCGTCTCAACTCAAAAAAGGAGAAGAGAATTTTCCTTCATACCATCACAATTATACTTATACCCCCACAAAACCCCCCCTACACACCCTCTATAATGTGATGAAAAGCTATTTATACTTGGTCCTAAAAATATTCCGTCATTGGGAGATAGCTAGGTCGCCAACTTTCTTCAATGTAGGGAAAAAAATTTCATTGGCTAAAAAGTGCGCTCCGAACTGTCAATGCTCGCTGGGCAACAAACTTTGATTTCCAAAACTAGAACTCTAGTGTTGGTCACTTGGCAATCAACCTTCAATCCTCGAAAGCCGACTCTTTTGCCTTGGTTGCCCCATGGTTGGTCGATAGTTATGATAATGTAGAATTCAATAGTTCCCTTAGGTTTAGCAATTGGAGCCTGTCATTCTCTTTTTTTGATCTGTTGTTACTTATGCTCCCTCTCTCTTTCTCAATGGGTCTAGTCTACTACTTATTACATTTTGTTCCTCATTTCTGCTGCTGTTCTGTTGCATATGTTTCACAATATTAACATTATTTTAACAAAACATTTTGTCAAAAGGAATTCAAAGAAAGTGAATGAAAACTACACATTTCATTAACGATTTACTGAAAGTACATCACCACATACTATCTAACTAACTAGGTAGATAACTTGTCTAGCAAGTAACTGCTATAAACTATACTTGGATTAGATTGTCATTCTGTTCACGGTGAAAAGAATTTTTTAACACAATCTTTTAAAAAGAATTTTTTATATTAGAATAGAATTTTTTAAACTACGTCCCCGTGAGCTTAGCTCAGTTGATAGAGAGATCACATTATATATGCAGAATAGGGTTCAAACACTGGACACTCCACTTTTTCACTTGAAGGTAAAATTTCTAGCCACTATGCTAGAAATTCAAAACGCCTTGATATTTGCGTTTATTTATGATATTTTTATTTGACTTGGCATCTCTTCGATTCAATCAATGGCTAGGAAATGATGTGAAGATCAATGTTTGCACATAGTCATCAACAGTAAATGCACTTTTATCATCTCCATGTTGATAAATAACTTGAGCAGTTCTAGCCATGTTAAGAGAAGCATTGACAATAGACAAAGGTATGGTTTTGGACATGGCAAGACCATTGAGCTCTTGCCACAACTTCCTTATTAGAAGCCTTATGTGTTCTCTTCCTTCATTTTCATCCAAAATATTATTCTCTCCCATCAAGCAGTCTATGCTAGAAGCATTATCCCCTCTTTCCTTTTCCTCCTAAACAAAAAATTAGTAATATATTATTGATCAAAATTGAATTTTAGTGTCGCTTTGGAGATATTGCAAAAAAAAAAAAATTATAACTTTTGTCTGTAATTCAACTATTTTTAGTAGTGATCAGAAAGATACCGTTGAAGTTCCTAAGTCATCCCATAATCGAAGAATTTCTCCGGAGCAAATGAAGAGTCTAGGATATGATTTCATCATGGAAATGGGTTCCTTTATATCACCAATTAGGAAAGTAGCATGCATCATTGCCATACATGATCCAACAGAAATTGCTCCATTGTCTAAATATGTCTTAAAACTTGGCACATATCTACTATTGAACCATTTTGCTTCTTCAAGATATGCATCAAACATGTCCATCCACTGCACCAATTAAGCATCAATCTCTAATTATATTAACAATAGTATGTTATAAATAAGTATTAATGAATATTCATATGATACTTACTGTTCTTTTCAAGTAAGAAACAACAGTCAACCCATGTTCCTTTTGAATTCTATATGCAATTTCATTTGTGGTGTTATATAATGCCATATAACATATCTTCATATACTCAGGAAGCTGCTCAATAGCATCAAGATCCCATCTACAAAAAAAATGTAGTTTAATATTATGATTATTAATTTAAACTTTGGTGAATTATTCAGCATACATTTCATTTAATGTGTACCGATACACTTTCTGATGTGGACAATTGTGATAGGTTCACAAATAGTACTTATTAAATACTATTTGTGGACCTATTAGAATTATACACCTTAACAGTGTACTATAATATATGTTCAAATAAGATGTGTACTGAGTGTTCGCGATAAATGTATTTCCTAGTTAATCAAGTTTAATACATACAAATTATATAGAAGCAAACCTTTTGATGGCATTTGTGAAAAGAACAAGTTCATCTAATGTGCCATAACTATCAAAGATGTCATCAATAACATCCAAAATGCAAATTGTTTTTGTAAGTTCAATACGGCAATTTGAATAACATGGTTCTGGAAAAATCCCCACTGTCCATAAGAAGCACTCTGTTGGTCTATCTCTTGCAAAAGTTAGTTTGTCAATAAGTCCTAAGTCTATCCACCACCTACACAAGTCAAATAAACTTAACATTTAGGTTTTTTCCCCGCTTATGAGCGACTTTTTCGTCCATCATGGCATGTCATTGTGTCACATGTCGCTTACGTGTCTTGTGACAGAATTAAGAATCATCAATTTTAGTCCATAACAAATGCGGTGACACTCTGACATGTCATTGCAGACGAAAAAGTTTCACATAAACACTTGAAGATTTTTATATATGATATAATCTTAAACATAAAATCACCTGCATATTTCGGCTAATTCTCTCTGATGTAATGACTGAATCATATCAGAGTCTAACTTTGCCAATTCCAAAAGAGCTGGTATTTGATTACTTGATTTGCTATATTCTTCCATGTAGTTTCTAGCTTCTAACCTTGCCATTCTTAGGTGCTTTGGAAGTGTTAAGGCTTTGCCAATGTTCCTACTAACTTCAAGACTAAGGTATGGCCTTAAATCATTTAGATGAGCCTTTGAAAATTCCATGGCTTTCTTTAATACTTCTTCATCTTCTGTTCCTAAATATGATGCCTCATATAAGCTCAACATACCCTTAATGTCTTTGTTCAGTGATTCCTTGAAATTTCCACTTTTGTCCAAAAATTTCCCGAAAACATCTATAACAAAACAACAACACTAATCAAATCTTTAAAATTATTTATCTGTGAACACTTTAGTACACATCTTATTTGAATATGTGCTGAAACATAATAATAACTTATTCAAAAAGGTAATATAATGTACCAGAACGTGTAGACCATCCATTATGCCTTAGTAGCCTAAATTTAAGGGATGTAGCAAAGAGATCTCTAGAAGCATCCCAATCACATATCCTACCAAGTTGTACATTAATTTCATCTTCCAAATGGTGACCAATTCCCAGCCCTTGGATTGAGTCAATCATCTTCATTGTTACAATAGGATCACTTGAGTTTAGCAATGCCTCTTTGCTTCTTCTTTTTACTTGATCCAAACTTTTAGTGTTGTCATCAGTTTGTAAAGGTACCAACTAACACAAACAAAAACACAATTAAGGTAAGAGAGATAAATTAATTCTAGTATTTTTATTTTATTTTTCAATAAGTTTTAATCTAAGTGTATTTCTCTTGACTAGGATTCAAATATTTGGTTCGCTGCATAAATTCCGAGAGTCTAATCCATTCCACTAAACTCAACCCGCATTTTGTAATTGAAAAATAATTTTTTGATACATAAATGAATGATAAAGCCATTAGAAACGCATACACACAGCTGAGGGTGCTGAGATTCAAACTCTGGTTATAACATCCGAGTTAATAATTTTAAATTTTTTTTTCTAGTTGAACTATACGTGTAGACGTAATGGAAAATATTTACTATATGACGGTTATAGTTTACACATTAAATTAATTTGATGTTAATTTTCAACATGAAAGAAAAAAAATTTGTCAACAGGAAAGAAACGTGACTCTGCTAGAAGAGTAGCATGTCATAATAAATAAATAAAAGTGAAAATCCATTTTAGTCCTTTACAAATTTCAGCCATGGCAATCCATTCTCTAAAAATTTAAAATTTTAATTAGTTATTTACATTTTTATATTGGTGACAAATTAGTTGTTCTGTTAGAACGGGTTGAGGACTAGTTCGTCTTCAATATGAAAATGTCAGGAACTGATATAGTTTCATTTCATCTTTTGGATTTTAGTTGTTTAAATCAATAAGATTTTTTTTTATGGATTTCTTACGGGTTATAATATGTTGGGACTGAAGTTCAAATCCTGATACTCTCCTTTATTTATTTTAAAAAGGTGAAATTTTAATCACTAAACTAATCGACAATTTTTTATTTTATGAATTTATGTAATAGATCTGGTGGTTTTGATTAAAATTTATGGGAATTGAATTCGCATGTATGGATCTTATTGCCGCCTAATAATTGCACTTGTGTGAAACATGCTCAAAAATTTCAGCCACAAAATGTTATCAATGGTGATAAGGTTTTTCTAAAGGTATGGTCATTAGATTTAATTTCTTTTAAAGGTATATTCTTTCGGCCACTAAAAATTTACAGTAATATCAATTAAAGTCCTACTAACCGGTGCTTAGTTAAAAATACAAAAAAAATTAACTTTTATATTAAAAACAATATTTTTTATATTTTATAAATATTGACTACACAAAATTAGTGTAGTTTTACTATATTAGATTTGCTTAACAGACTCCAAAAATACTATTTAGCTTTTCTTATTAATTATTATTAAATATGAAATTAAATTAAATTTTGCTAAAAATAGCACTCTGAAGTATTGAAATATCTTTAGTTTTTTCTAAAAAAGGATAAATTAGGAGTCATAAATTCATTTACTTTTTTCTTTTAAGACCAACAATAACAATAAATAAACTCTTGCATTGTAGGTATGCTTAACAAGAAATCTAGAAACCCAAATCACCATACACTATATTGCATTATTCCCAGAAACTGATCTGTAAAAAATTAGAGAAGAAGTTGTTGATGAACTATGATTGCAGTTCCAATTTTTTCCTTCTCTAAAATTGTTGAAACCCAAAAACTCATAAACATCAATGAGTTTGAAGAACACTTAATAATGATTCAAATAGTGACATAACTACAATCACGTAAATTATGACATAACTACAATCAAACTTATCAAATTAACAAACTATAGAAAATACCTATTCAAGGTTCAATCAATTTAACTATTCGGTTAAATTAAATATACATATTACGAGAGAAAGATTACTAAAAGCTACCTTGTCATTGAGAGCAATTGAATTATTGATGGATAGTTTATGATACATGATCCTTGATTTTGATTTTTGTAGTGATAAGATGTGTGATTGATAAGTTGAAGACCATACTTTGCAACAAGCAAGTGAGTTTGTGAGATATGAAACTCTAAGTTCAATAACAGCCATTGTATTTGCAAGCATGTAATAATGGAATTAACTATGTGTTTTCTTATATCAACATATTGATCAATGCACACATTTATATAGACTCTATAGTCTATATCTACCTTACATAATTTAAAAACGTGTATGCCATGCCATTCAAAAAAAGCATGTCTTTTGTTGAAATTATTTTGAATAAAAGTACAACAATAATACTTCTCTACGGTTATATTTTTTAACACGCATTCAACACTTCTTTTTATCTCTGCATCGTTTTCCTTCTATTATGTTGTTTGAGCTTGGCCGGTGGGTCGATCATTTATTACATATTTTCCTTCTCTTTAGAGGTGTCTCCCTTGTGGGGATGGGGACTTTGATTGATTGGTATGGCGGACCTTAGTGTTACGGTTCTGTTTTTTTTTTTACGGTTTTTTATTTCTCGATGTATTACTCTATTATCGATCTATTTGGTTTTAAATATTTCTTGTACTTTTTTCTCTTGTTATTTCTTGGTTCTTATATCTAATATATTTTGTCATAAAGAAATTACCAATCTATTTTTTAGTAGAAAAAACATTACCAATGTTGATATAATATCACTTTCTTTAACTTTCTTGCTCTCGATTTACGGCCATACTTTTTTATTTTTTGAAGATGCAAAATATAACAATATTGAATTCATATACAAAATCTTTGTTTGCGACTTTGGAGGGGAAGTGAGGGGAGGACTTTTCGAGGGAGAGAAGATAGATAAATATATCTTTCACTTTAAAGTTTAATGGAATTGAAGTTTGTTATAACATTTTAACATGTTTGAACCATTATTGGATTTTATATTTTTCAATTGTGTTATATTAATCGATCTATATTCATTATCATTTAGTAGAATGTTGATATTTAGCATGTATGATTTGTTTTTCTCTATTATATACAATTTCTACATTGTTAAATCTTGCATTTCTTATATTGTGAAATGTGTTGTATATTAACAATTGATATACTTGTTCTATCACAATGAAAACATTTTTATAAGTGGTGCAACTTGTTCTATGATTTTATATTTTAATAATTAATGTTATTCAAGTGAGAGTATTGTTGAATTTTTTTTTGACAGAGTATTGTTGAATTTTGAGGATATACAATATAAGATTAATTACGTTAAAAAAATATAAGATTAATTAAATTAAAATGTAATATATTATACTATCAATTACAGAATTAAATAGTTATTAATGCACTTAATTTAAATGAATGTAAGTGAATATTGTATTGGGCACAATTTTAGAATGACTCCAGTAGTTTGGCCACCACATGAAAAAGTCTCGGTTCTGATGATCCCATTAGGCCAAAAGAAGACATTGCACCAAAAACAGGAAGAGATCAGCTACGATCTCACACTCTAAAATCACCTTCTTTCTTCTCTTGAGTCAATATATTGATTCTAATACTATGATCATACAAACTACAATTTATCACTATAATACTTCTAGTCTCACATATTAGCGTCTAGTACTATCTTTAAGGGTTGAGGTGATATATTTTCCGGTGGTCTCGAAATTGTGGAATTTAAAGAATAAGATCAGAAGTGGACCTACTAGGTGTGTTTGTTTTAGTATTTTCATCGATGTTCTGCTTATATACGGCACCTTTGTTTTTGTAGTATCTCTTATATATCGGTCTCTGTTCATCTTGCGCAGAGACTTGATTATTATTAATAATATATTTGCCATTAAAAAAATCTCACATATTAGTAAATTTTTACTTTTTCGATTTATCCAATAATTGCTACATAATTGACTAATCTTTAGGGATGACAATTTGACTCATATCCAGCGGGTACCCAGAAAAAATACCCACAATGGATAGGGTATAAACCCGCATTTTAGGTACGGACACGGCTATGAATAATTACCCACAAAAATAAGCGGGTATGAGTGTGGGTACGGGTACCTTAGTCCCCACCCCGCCCCATACCCACTTAATATATATTTATTAATTTTATTTATATTATTATTTAAAAGTATATGTATATTAATTTTAAAAATACAACACTATTAAACTATTACACATATTTTTAATAAAAAATATTTATTTATAACATAATCAAACACAATGTGAATATATCAATATAGATATGACCTTTAATATTAGATTAGTAATAATTCTGATTATAATTTCATAGGTCGACATTAAAATCTTTGAATAATTTTATTAAATCAACATGATATTTTTATAATTAATCGATTTATTTTTAACAAAAATGCAGGTACGGGTACTTAGGTATCCACAGAGTATGAATGCAAAGTTTATTACCAACACGAGTATGAAGATGTGTAAATATACCCATGTCCTATCTATCGGCATCCCTACTGACCTTATCTCTGTCTGTGTATGCTGTAAAGGCTATTATTGTGATACATATATCATTACTTATGTGGTGCTTTGTACCAAAAAAAGAGAAAGATGTGACGCTGTTTTATGTGGTGCTAGAATTAAGGCTGGATACAGAAAATAATCATCCACAAACAATTGTTTTAGTGGTAGGACCTGTTCCCTGGCCTCCATGGACAACCCTTCATAAATTTCTACTTAAAAACTTGAGATTTGTTGGGTAACATTGAAAAACTCGAGATTTGGTGGGTAACATTTAAAGCATCCATAATGGAGTTACTCATTTTTTAGTACTTAATTAGGTCTCAAATGTGCATTCATTTATTTATAATTTTTTAATATTAGTACATAATAATAAATACTCAATTTCTCCAACCCAACACCTCTTAAAAAAATTTAAATTGGTCACATTAATAACACATATCTCCAATACAATTGAATGAATGAGACACAACATTTTAATCTAAAATCACATTGAATTTATAGAAATATCTCTTCTCTTACAAAAATTAAATTATTTTTTTAAAAAAGGAATAAATTAAATATGAAATTTTAAAATTTTTACGCTTAAAATAAATTGTTAATCAAAGTTCGATAAAAAATCATAGCCCTATATGCATTCTATTCGCTTTGCTATTCAATTGACAAATAAGCTTGTTCAAAAGATGATCATCGAGTTAGAATTAATATGTTTACTAGTATATGATAAATTGTGTCCAGTGTTCCAAAATTGAATTTACATTTTTTTATTTAAACTAATTCAAGAGTTAAAATTTCACTTTTTTGAAGTGAATATGTGGAAAGTTTGAGATTCGAACCTCGACTTTTATATATAACAATGTCTATGTTAACTGAATTACGCTATCGAAAACACGTATGACCTTTTTTAGTAGGTAACAAGTGGAATAGGTCAAAAGAAAATTCTTAACCTGTGAAAGGGACCAAGATTCAAATATGAAATCTTAAATTCTCTAATTTTATAATTCTTCACGAGTAAAATTTAAAGTATGTGAGTAAAGTCTAATTGACCGAAACAAATAATAATACTTCCTCCGATTCTAAATATAAGACTATATGCAATGGTATGATTTGAGGGTGTTGAATGCTGGCTTAAACAGTTGAAACCATTGCATTATACCTGTTGAATCTTTGCTGGCGGAGAGAGAAGATGAACTTCTTCAACATCATTGAAGCCTGATCACAGAGGACACGTGTTGCGTCCGGATTTGCTCTCCCAGGCGCGTGCGGCACACGCGCCGACAGAGGCGTGTGGAGCAGCCTGACGCGGAGAGAGAAGATGTGGTTGGATAAATGGCAGCCACGTGGAAGACTCTGATTGGACCGGTGGATTTTTATTTTATTTTTATCCTTTAAACTCAATTATCTCATTGAAAATTAATTTTAAATTTTTTAATTTTTTTACCAAAATTCGTGATTTTTTTTTCTTCTCTATAAATAGAGACTTGGTTCATTTCATTTGGACACAGAAAAAAAAAACCAAGTTTTTCACTATCTTAATCTATTATTATCTTTCTAATTAGTCTTTCTTTTCAAGTTTTAATATTTTTTTAGTGAAATGGATCCCAATAATTCTTCTAATAATCCCAACAATTATCAAAACCCCAACAATTATCAAAATCCTAACAATTATCAAAATCTCAACAATTATCAAAATCCAAATCCATTTTACAACCAATTTCCTCAAAACATACCTAATTTTGGTCTTGCACCAAATTTCAACCAGTTATCAGTTCCAAACTTGCATCCAAATTTCAACAATTATCAAAATCCATTTTATAACCAATTTCCTCAAAACATACCTAATTTTGGTGCACCTGAATTTCCGGAATTTTCAACACAACTAACAATTGCTAATGAAGTCACTCAAAATTTAGAGGACTCAACTCCTAAGAGCAAGAAACACCCGCAACCAACATAGAACACTGAACAAAATTTGGTGTTACTTAGTGGGTGGATTAAATTTTCAACTAGCAGTGTTGTTGGGAGAAACCAAAAACGTGAAATGTATTGGGGTAATATTGCTAAGTATTGTAATGAGCATTGCAAATTCGATCCTCCGCATGATGATGTTGCATGCCAAAACCGCTTTAATTATATGAACAAATTACTGGGTAAATGGATTGACGCTTATGATGGCGCTAAGCGTTTGCAAGGAAGCGGCTGGTCAGAGAATGACATTTTGGCAAAAGCACATGAAATATACGCATGTGGGAAGAATGCTAAATTCACTTTAATGGAAGAATGGAACGCTGTCCGTGATCAACCACGTTTTAGAAGTTTAGTTGGAGGAGATATTAACTCAGGAAGTAGTGGATCTAAGAGATCTCACGAGGACTCTGTAGGATCTAGTGCTCGCCCTATAGGTAGGGATGCAGCCAAAAAGAAGGGAAAAAAGAAAGCTTCCACACCCACAGAGGTGGTGGACAAAGAATGGGATAATTACATCAAAATGAAGGAGAAAGAGATGGAACAATTGACAATGTTACTTTCCAATCAACAAGAGACAAACAAACTTAAGAAAATGGAAATGTATCTGAAGTTAAGTTCTGATGAGAATTTCGATGACGTGAAGAAAGCCATGATGGAGACGTTGGCTAAAGAACTGCTTCCATAATTAATTTTAATCAATGTAGTGTTTGCTTCAATTATTGTGATATGTCACACTACAAGAAACTTGACATATAGCGACGGCAAAATTCTGTTGGTAAAGGTCCAAAATCCGTGGGTATAGGATGTAAAACCTATACCCACGGTCGTTTTGTTCCGTCAACTTTATCTCGTTGTACCAACGACAATTTGTTGTTGCTATAGCCTATACCTACGGCATTTTTTGGCATTGGAAAAACCTGAGAGCTATACCCACGGATATTACAAACTATTGTAAATCGATTTACCCACACATTTGTACATTGGTATAGGTTTCAATTATTTATTTATTTTTTTGCATTTTTTTTACAGATTGTACATTTTTTTAAAATAATAATTTGTCAATATGCATGTTTTCTACACACCAAGTCAACTATAATTATAAAAGAGAATTTTCATTATATTGATTAAAAAATCTAATAAGTCTTACAAACTAACTAAGCACATTAAAACACCAAAACAATGTCATCTGGCTATATCTCCCAAAATTGAAATTGCACCAAATAACTTAAGAGAACTACTAGTTACTTCTAATCATATCCATCCCAAAATTACAACTCTAAAAAACTAGCAACCACAAAAACATACATATGTATGACATTCCTACCAAGCAATAAACTCCAACGGCTTACAACCCACAACATAGTACATGACATTCCTACCAAGCAATAAACAACAACGTTTACATTGTTTAATTCTAATCTCTCTCTTCAATCTTCGTCAGTGTATAGACTTTGAGAATCCGTTTGGTTAGGGGCACTAGAAGCATTTGTAACCTATAGAAAATAAAAGAGATCAAATTACAAACTTAATTTAATTGATGTTTTCATAATATTCGAAATATGAACACAGAGATTAAAATAAAATATACCTGTCTTGCAGCTCGTAAAATGTCATTCACATCTTCTCCAGCAAATCATTAATGACAACACATTTGCCAACACCGCATTTGTACTATCTTGATTTTCCATTTGCATATATTTATCGCGCAACTCTTGATTTTCAGACAAAGAATCTTTCAATTTTTTGGGTTTAGGAATCTTGCCAATACATCGTGCAACTATTGATTAACAACTATGATAATGTTTTTCGACGGTCAATGAGGCATCGAAATAATATCAATAATTTATATAATAAATAATATTCATTGATTCTTTCCGGGTCATTGATGTATCCAATAATCCATCTCTTATATTATGAAAGAATCAAATTCAATTCATATCAATATCACATCAAAGGCATCAAGCAACTTTTACATTATGAGTTAAGTGTTCATACTTTTTTTTTTATGGTCAACGAGACATCCAAATACTAGCAACAATTTATATGTAAACAATAGTCATTGATTACTTTCGGGTCATCGAGACATCCAATAATCCATCTCTTATTATGAACGAAACAAATTCAATTCATATCAATATCACATCAAAGTCATCAAGCAAATTTTACATTATGAGTAGAGTTCATAATGTTTTTTGACAGTCAATGAGGCATCCAAATAATATTCATTGATCCCTTTCGGGTCACTGAGGCATCAAATAATCCATCCCTTATATTATGAACGAATCAAATTCAATTCATATCAATATCACATCGAAGGCATCAGACAACATTATGAGTAAAGTGTTCATAATGTTTTTTTACGGTCAAAGAAGCATCCAAATACTAGCAACAATTTATATAACAAATAATATTATTTGATTCCTTTCGGGTCATCGAGGCATCCAATAATCCATCTCCATATATTATGAATGGATAAAATTTAATTAATATCGATATTGCATCGAAGGCATCAAGAAACTTTTATATTATGAGTAAAGACTTCCAAATACTAGCAACAATTTATATAGCAAACAATATTTATCGATTACTTTCGTGTCATCCGAGACAGCTGATAGTCTCAAAATTTAGGCTCATATTTTATCTCGCGGTATTGAATTGCATTCAAGTCATAAAAGCTCAATAGATACCATCCTTGAATTATCACCACTCATAAAATTGAAACACTTTACAATATCGTCTTCATAACATCTTGACTTATCACTAAAATTAATCTCACACCCATTCTGATTTCATGAAATCACCATTACCATCAAACAACAGAAGCACACACATGGCAGAGAAAACCCCAACAAAATTGAAGAAAAGTGTGGAATAACCCTACCCAAAATCAAACGTAGAGCTTAGAATAGAGTGAGTTTTTTTAAATCCTACGTAGAGCTTGGAATAGAAACCCTACTTAAATTTTTTTTTATTTGTTATATAAAGTATTTTTTTTGTTTTGAATAAAGTGATTGTTCTTTTAAATCACCAAAAAAAAAGTTGTTGTTCTTTTCTTTCTCCATAAGTTCCTTAATGTTTGGTTATATATATATATATATATATATATATAGTACTCCGTCAAACAATTAAATATAATACTATAGTTGTACAATAGAAGTAACAATATTACTAAAAAAAAGTAATAATATTGATTTTACTAGACTCCAACCCGTGCGTTGCACGGGTTTTGTGGAGTGTCAGTTATATGATTTAAATTAGTCTAAGATTATAAAAAAAATCACATATAGAAATCACATAAAATAGTCTAAGATTATAAAATAAAATAACAATCGAAAAAATGGGATATATTTAAGGCAACTTTTATATTTTATTTGTTATGATTTATTTTTGCGAGACAGAATATATGTTGTGACAAAGCGGGATATATTTAAAAACGAAAAGTAAATCGAAAAATAAAAAATGTTGCATAATTATCATATAAGCCATAACAACGGGTTCTATTTGTATTTGGCTCCGTTTGACCCGGCTTATTTTCTACTTTTCTATTTCTCTTTAAATGAAGTAGATAAGTAAAAAAATATGTTTGACCTTATTTCTCCTTGCTTTTGACTTCTTTACTTTATTTCTCTATTTATTTTACGTAGAAATAAGGTAAAAAACAATTTTTTACTTCTTTAATTTTTTTAAAAAGAAGTAGAAAAGTGGAAAATAAGCCGAGCCAAACGGAGCCTTTGTAAGGCAAGATTTTTATTTTTGCCAAGGCAAGATTTTATATTTTTAGTTGGACGTAATTTTGTTGAATAAAAGTAAAATATCAGAATTGATAACCAATATGTTCAGTTTTTTTATAAGAATAACCAATGTTCTATTTGTTGATCGAATATATTAATTTATTTGAAATTTGTTATCCTAAATATAAGAAAGCATAAGAACAATAAATATATTCAACTCAACATAAGAAGAAAATGGATTTCAAATGGCTGGAAACTTTTGCATTTCTTCAAAATCATATTTTTCATTATAATAATCAGATTAATTGAAAAGTTAAAATACAAAAACTAAAAAAATAAAAAAAAATTGATAAGGTTCCCAACTCAAAAGAACAACATTAACCATAAAGTTTAAGTATTAGGAATGAAGTATGGTTCCGTCATGTAAAAAGGAATATCTCTTTCATCTCTTCCATCTCCCAGGATTTACATCAGCACCTGAAAAACATTGATCAACTTCTGTATACAACAAAAATTGGAACTTTTTACAAAAAAAAAAAACAAATAAAATTAAACATCAGTATACAAAAAACATCAATATACAAATGATACCAACATGCCAGAAGTAACATCAGCAGCTAAAAAGCATCGATCAACTTCTCTCGATCCGTTGCAGGATTATGATTTAAAGGACCTATTATTGTATGAATAAAAAAAAGTAAGGAAAAATATTAAAATGTAATTATAAAGATAAACAACTAACACTTATAAAAATATTTTCAAACCTCTCAATAAATTTAGAAAAAGATTAGTAAAAGGATTAAGATTAACCATTTTTATTGTAGCATTGAAGGAGAACTTGTCCACAGAACCAAAACAATAGATGTGAGTTTGAGGGATGAAGGAGATAATAGATGAAATTTGTGAGGAAACAACAAAGGAGCCGGTTAGACTGCAAACAACCACAATTGCAAACCTGTGAAATATACCGTTAAAAACCAGCATTGACATACATAAAAATACAAATATAAAAAAACTTTCAAACAAACATAGACACTTAAGAAACTTTATTTGTAAATAAACCAATTCATAGACACTTTCAAAGATAAAAAACTGAACTTTCTCTCAAACAAACATTGTTTGACTTCTAAAAAAAATCAACGTGAATCATCAACGTGAAATCAACGTGTATGTATATCAAATAAGTGATCATAAATTTTTGAGAGTTTGTTAAGGTGTATATATAATATAATAATATGGGATATATTTCAAAAGAGTTGGTTATGTTGTGGTTATGTTGTGTATGTATATCAAATAAGTGATCATAAATTTTTGAGAGTTTGTTATGTTGTATATATAATATAATAATATGGGATATATTTCAAAAGAGTTGGTTATGTTGCTTATGTATATCAAATAAGTGATCGTAAATTTTTGAGAATTTGTTATGTTGTATATATATATAATATAATATATTAATAATAATATATGGGATATATTTAAAGTTTTTTTTTCCGTAGACATTAGACATATTACCCATATTCAAGTATTATATAATAATAATATATTATAATAATAATAATATATAATATAATATATAATAATAATAGTAGAAAGTTAATATAATAATAATAATAATAAATAAATATTTAACATGGTGAGAGATTCCATATTTATTAGATGTTGATTGCAAAATAATAACATAATAATAATAATAATATATAATATAATATATATAATAATATTAGTAGAAGGCTAATAATAATAATAATAAATAAATAAATAAATATTTATCATGGTGAGAGATTCCATATTTATTAGATGTTGATTGCAAAATAATAACAACTTGATTGATGTAGTGTAGTGGCAAAAAACACAAAATAGATCTTAAATGTTGCGGGTTTGATTCTCAGTGAGGCCATTTTTAAACATTTTATTTTAATATTTTAGGGTAAAATGAGAGGAAAAAAGAGCGGGAAAAAAATTAGGGTTAAGAATAGCAAAACGGAACAAACTTATAATATAAGAGATAAAAAAAAAAGAAGTAATAAGATTGATTATCACCAATGACACTTTGGTTTGATCTCATAGTGAGGATATGCATCAGGTCTTTAGTTCATTCCTGATTGCCAACATTGTAAACAAAAAACAAATTGATTACCACATTAATAAAAAAATATAAAAAAAAAAAGATTGAAAAAATATAGAAAGAATATAATGAATCTTTGCATAAAAATAGAAGGAAAAAAAAAATGAATCTTTGAAACAAATCTATACCCCCAATTAAAAAAATATGAATCTATGCATAAAAGTATAAACATATCCCTTTTTAATTTTCAATTTTTTTTAATAAAACATATCTATATCCACAATTAATAATTTTTCGTGGGTATAGGCCTGCTATACCTACGACATATGCTGCTGTCGTAGGTATAGCAGGCCTATACCCACGAAAAAATTATTAATTGTGGGTATAGATATGTTTTATTAAAAAAAATTGAAAATTAAAAAGGGATATGTTTATACTTTTATGCATAGATTCATATTTTTTTAATTGTGGGTATAGATTTGTTGCAAAGATTCATTTTTTTTTTCCTTCTATTTTTATGCAAAGATTCATTATATTCTTTCTATATTTTTTCAATCGTTTTTTTTTTATATTTTTTTATTAATGTGGTAATCAATTTGTTTTTTGTTTACAATGTTGGCAATCAGTATTGAACTAAAGATCTGATGCATATCCTCACTATGAGATCAAACCAAAGTGTCATTGGTGATAATCAATCTTATTACTTCTTTTTTTTTTTTATAAAATCAATATTATTACTTTTTTTTAGTAATATTGTTACTTCTATTGTACAACTATAGTATTATATTTAATTGTTTGACGGAGTACTATATATATATATATATATATATATATATAACCAAACATTAAGGAACTTATGGAGAAAGAAAAGAACAACAACTTTTTTTTTGGTGATTTAAAAGAACAATCACTTTATTCAAAACAAAAAAAATACTTTATATAACAAATAAAAAAAATTCTAAGTAGGGTTTGTATTCCAAGCTCTACGTAGGATTTAAAAAACTCACTCTATTCTAAGCTCTACGTTTGATTTTGGGTAGGGTTATTCCACACTTTTCTTCAATTTTGTTGGGGTTTTCTCTGCCATGTGTGTGCTTCTGTTGTTTGATGGTAATGGTGATTTCATGAAATCAGAATGGGTGTGAGATTAATTTTAGTGATAAGTCAAGATGTTATGAAGACGATATTGTAAAGTGTTTCAATTTTATGAGTGGTGATAATTCAAGGATGGTATCTATTGAGCTTTTATGACTTGAATGCAATTCAATACCGCGAGATAAAATATGAGCCTAAATTTTGAGACTATCAGCTGTCTCGGATGACACGAAAGTAATCGATAAATATTGTTTGCTATATAAATTGTTGCTAGTATTTGGAAGTCTTTACTCATAATGTAAAAGTTTCTTGATGCCTTCGATGCAATATCGATATGAATTAAATTTTATCCATTCATAATATATGGAGATGGATTATTGGATGCCTCGATGACCCGAAAGGAATCAAATAATATTATTTGTTATATAAATTGTTGCTAGTATTTGGATGCTTCTTTGACCGTAAAAAAACATTATGAACACTTTACTCATAATGTTGTCTGATGCCTTCGATGTGATATTGATATGAATTGAATTTGATTCGTTCATAATATAAGGGATGGATTATTTGATGCCTCAGTGACCCGAAAGGGATCCATGAATATTATTTGGATGCCTCATTGACTGTCAAAAAACATTATGAACTCTACTCATAATGTAAAATTTGCTTGATGACTTTGATGTGATATTGATATGAATTGAATTTGTTTCGTTCATAATAAGAGATGGATTATTGGATGTCTCGATGACCCGAAAGTAATCAATGACTATTGTTTACATATAAATTGTTGCTAGTATTTGGATGTCTCGTTGACCATAAAAAAAAAAGTATGAACACTTTACTCATAATGTAAAAGTTGTTTGATGCCTTTGATGTGATATTGATATGAATTGAATTTGATTCTTTCATAATATAAGAGATGGATTATTGGATACATCAATGACCCGGAAAGAATCAATGAATATTATTTATTATATAAATTATTGATATTATTTCGATGCCTCATTGACCGTCGAAAAACATTATCATAGTTGTTAATCAATAGTTGCACGATGTATTGGCAAGATTCCTAAACCCAAAAAATTGAAAGATTCTTTGTCTGAAAATCAAGAGTTGCGCGATAAATATAAGCAAATGGAAAATCAAGATAGTACAAATGCGGTGTTGGCAAATGTGTTGTCATTAATGATTTGCTGGAGAAGATGTGAATGACATTTTACGAGCTGCAAGACAGGTATATTTTATTTTAATCTCTGTGTTCATATTTCGAATATTATGAAAACATCAATTAAATTAAGTTTGTAATTTGATCTCTTTTATTTTCTATAGGTTACAAATGCTTCTAGTGCCCCTAACCAAACGGATTCTCAAAGTCTATACACTGACGAAGATTGAAGAGAGAGATTAGAATTAAACAATGTAAACGTTGTTGTTTATTGCTTGGTAGGAATGTCATGTACTATGTTGTGGGTTGTAAGCCGTTGGAGTTTATTGCTTGGTAGGGATGTCATACATATGTATGTTTTTGTGGTTGCTAGTTTTTTAGAGTTGTAATTTTGGGATGGATATGATTAGAAGTAACTAGTAGTTCTCTTAAGTTATTTGGTGCAATTTCAATTTTGGGAGATATAGCCAGATGACATTGTTTTGGTGTTTTAATGTGCTTAGTTAGTTTGTAAGACTTATTAGATTTTTTAATCAATATAATGAAAATTCTCTTTTATAATTATAGTTGACTTGGTGTGTAGAAAACATGTATATTGACAAATTATTATTTTAAAAAAATGTACAATCTGTAAAAAAAATGCAAAAAAATAAATAAATAATTGAAACCTATACCAATGTACAAATGTGTGGGTAAATCGATTTACAATAGTTTGTAATATCCGTGGGTATAGCTCTCAGGTTTTTCCAATGCCAAAAAATGCCGTAGGTATAGGCTATAGCAACGACAAATTGTCGTTGGTACAACGAGATAAAGTTGACGGAACAAAACGACCGTGGGTATAGGTTTTACATCCTATACCCACGGATTTTGGACCTTTACCAACAGAATTTTGCCGTCGCTATATGTCAAGTTTCTTGTAGTGAGAAAGAGAAAATGATGTGGAGTGAAAAAGTGGGTGTTGAATGTGTTGATGGTGTTTAAACCATCCCATATAGTCTAAGAGAAAATCTTCTTTTTAAATTCATTAATACATTTGATCCTTATTAATGAATCTAACAACATTGACATGTTTTCATTCACTTGAATCCCTAACATACATAATATTGAAAAGCAACCAGAGAGTATCAATGAAGATTGAAGGGAATAGCTGATATTCTAATTATCAAAGTTGTAATTATTAGAATCTTAAACTACAATGAATATGATTGTTCACTTCAATTCAATGGATATAGCTAGTAGGTAATGATGTGAAGATCAATGTTTGCACATAGTCATCAACAGTAAATGTGCTTTTATCATCTCCATGTTGATACAGTAAATAACTTGAGCAGTTCTAGCCATGTTAAGAGAAGTTTTGACAACAGATAAAGGTATTGTTTTGGTCATGGCAAGACCATTGAGCTCTTGCCACAAGTTCCTTATTAGAAGCCTTATGTGTTTCCTTCCTTCATTTTCATCCAAAATGTCATTTTCTCCCATAAAGCATTCTATGCTGCTAGCATTATCCCCTCTTTCTTGTTCCTCCTAAACATTAAAATTAGTAATTAGTAATATATCATTAATCATAACAAAGTAAATTAATCTCTTATTTAAGAGTGTCTCTGATGCTAAGGGTCCATTTAATCTATAAAATTAATGTAAGTATTGGACAAAATAGTACAAGACAAAATAATACAAGATAAAGTTTAAGGTATTAAACAAATTTTATCTTGTACAATGTTTGGTCGATAAAATGTTATTTTGGTATTTTAGACAATTTGTGCAGAGAACAAAAATTGTCCGTGGTCCAGTGCTGGACAAAAATTTCAGTTTTTGTCGAGTCCATTGGTCCCCAGTTTGCCCAGTCCGAACACCACAAGAAAAATGGGTTGTAGCTTCAAATAAATTAGCGTCTGCCACGACACTGACGCTACTAGCGTCTATATTGCGCCTATACTTTGGACGCTATGACTTTTCTATTTTAAATTTTAATTTTAAATGATTTTTTAAACATAGATCTGCTTTTGGAGACGATACATGGACACTGCAAAAATAAATAAAAACAATGCTACTTAGCGTCTTGACGCCATACATCATTAAATTATTAAATTAAATTGAAAATGAAAGAGCAAAAACTCTTGTATTTTTTTTTCTTCATTAATCCAACATTCATAAATAAATAAATTTATTAAAATTTTTTTTTGTCTCTTCCTCAAATGGTTCCTCTTCTTTGAACCCTAGTTTATCGCGTGCCGTCACTTTCAAACACCTCACTTCGCCCTCACACTCATAGCTCAACATATGGCACATCGTCGATATGCCTTTCTCCGCCGATCTTGTGTCGTTCTCTGACGATTTGTGACTCATACTCTCTGGTTGCTTTTCAATATTATGTATGTTAGGGATTCAAGTGAATGATTTTAGGGAAGTAAACTCTTTCAGTTTTATTACCTTTTTTTTTTGAACAATCTTTCAGTTTTATTACTTATTTGTTGATGTTTAATTTTCATGTCTTATTCCTTTGATGTTTGTAGTTTAAAACGTGTATTCACCATGTAATTATAATTAACCATGTTTCGTTCATGTTGTTGCATTTATTTGAATAATTATACAAGTACAACAATAATACTTCTCTACAATAATATTTTTTAACGCACAATCAACACGTCTTTTCAATTGAACACGTCTTTTTCCTTTTTTAGTTTCCTTAACAAAAAAACACGTCTTTTTTATCTCTATGACGTTTTTTTTCTATTATGTTGTCTTGAGCTTGGTCGGCAGGTCGATCATTTGTTTCACCTTGTCCTTCTAGCTCTTTAGAGATGTCCCCCATCCTCTTACGTGGGGATGGGGCTTTTATTGATTGGTGAGGCGGGTCTTGGTGATTCAGTTCCCTTTTTTTTTTTACGGTTTAAGTTTTTTTTGCCCGTTGTATTATTCTATCTAGTTTTTAAATATTTTTTGTACTTTGTTATCTCTTAGTTTTTATTTATATCTAATATTTTGTCATTAAAAAAATTACAAATATAATTTTTGGTAGAAAAAACATTACAAATGTAGATATAACATCACTTTCTTTAACTCTTTCTCCCTCAAGATATTTACAGCTATACTTTTTATTTTATGTAAAGGCAAAATATACCAATATCGAATTCATATACTAAATTATTGTTTGGGATTTTGGAGGGAAAGTGGAGGACTTTCGAGGAATTCATATATATCTTTCACTTTATAGGTTAGTGGAATTGAAGTTTGTTATAACATTTTAAGATGTTTGAACCATTATTGAATTTTAATTTTCCAATTGTGTGATATTAATTGATCTATATTCATTATTGTTTTGTAGAATATTGATATTTAGCATATATGATTTATTTTTCTCTATCAGGTACAATTTTTATATCGTTAAATCTTGCATTTCTTATATTGTGAAAAGTGTTGTATGTTGTATTAACTCAGTTGGTAGAGATATTGTATTATATGTGCAGGAGTCTGTGTTCGAACCTGGAACACTCCACTTATTCACCTTTAAGGTGAATTTTCTAGTCATTAAACTATTTGACAAAAAAAAAAGGTTGATATACTCGTTTTATGATTTTATATTTTGAATATTAATGTTATTCAAGTGAGAGAATTGTTTAATTTTGAGGATAACAATATAAGATTAATTAATTAAATTAAAATGTAATATATTACCCAAAAAAAATGTAATATATTAATATTAATTATATCAATTATTAAATAATTATTAATGCACTTAATTTAAATGAATATAAGTGAATATTGTATTGTGCACAATTTGAGAATCACTCGAAAAGAGGTTATTCCCTCTGATCATTAGTTTGGTCACCACATAAAAAAGCCTTAGACCCTTAGTTCTGATCATCCCATTAGGCTAAAAGACATGGCCGGTGGAGAAATTCTAGACACAACTATATATAAATATGGTGTGTTGGATACACATCCAAAAAACATAAAAATAAAAATAAAAAATCGTTAAAGTAAAATAATTTGATGTGACGATTTTATTTTTCTTTTATTTTTTTAGATTTGTGTGTGCTTATATTTTGTGCTCAAACACTTGTGTCTAAGCAAGTGTTGCTCTGACTGGTGTTGTGCGTAAGTGAGGAGGTGCCTGCACCGATACTTTTTTTTTTTTTTTGCAGTTACACCTGCTACTTTTTTATTTATTTTGCACTACTTGTTTAAAGATCCAAAATATTTTTTACTATAATTTTTTTCTTCCAACTTCTCTCTGAAATTAAATCATCTCAAACCAAATAGTACAATATATTGATAAATCTTCCGACAACCTTGAAACAACGTTAAGGTAATCAATAGTGTTAAATTTGTGATATTTAGGAGAAAAATTAGGAGAAAACAACAAGAAACAGAAATATTATTGATTATGACCTACAATATTATTTACATTATTTACATAATAAAATAGGGCAAAAGTTAATATCCATAAGTCTAAATTTATGTATGATGCATAAGTGAATTACAGCCACTTGATCATGTAATTCTTTTTGCCACGTGTTACGATCTCAAGTTGTCACCCTGTGAACCTGAGTCACAGGATCACACATCTCTCACTTCTCCACTTCGCCTTCTCTTCTCTGAATCGCCACCGTCTTTCTTCTCTCTATCGCCACCGTGTTTCTTCTGTTCATCGCCACCGTGACTTCGCCGTCGTGTTTGTGTTTCTTCTCTGTATCGCCTTCGCCGTCGTGTTCGTGTTTCTTCTTTGTATCGCCACCGTGACTTCGCCGTCGTGTTTGTTCTGTGTATCGTCTTCTCCATCACTCAAAAGCTGCGATTGAATTCTCGAAATTGGAGATTCAATTTGCGCCTAATTCTAACGATATTCTAATTTCATCTTGGGATTATGTAAGTTTCTGATGCGATATTTCTGCAAGTGCACAGACGTATCGTGTAGTTATAAAAGATTATCGATCCCACAGAGACCAAAAGTCGAGTTTATCGTTATCTAATGTTACTATGTAAATCTAAGGCTAAATAATAGTTGGAGAGGGGCTTTAAAATAATTAATTTAAATTTAAACAATTAGATTTAACTAAACTGGAATGTTACTTTAAGTCGCTTCAATGGGTTCAGTAATTAAATTGCATTTAGAAATAATGTTACTTTTTAACAAACTGATATTGATTTAAAAATACGCTCCTCACACTCTCGCGCTATTGGTTAATATCGTAAAGTTATAAAATAAATGCTTCACTCTCGCTCTCACATTTACTTATAAAAATACTTTTTGAAAATCAATTCAATTTAATTAAAAAGATCTAGTTTTCACAAAACAATATTAGTTTAAAGACTGAGGTCTCACACTTTCGCGCTATTGAACTAAATCATAAAATATAAACAAATACTTCACTTTCGCTCTCATATTTAGTTTATAAAATATTTTTTGGAAACTAATACAGTTTAATTAATTTTAAAGAGCTGTCGCGGTGTTTAAAATTAATGTCCAGTTTTTACTATCTAGTATAAATCTCACACTCTCGCGCTGTTGACTTACACTTTAATCAATTTTCACTTTCGTGCAAAATTATAGTCTATCGTTTAATTAAAAACTGAAACAGAAAACTAGTTTGTTTGAAAATAAAGTTTGCAATTTAATTACTAAACCCAGATCGGCTTCTTATTCACATTCCAGTTACATTAAATTAGTTCGACATAATTGTAAATAAAAACATCTCAATTAAATGATTAACAACGATATAAAGCATATGTAAACAGAATAAAAGAAATATAATTAAACTGATACGATAAATAAAAATAAACATGCAGTAAATAAACTTGAATAAGATAAATAATACTGAATATAAAACTTAAATTAAAATTGAATTGTCACTTACAAACAAGTAACGTACTGGAACTGAAATAAAGACTGGAACTTTAAACTGGAACTAGAAAATTATAAAATATGGCGTAAGAGAAAAATCGCAGACTGCAGTTCTCTATTTATAGGCTGAGATGAAAAATATATGTGCTTCAATTTAGTAACTCCATTCAGCAAATCTTGGGCCTAAATTGTAGGAACGTGCACCGGAATAATAGGAACAGTTGAGTGAAAATAGCCTTATGACCAGCGCCTTGCTTGCTTAAGCTTAGGAGGAAGTTGTTTCACTTGTGGGGACCATGTTGATATTTCTTCTTTTTTTACACACGTGAAAAAACATGGTGGTCACATGAGGCATGGCCAGCGCCTTGCTTATGTTTGGTTTAAGTATATGCTGGGCACAAGTGCCATGGCTAGTGCCATGCACTTGTGTTTTGGCTATTGTTTTGACTTCTAGTCCCATAAAACTCATGTTTTGCTAAATTTCGGCTGCATCTGTATTTCAATAAAATGTAATAATTATTTTATTGATAACACAATAATTTAGAGAAAATATTAAAATATTAAGACAAATAATATTAAATAAATAGTGCATTTTTCGGTGTTATCAAACTCCCCTAAACTTGAACCATTGCTTGTCCTCAAGCAAAAAGATATATCATTTAGTGATAGAGAAAACAAAACAAAAAGATTTTCCAAGAGTAACATTTTTAATCTCGACCAAATCAGAGAAACTAATTTATTTATCGTACCAAAAATATCATGAAACACAAATCACATTAAGCCCGCGGTAATCACATTAAGCCCGTTATCTATTCACACACACATGGTAGTGAACATGTTAGTGATTATGACCCGATTCTTTTTCATATCATTTATTTTTTCTCTTTTCTTACTTTTTGTCATAGGATATTTTATATCTTTGAGGTATTTCGCATTTGGGCTAAATGACCGGGTGAGGGTCATCTGACTTAGAGTGCGTAGTCCCTTTTCAGATTTATACATCCTTGATTTTCATTTTTCATTCAAAGTCATTCACTTATATTCGTCGACTCAACTACTTAGATAGTGATCGTAGATGGTGCCGACTACCTATGGGCTTACTCAAGGACTAGTAAAGTGTCAAGAAATTTAAGTTCAGTTTCTAGCAAATATCCAAATTGATCTACATAATTAAGAAATTTAAGGTGTTAAAATGATATAGCTGGTACGAAAAATATACTTAATTTGAAAGTTCAGTCTTAATTACGTTTGTGACTTTGGAATCTCAAAATTATTTGTTTCTCAAAAATTTTGTTATGGCTCAAGATTTTGGAAAAATTAAAAATACACCGAAAAAATTTAAAAATTTATTTGCAGAAAGGGAAATTAAGCTAGAAAAGTAATTTTAAACTGGAAAGTAAATAAAAGCAATAAAGTCCTCCCCTCAACTTAAATACAACAGTGTCCTCACTGTTGTGACTCATGTTAAGGATTGGAGCAGGAAACCTGGAGATTCACGTCTATATGCAGATGATCAGTGCAAAGCCATCAATCTCTTTATTTGCTGATAAACAAATGAAAACAAAAAATATTAAATCGAAAACTCGTGGGTTGCCTCCCACGCAGCGCTTTGTTTAAAGTCGGTAGCTCGACGACTCATGAGTGTAAGTACTCATAATGGTTCTTTCGAGAATGACTCCCAATCAAACTTTTAATAAACTTCAGTTTCCATGGCCACTTATCAAGCCATCTCCCATATCCCTCACCTTTTCTTTTCTTCATTTTGTGGGGTGGTTCATGCTTCTGAACGTGCGGTGGTCGTTCTGGCTCAATCATGAGTATAAACTTTTCAAGTTTTGGTTTAGTTCTTTCATCCACCACATCATAGGCTATTCTCCCCTTCTTAACACTAATGATTTCCCTAGTTCCATGGTCCTCTAATTTTCTCTTTTTATGCAGGACCTCAAACAAAGGTGCATCAGTGTGGATTTTTTTTCAATATCTCTACATACCTTTTCGGTTGGGAGTCTACCTTATCTTTCACAAACCCGTGGGGTAAAGGGATCGGTGGGTTGTAGGAAGTAGGAAGAACATAAGGTGCTTCCTTCTCTACCTCTTTGACAACCTCCCTTTCGGGTGGTGTTGGTGGATTTTTCTCAATCTCTACTCTTTGCTCACTAGAACTTTCATCAACCTCATTATTACTCTCTTCAACCTCATCATCACTCTCCTTAGGATTTTCAATTTGTTCTTCTCTACTGGTTGTTACAACATCCACATGCTCCTCAAGGAAGGGTCCTAGAGGTTTTTGTTCAAACAAGGAGATTTGAGTCTCCAATGTCATGTTGTGAGTCACGAGGGACTCAACCGCATCATTCAGCTGCCTAATTAGGGTTTCATTTTGGACATTTTGTATCTCTACAAAGTGCTCTATCATAGATTCTAGTCTAGAGTGAGTTAACGTCGCATCGAAATCCTCCATTAATGTTTCGAAGTCGAAATTATGGGATTCTTGCGGTTCTTCAAAATGTTGGGACTGGTAGTTGTAGAGGTAATTTGACAAGAGTAAGTTAGTGTCGCATTGTAATCCTCCATTAATATTTCGAGGTCGGACTTATGGGAATCTTGTGGTTCCTCGAAATATTGGGAGTGGTAGTCGTAGAGAAAATATGGGTAATCCATTCACCTAAGATTATATATAAAATAAAAAAAATAAAAATAAAAGTGCCTTAGTCTATACGGTGCAACACTGGAGTTACGATATCGACTTAATTGGTCCTCGGCAACGGCGCCAAAAACTTGATGCGATATTTCTGCAAGTGCACAGACGTATCGTGTAGTTATAAAAGATTATCGATCCCACAGAGACCAAAAGTCGAGCTTATCGTTACCTAATGTTACTATGTAAATCTAAGGCTAAATAATAGTTGGAAAGGGGCTTTAAAATAATTAATTTAAATTTAAACAATTAGATTTAACTAAACTGGAATGTTACTTTAAGTCGCTTCAATGGGTTCGGTAATTAAATTGCATTTAGAAATAATGTTACTTTTTAACAAACTGATATTGATTTAAAAATACGCTCCTCACACTCTCGCACTGTTGGTTAATATCGTAAAGTTATAAAATAAATGCTTCACTCTCGCTCTCACATTTATTTATAAAAATACTTTTTGAAAATCAATTCAATTTAATTAAAAAGATCTAGTTTTCACAAAACAATATTAGTTTAAAGACTGAGGTCTCACACTTTCGCGCTATTGAACTAAATCATAAAATATAAACAAATACTTCACTTTCGCTCTCATATTTAGTTTATAAAATATTTTTTGGAAACTAATACAGTTTAATTAATTTTAAAGAGCTGTCGCGGTGTTTAAAATTAATGTCCAGTTTTTACTATCTAGTATAAATCTCACATTCTCGCGTTGTTGACTTACACTTTAATCAATTTTCACTTTCGTGCAAAATTATAGTCTATCGTTTAATTAAAAACTGAAACAGAAAACTAGTTTGTTTGAAAATAAAGTTTGCAATTTAATTACTAAACCCAGATCGGCTTCTTATTCACATTCCAGTTACATTAAATTAGTTCGACATAATTGTAAATAAAAACATCTCAATTAAATGATTAACAACGATATAAAGCATATGCAAACAGAATAAAAGAAATATAATTAAACTGATACGATAAATAAAAATAAACATGCAGTAAATAAACTTGAATAAGATAAATAATACTGAATATAAAACTTAAATTAAAATTGAATTGTCACTTACAAACAAGTAACGTACTGGAACTGAAATAAAGACTGCAACTTTAAACTGGAACTAGAAAATTATAAAATATGGCGTAAGAGAAAAATCGCAGACTGCAGTTCTCTATTTATAGGCTGAGATGAAAAATATATGTGCTTCAATTTAGTAACTCCATTCAGCAAATCTTGGGCCTAAATTGTAGGAACGTGCACCGGAATAATAGGAACAGTTGAGTGAAAATAGCCTTATGACCAGCCACCAACCTTATGACCAGCGCCTTGCTTGCTTAAGCTTAGGAGGAAGTTGTTTCACTTGTGGGGACCACGTTGATATTTCTTCTTTTTTTACACACGTGAAAAAACATGGTGGTCACATGAGGCATGGCCAGCGCCTTGCTTATGTTTGGTTTAAGTATATGCTGGGCACAAGTGCCATGGCTAGTGCCATGCACTTGTGTTTTGGCTATTGTTTTGACTTCTAGTCCCATAAAACTCATGTTTTGCTAAATTTCGGCTGCATCTGTATTTCAATAAAATGTAATAATTATTTTATTGATAACACAATAATTTAGAGAAAATATTAAAATATTAAGACAAATAATATTAAATAAATAGTGCATTTTTCGGTGTTATCAGTTTCATTTTTCCTTGTTAATTTGATTTTGTTTCTGATATTCTATTAGCTTCTAGGTTTTGATTTTTTATTAATGTTCATGATTTTTAAATCCATCCATGAATGTTGTTTTTGCCTGAAACCATTGGGCAAGTAGTTTGGTTTCACAAAAAAGACTATCAAAACCATTAAACATTTTAATTAGTTGGTTTTAGGTTCTGTATTTTATTGTGTTGTAATGTGTGGGTTGATTATTGTATTTTATTGATTCTGATATTGCTGGACTAGAGTATGCAGCAAACTACAAGACCTTGATCTACCTTGTTGGTTTAGCATCTGCTGAGATTATTGCTGACATGTCCAGCGTGAATCGATTATTCAGATAACCACTGGGTCAAGAGAGCTTGACAAGATATTGGAAGGTCAGACTCAACCATAAATACTTCCTCTATGTGTTGATTATAAAATACTTCTTCTTACTCACCTAGTATATATCTTAGTCAAGTTGAAAGGCTTGTCCAGTTTTTATATCTTAGATTGATGAACATTTTATCAATCTCTTCAATGAAAAAAACAGTAGCTAAGGTTTAATTATAAAATTATGGCACTGCTAATGATAGATTTGTATATATATTTTAAATTCCTAGTGTAACCTTCATTTAATGTATCTTCTATGAATATGAGAGAGCTTAAATATCTGTTATCTAAATATGCAGTTAAATCTTACATGGATAATGAATTAAGTCCTACCATTGATGATGGAACAAGTTTACAGTTGCTCCCAACAGAAGAAACTGACATTCTAGCTAATCTGCGAGAATCATCAGATCCCGTGTAAGAAGGGATACAATGTTGTGATTATTGATGAGTGCCACATCTTTCTGATAGAACAACTGATGAGAATCTCACCAAATATTAAACCTTGTGTAAGAGAAGATGCATTGAAGCTAACACTTGATTTGAAAGCTAACATGAAAGAAAATACAGAAAATTCTTTGATGGTTCTCGGTTTTCTAATGCTTTTGTCGATTTATGGATTGGTTACTTATTTCAATGAAGATGAAGTCTTGGAGCTTTTTGCATTTGTTGCTCAGCACAAAATAGCGGTGAAGATGTTTGAGGCCCTTGGTTTTGCAAATAAACTTTCAGGTGTGTTTTAATTTAGATATGCTTTGTTTAGTCACCGGTATGTCTCTTTCCGTCTAAGTTTTGGCATGTTACATCATATGATTATCAAATCTATACTGCATATTTGGATCTTGTCATGTCTTGTATGTTGTTTTGGATATCAATTCTTGTTGAAAATAAGTGCAAACTGTGAACTTGTAGAAATTGATAGAATGTTGTTTGCATCGTATTTTGAGAATGTGGAATCTTAGAACCGTGTTTCAAATATTCTTTGCAAGTGTTTTACATCTGTTTTCTTAGTATGGTGTGTGGTTCTTTGGATGAACTTGGAACCATTAAATATGTTTCAATGCTCCTGGTGTGTTTTGATGATGTGAAGGTTTCTTGCACCTCGCAGATTTTGTCGAGAAACTTATCAAGAGGAAGCAATTTGTTGTGCATATTAATTGGCTGAGAAGAATCAACAAATTTTTGTGCTAGAAATGCGGTAATGGAAACCTGCAAACATATACAGTATTATTGTTCGGGTATATATTCACGTGTAAATGATTTCGACAGGACTCTCAGTTTCGTAGTCTTAGTTAATTTAAATGAGGCTTGTACCATCCTTGAATCTAATTAATAAGCCACAATAGTTACATTTGGCCTGCATCTCAGTACCAGCTTGTGCAATAAAGTGATTACATACATGTGACGGACGTCTATGCCTAGATGGTGGTAAACCAGGATGAAGAGCTGTTGCAGCTGCTGTAGGAGGGTCAACCGGAGTGGTAGAAATAGTATGTTCTGCGTCATCCAATAGTTGATAGTTCATCTGTCGATAAGTATATAAAAATGCAAGACATAGTTATGAAATTCTATTATGAAAGAAAATTATTAAAGGAGGGAGGAGGAGAATGTTTATGATCAATATTAATGGGTTAACAACACTGAAACCATTTAACAAGACTAATGGTTTCAGTGTATAACATGTTGAAACCATTTATCAAGAGTAATGGTTTCAGTGTATAATCTTTATTTAAAATCATTTAACAATAATAATGTTCTATTACATTCACTTATAAATGCCAATATTAGGAATTTAAAAAATTTATTTTACCCACGTAGTCAATATTAATGGGTTCACAACACTGAAACCATTTAACAAGACTAATGGTTTCAGTGTATAACATGTTGAAACCATTTAACAAGAGTAATGATTTCAGTGTATAATTTTATTCAAAGCCATTTAACAATAATAATGTTATATTATTCACTTATAATATGTCAATATTAAGGATTTAAAAAATCTATTTTACCCTCATAGTCAATATTAATGGGTTAACAAAACTGAAACCATTTAACAAGACTAATGGTTTCACTGTATAACATTAGTCAATGGATTATAAATATACTAGTAACTACTACTATTAATATGGACTAAGCAGTGTATAATTTTTCAAGTCAAGAATTGCGAGAATTAGTGTCATGTTTCTTTTACTTGTCTAGTTCTTTATGAATTATCTTTTGTTGTGAAAGGTAAAAAGATTTAGGCTTTTTTATAGTTAAGACTTAAGATGAAAAAAATGGGAGTGGCTTTGAGAGATGAGAGGAAAGATATATGGGAATTTCGTATTTTGTTTGAAAGAAAATTATTAAAGGAGGGAGGAGGAGAATGTTTATGATCAATATTATTTTATTTTTTTACCCTTATAGTCAATATTAATGGGTTAACAACACTGAAACCATTTAACAAGAATAATGGTTTCAGTGTATAACATGTTGAAACCATTTATCAAGAATAATGGTTTCAGTGTATAATCTTTATTTAAAATCATTTAACAATAACAATGTTCTATTACATTCACTTATAAATGCCAATATTATGGATTTAAAAAATCTATTTTACCCACGTAGTCAATATTAATGGGTTGGGTTCACAACACTGAAACCATTTAACAAGACTAATGATTTCAGTGTATAACATGTTGAAACCATTTAACAAGAGTAATGGTTTCAGTGTATAATTTTTATTCAAAGCCATTTAACAATAATAATGTTATACTACGTACATTCACTTATAATATGCCAATATTAAGGATTTAAAAAATATATTTTACCCTCATAGTCAATATTAATGAGTTAACAAAACTGAAACCATTTAACAAGACTAATGATTTCAGTGTATAACATTAGTCAATGGATTATAAATATACTAGTAACTACTACTATTAATATGGACTAAGCAATGTATAATTTTTCAAGTCAAGAATTGCGAGAATTAGTGTCAAGTTTCTTTTACTTGTCTAGTTCTTTATGAATTATCTTTTGGTGTGAAAGGTAAAAAGATTTAGGCTTTTTTATAGTTAAGACTTAAGATGAAAAAAAACGGGAGTGGCTTTGAGGTATGAGAGGAAAGATATAGGGGAATTTCGTATTTTGTTTGAAAGAAAATTATTAAAGGAGGGAGGAGGAGAATGTTTATGATCAATATTATTTTATTTTTTTTACCCTCATAGTCAATATTAATGGGTTAACAACACTGAAACCATTTAACAAGACTAATGGTTTCAGTGTATAACATGTTGAAACCATTTATCAAGAGTAATGGTTTCAGTGTATAATCTTTATTTAAAATCATTTAACAATAATAATGTTCTATTACATTCACTTATAAATGCCAATATTAAGTATTTAAAAAATCTATTTTACCCACGTAGTCAATATTAATGGGTTCACAACATTGAAACCATTTAACAAGACTAATGGTTTCAGTGTATAACATATTGAAACCATTTAACAAGAGTAATGATTTCAGTGTATAATTTTTATTCAAAGCTATTTAACAATAACAATGTTATACTACGTGCATTCACTTATAATATGCCAATATTAAGGATTTAAAAAATATATTTTACCCTCATAGTCAATATTAATGGGTTAACAAAACTGAAACCATTTAACAAGACTAATGATTTCAGTGTATAACATTAGTCAATGGATTATAAATATACTAGTAACTACTACTATTAATATGGACTAAGCAATGTATAATTTTTCAAGTCAAGAATTGCGAGAATTAGTGTCAAGTTTCTTTTACTTGTCTAGTTCTTTATGAATTATCTTTTGGTGTGAAAGGTAAAAAGATTTAGGCTTTTTTATAGTTAAGACTTAAGATGAAAAAAAACGGGAGTGGCTTTGAGGTATGAGAGGAAAGATATAGGGGAATTTCGTGTTTTGTTTGAAAGAAAATTATTAAAGGAGGGAGGCGGAGAATGTTTATGATAGATATTTTTGTTTTTTTTATCCCCATAGTCAATATTAATGGGTTAACAACACTGAAACCATTTAACAAGACTAATGGTTTCAGTGTATAACTTGTTGAAACCATTTAACAAGAGTAATGGTTTCAATGTATAATTTTTATTTAAAATCATTTAATAATAATAATGTTCTATTACAAAACCATTTGACAAGTATTTTGCTTTCTCATAGAAGACTATCAAGCAAGTATATACAATCAAGTAATGTATCAATTGTAACCAAAAAAACAAATTAGCAATCCTTTTTAATCTTTCAATATTCCACTAGTATCGTAGTATAAGGGAAACTAAAGTAGTAATCAATTTTATACTTTCAATTGAAAGATAGCAAAATTTGCTATCAAATTTGAAGCCTCGACATAGCATAGAATGCTGCATATTCTTTAATCATTGTTTCTGCAAAGTGTTTTGGTTCTTCTTTTCTTGTGCTTTCTCTGATCTCTAAGTAGAAAGCCAATGCCTTATTAATCAATGTTTCATCAATAGGCTCTCCTGCTCGTTGCCAATCAATGTGTGCCAGTAAATGAAAAGAAATCCATTATAGAGGAAAATCAAATGAAAATCACATATTCAACCAAACGACTATCACGGATTGATGAGAACGACAATATTTTGAAGATAATTAAATGATTAGTTTTACTGCTATTCAACTACATAACTATAAGAGAAATATAAAACAACATTAAATCAACTAAGGCTTAGTGAAATCATTTTTCACCAATGCAAGTGTACCACCTGTATAAGATAGTTGACAAACAAAGTTAACTACCTCTTGAATTTTTATCTTTTCAAGTCTTTTTCGTCTTCCTGCCTAATCTTCAAACTCGAGGACTTGCAACCTAGGCAGATAAGTAAGAAACTTGGATATTAAGCAATGTAGAATACAAAAGTAGGCAGATATGTAAGTGTTGTAACTTGAAAGATACATTAGTATCAATCAATCTTGAAAAGGAAGGAAACAAACTTCCATGCACAAAAACTTCAAAACAGTGAAAACTTAGTTGATATTGATAACTATATATTACATACAAATAGGTTCCAATGTCAGTTTCACATATTTAACAGTAACTGGTGTGAATATAAAATAATTTTCAAAGCCACCATTAATGGTGCAGCAAATGAAATTGATAATATTTTAGATTCCCCAACTGGAATAATACAATCAGCACATGCTTTGAATTAAAATTACTTTCAATGCCATTTATCTAGTTTCAAATTGGACTAATCAAAATCAGAACAAAGTATCAACAATAATATCATAAAAGATCATGTTTCATTTGGCTTTATTTTTATAGCATTCTTGTCATGTTGCTTAGATGATAAAAGAAACCAGTAAATTATGTAAACAGTTAGAAAGATTTATGTTTTATGAGCCAATAATGTTTTCAAATGAGGCCTAACCTTGCCATCTTCAGTTTTGTATGCACTCTCTCGAGTCGGCTAATTCTTTGCTCAAGTTCCGCTATGCTTACTTCAGACATATAGCTATAGCTTTTGGTTTGAGTCTCAGATTGGCATAATCTGTCACTAGGCGGTAAACTTGAAGGAGCATCAGCGTCAATATTTTTCTCAGCATTTAGACCATCTTCAACAAAATTATCACAAAGCATAAAACCAGAAGGAACATCTTCAACAATATTACCGCCATTGCTAGTTTTTGAACGATCATCGCAGATTCTGTCACTTGAAAGTCTTGTTTCTGTGTTCTCATCTGCATCTTTAAACTGAACATCTTCCAAGACAGGGTTACAATCCTTAACAACAGATGCCAAAGGAATTAGAGTGTTTTGTTTTGAAGGTGAACTTGAAGTTCCAACAGAAGGAATAGAACTAAAATTTCCAGAGGACACAGTAATCAAACGTGTAGGAATAAAACCAGAAGGAACTTCGTGATCAACAATATTATCAGCCTTCAAAGTTTTTGAACCATAATCACAAGGCTTACCTAAAGTAACAGTGCCAACAATTTTAGGATCTCTACATTTTGATGAACTTGCTCTTCTCTTCCACCATTTTTCATAACGTGTGGTAACATCGGCATCCGAAAATCTAGATGGAAAATATACACTTGTATCCAAAATATAATTAGGAAATCATTTAGTACATCCAAAACATCTAAAAAAAGTGAAATATAACATTGAAACCATAAGTATGGTACAAGCTTGTAGCATATCATAATCAAAATCAAAGTAGGATATAAGAATAATGTGAAACCAAAATACTTGCCTAATGGTTTCAGACAAAACATAATGCTAAATCAAAATAAAAATCAATAACAGAATCCATGCATATCATAATCAAAATCAAAAACAAAATCAAAGAACAATATCAGAATCAAAATGTAATAGCATATCAAACCTAATTCTTAAATCAAAATAAAAATAAAAATTTAGGTCTAACCTGTTTTCTTTTCACCATTTTGTGTTTGGTTCGTTCAAATTATGTATATGGTGATGAATGATGATGAACTATGATGAATGTGATGAACTATGATGAATGATGGCGACGGTGAAGATGATGAACTATGATGAATGATGGCGACGGTGAAGATGATGAAATGTGATGAACTGACGATGAACGGCGGCGACGTTGAAGATGGAAGGCGTTAATGGCGACGACGAAGATTTCGAGAGTGACGGCGAAGATTTCGAGACGATGAGTGATTATTTCGAGAGTGATGATGAGACGATGAGTTATGATGAGACGATGAGTGATGATTTCGAGAGTGACGGCGAAGATTTCGACAGTGACGGTGGCGGCGGAGATTTCGCGAGAGAGGGTGGCGGCGGAGATTCGCGAGAGAGAGTTTCTCTGAAATTTTTGTTGTTTGAAACAGTTAGGTTTGTATGGGGGTATGTGTAGCAATTGATGGGGGTGTGGATAGCAATGGACTGGGCTTATGGACAGTGCATAAGCCCAAAACCGGACCCATAAAATAGTACTACTACCTTGGTATTTATAACCAATGTATTTAAATCTAAACTAAATCCCTTAATTATAGGGAATAAAATAAAGAAATATAGAAATATTTTCTCAACAAATATAATATAAACATTAATATTTTATATTCTAACAAATACAAATCTATAGTTTAGGGTTTCGAAATTTGGGATTTGTTTATATATATAACTTCAATAGTGATAAACTGATTGATTAATTATTCAATTGGGGGTTCTAATAACATATTTGTTTGTTTTGTTGGATGTTTGTTTGTAGTTTGTAATTTGGTCCAAATTCATCTTAGGATTTCAGTTTTACGGTTTCTAACTAAGACATCCACAAATTTATTTCAATTTTAGCCATATAGAAATCAATGTTTTTGTGAAGCCAAAATATGTATTAGTTATTGATCCGTATATACTCAAATGATTTTTTGACTGTAATATATACTCAAATGATACAGAGAAAATTGACCAATTAACATCGAGCAACGAGAAAATTAAGTTCAGAACACAGTCACTAGTAAGAGAGCAGCTACTCGATCCCACACTCTAAAATCAACTTCTTTTCTTTCTCAAGTGAATTGATGCTAAATTTATCACAATAATACTCTTCTAGTATAAGTAAAGTTTTAGTTTTTCAATTCATTCAATAATTAACGTATTTGATCTATATTATATAATACAGAGGATACTTAATTCTAATGATTGCTGCATAATCGACTAATCTTATCTCTGTCTTTGTCTGCTGTAAAGGCCAGGCTATTATTTTGATACCATATACTTATATCATTGTTGATATATCATATATATTTATGTGGTGCTAGAACTAACGTTGTTTTGTACCCAAAAAAATAAAAAGGTATGACGCTGTTTTATGTGGTGCTAGAATTAAGGCTGAATACAGGAAATAATCATCCACAAACAATTGTTTTAGTGGTAGGACATGTTCCCTGGCCTCCATGGATGACCTTTATTTTCTCAAGTAATGTAGAATTTTCAATGTCACACTTGCTATAGAACAATCATTCATACTCCATGAAGAGAGAGCAATTATGCATTTTAATTTTTTTGGATAAATAAAACAATAGTCAAGTAAGTTTCTGGCCTTTATAAATATTGTAATAATAAATTTCGTTTTTTAGTCCCTATGGCGGTTTTTTAATTCATCCTTTTAAAAAACTAAAATTGTACAAGATATTTCTACCAATGTACTAAATATCATCGCAGTATAAAGTTTTGAATCATATGAATTATATAGGAACAAGAGTCATCTTTTAAAAGAAAAAATAAGTGAACAAGAAGGGAGCTGAATTTATGAATATAAAGTTTCAATTAAATTAAGAATGAAATGTGTAAGAAGATGGAATAATTAGTTGGGTAAGAGCATATCCTGTACTTCCTCCCGTGGAATATATAAGAAATAATTTGGAAAAAACACACAGACCAAGAAACCTTATTTTTTTAATTAAAAATTCTAAATTTTTTGTCTATTCCAAAAATAACCTTGGTGTATTAATTTATACTTCTCTCTTGTAATTATCTACATACACCATTATGCTTAATTCCAATGTGACTTTTGCTATTCACAAGGATATTTAATTAGGGTAGAAATGGAAATATTTAATTAATAAAACATAAATTTATAAGTTGCTTCTTATATAAAAAGGACCAAATTTTTTTTCCAAATTGTTCCTTATACATTGGACCGGAGGGAGTATTTCATAATATAAATTAATATTTAAAAAATTAAATGCACAAGCTAGTTTCAATATCATATTTTCACTTTTGATTTCTTAACTTGCGCTCTTGACATTCGCCATATTAGTTTATGTTCTCATTTTTTTTTTTGAAGAAGTTAAATTAGTCCACCCAAATTGACACTAGAGAGAATCGTACCTGAAACCTTAAAGAGAAACACAGTTTCAGATATCAATTCAATATCATCAAACCAACCCAAATGAGTTATTTATGTTCACATGTTTACGATATGATCGGAAGACTACATTGAGCCACCAAACAATTAATGAACTTCTATATACACTATACTCCTATGCTTGCACGACTATTTATCATTTTTAATATCTATTTATTTACTTGCACGCCTGATGTATTGTCAAAAGTAAGTATTTTTATCTAAAATATGTTAATGGTCAAAATTAAGTAGGTTTAATTTTTACTATTATATAATTAAAGATATTAATAGTTAAAATTATATATTGATATATATACATAAGACAAATGTTAACATGTGCACCTAAGGCACATGTTAAGAATATAAATATAGAAATATTCTCTCGAAACATGTGTATTATATCTTTTAAACATTAAATTCGTTTGTAATATTAAATGCAAATTTCTTATTATAGATACCTTAACATGTGCCCTATATGCACATGTTAACAGCACCCTATACATAATAATCAACTGGGTCACTCAGTAGGACAAAAAGAATACTCATTTTACCATGCAAACAATAAATATTTCTAATTTATCAAAAACATCATTGAAAACAATCACATATATATCTCATTTGAATATGACAATTAATCTCCTTCCCCATAATTGTTTCTGCTATTCATATTTCTTGCACGTCTTGTAATATGTGTTCATACTACAAACTTGCAGATATTTTAGGTATTGTTCATAAATATACGTGCCATATATTTTTTATCGCGTGTTTATTTAAATTATAAATATTATTAAATATTAAAATTGATAAATTAGATTACGAAATATTTTTGTTCATAATTAAAAAATTGACATAGTAGTTACTTAAATTTTCATCAACTTGTTCTCTATGAATAGTAATTATTTAAATATTTTATTAGAAAAAACTTATTCCTTGCATATATATGTAGTTATTTAATTTTTTTCATTAGCATAACTTCAAGTGACTCCTAATGAAAAAATTAAATAAAGATACTAACTTGTTTCCTCCGTGTATAATAGTTAGTTTTTTATTTTTATCAACAACATTTTCTCCTGTGTATAATAGTTATTTTTTATATTGATGAAAACTTGTCATGTATATATATTAGTTATTCATAAAAATTCATATTTAATTCATCTTTCTAAAAAAAAAACTTTTGCAAGAGAGATTCTATATATAATGTACAAGTTTCGGACCGCTGAAAAATTTTAAAATTTTTAACCTCAAAAAAATAATTAACAAATTTAGGACCTCCAAATATTTTTATTGCAACTTTTGATCTCTCTATCGAGAACAAAAATTATTTAACCTATAAAATAATTGGCTTTAATGCACTTTTGGTCCTTTTATTTTGAAAAACTTGAATTTTTGATCCCCCTATTTTAAAAGCCAACTTTTTATCCCTCTATTTTTAAAAACTTGAACTTATCCCCAACTCAATTTGGTCAATTTTTTTGCTTGAGTGGCAAGTTCATTGATGACGTGACAGTGGACATGTGGAGATATAATATTCTATGTCATTAATTTTTTCTTTAAATAAAATAATATTATGTTTAAAAAAATATTAAAATATTAAAATGATTAAATATTTAATTAATAATAATTAAAGATTACTAAATTACCCAAATATAATTTAAAATCAACAAATTACTCAAATATATAATTAAAAATTATCCAAATATATAATCAATAATAATTAAAATTATATAATTTTGAAATTGTATAATCAAAGCATTAAAGCCAATTAAAAATTACCCAAATACATAATTTATTGATCAAAGTTCGATCAAAATTCGAACCTCGGCATCTATATATAACAACGTCTCTGCTAACTGAATTACGTTGTCGAGAATACATATAGGTAACAAGTGAAATAAATCAAAAGAAAGTTCCTTAAACCATAGCTATGTGTCCGAGTCCAAATTCTTTAATAATTCTCCACATTTTAAAACTTAAATATGTACGAGTAACTGAAAAAAAAAAAAATTACTTTTAAAATATCATAAAAAATTACAACAAAGTTTTCATATTTTGAATAAAACACTTCATTGGCATGTTTTCATGTCAAATCAATGAAGATTGAAGGGAATAGCTGATATTCTAATTATCAAAGTTGTAATTATTAGAATCTTAAACTACAATGAATATGATTGTTCACTTCAATTCAATGGATATAGCTAGTAGGTAATGATGTGAAGATCAATGTTTGCACATAGTCATCAACAGTAAATGTGCTTTTATCATCTCCATGTTGATAAATAACTTGAGCAGTTCTAGCCATGTTAAGAGAAGCATTGACAATAGACAAAGGTATGGTTTTGGACATGGCAAGACCATTAAGCTCTTGCCACAAGTTCCTTATTAGAAGCCTTATGTGTTTCCTTCCTTCATTTTCATCTAAAATGTTATTTTCTCCCATAAAGCATTCTATGCTGCTAGCATTATCCCCTCTTTCTTGTTCCTCCTAAACATTAAAATTAGTAATTAGTAATATATCATTAATCATAACAAAGTAAATTAATCGCTTATTTCAGAGTGTCTCTAATGCTTAGGGTCCATGTCCATTTGATCTATAAAATTTAAGTACTGGATAGAACAGTACAAGACAAAACAATACAAGATAAAGTTTAAGACAATTTGTGCAGAGAACAAAAATTGTCACGTGGTCCAGTGGCGGACAAAAATTTCAGTTTTTGTCAAATCCATTGGTCCCCAGTTTGCCCAGTCCGAAAAACAATTTTAAATTCAAACACAGTATAATTGAAGTTGTTCCTGACTTTTTAAAAGATCAAACACACACTTAAAGACATAATTAGAGAGAAATTTCATTTCATTTTTAATTTTTTTAAAACTTTTGGTAATAATTTAAGTTTTTCTAATAGTAATTACCGTTGAAGTTCCTAAATCGTCCCAAAGCCGAAGAATTTCTCCGGAGCAAGAGAAGAGTCTAGGATATGTCTTCATCATTGTAATGTTTTCATTTGAGAGACCATCACCAATGAGGAAAAATGTATGCATCAATGCCATGCATGATCCAGCAGAAATCACCCCATTATCTAAATATGTCTTAAAACTTGGCACATATCCACTATTGAACCATTTAGCTTCTTCAAGAAATGCTTCAAATATGTCAATCCACTGCACCAATTAATCACCAAGTATGTAATTATTAACATGTTACACTTTTTTTTTAAGATGATTAACATGTTACACTTAGATATACTTTGTATAAAATAATCTATATTTAGATTCTTACCGTTCTTTTTAAATGGGAAACAACAGTTAGCCCATGTTCTTTCTGAATTCTATATGCAATTTCATTTGTGGTGTTATATAATGCCATATAGCATATTTTCATGTATTCAGGAAGTTGCTCCATTGCATCAAGGTCCCACCTACAATAGAAAAATTAGTTTAAAATTTTGATTATTAATTATTTCAAATTTATTTTCCTACTTCACCGAGCAATCTGGAATTTTCATTTTTGGAGTCAACATTTTTTACACGGTGGTGGTCGTTATATCAAGATCAAACAGTCTAAATTTCAATATATATTTAAATTTTTTTAAATTAATTATTAGCAATATGAAAATCTAGATCATCCATTGTTGACCTAGCAACCACAAAAACGTTGAATGTAGACAACTAACTGGATTAAGTGCAGTTAGAACGATTTAGAGCCGTCTGATTAAGATAAGACTGTCCAAATCTTAAAACAATTTTTATTTTTGTTTAATATAAAATTCTGAAATATAATATGGACCGTTCGATCTGTCTGAAATTTACTAACAGCACAACTACACCGTTTTTTGCAAGCACAAAATTCAGGTATCTGTCGTTCAATTAAAATTTTGTGCAGTCAACAATTCAGCACAAATGCGTAGTCAACAAGTCGTTAATCGTTGAATCAAGATCATACTATATCGATGCATATTTTGAGATTAAAAAAGTTGAAATACATAAAAATTCTAAAGAATTAGCACACCTTTTAATTGCATTTGTGAAAAGAACAAGTTCATCTAATGTGCCATATGTGTCAAAGACATCATCCATAACTAGCAAAATGGAGACAGTTTTAGCAAGTTCAATACGGCAATTTGAATAACTTGGTTCTGGAAAAAGCCCCACTGTCCACAAGAAGCACTCAGTTGGTCTATCTCTTGCAAAACCAAGTTTGTCAACCAGGCCCAACTCTTTCCACCACCTAAACAAATAAATAAAATTAGCTATTATTTTTTGTTAAAAAAAATATTAAAGAAAGGAAAATTATTAATAACAGCAGTATTAATAGTCTCTGATTCCTTGTGTTGTCACTAAATTTAGTGTCTGATGTAAAGACAAATTTCATAATTTTTATCTTTAAACATCTGATTCTGATGCATTAAATGTATGTTTGATATCACGGTGAGTATGTAAGAATCATAATGATCCACCGTAATTTTGCATAAATTATATATACTGCAATTTTTGGAAAATCACGGTGGATCACCGTGATTCTGACATATCTACTATAATACCAAAGATAGATTAAATCCATCCGATACATTTTTAATTCAATTTTTTGTTAATGGCATAATCTTAGACATAAAATCACCTGCATATTTCTGCTAATTCTCTTTGGTGTAGTGATTGAATCATGTTAGAGTCTATCTTCGCCAATTCCAAAAGAGCTGGTATTTGGTTACTTGTTTGGCTATATTCCTCCATGTAATTTCTAGCTTCTAATCTTGCCATTCTTAGGTGCTTTGGAAGTGTTAAGGATCTTTCAAAGCACTTACTTACTTGAGGATTAAGATGTGGGATTAATTCTTTTAGGTGAGCCCTTGAAAATTCCATTGCTTTCTTTAATACTTCTTCATCCTCTGTCCCTAAATATGATGCCTCATAAAGACTCAACATACCCCAAATATCTTTGGTTAGTGACTCCTTGAAATTGCCACTCTTGTCCAAGAATTTCTTGAATATGTCTACAATCAAACAACCACACTATTCAAATCAGTAACTTTATTTATGGGGATAAATATGTTTCTGGTCCCTATAAATATTCCAAATTTTATTTTTAGTCCTTCTAAAAATTTTCTTCAACTTTTAGTCCCTAAAATTTTTTCAATTAACACTTTTAGTCCCTGATTTTAAATCAACTCATGTGTAGACTTCATATTTTTTAATGAAATTTTCAAGAAAAGTGTAGAATGTTTTAACAATCACTCACAAAAAAAATCGATTTTTTTAACAAAACACTAATTAAATATGAATTTTTAAGCACCAAAAATATAAAAATTTATATTTAATTTATGCTTTGTTAAAAAATTCAAAAAAAAAATTGGGAGAGATTCTTATAATATTTTAAACATTCAAAAAAAAATATGAAGTCTACATATGAGTTGATTTAGAAGTAGAGACTAAAAGTGTTAATTGAAAATTTTTGAGGGACTAAAAAGTTGAAGAAAAATTTTAGAGGGACTAAAAACAAAACTTGGAATATTTATAGGGACCATAAACATATTTATCCCTTATTTATTTTACCGATTAACTCTAACTTGATGGCTAAATGCAGGGTGGATCATGTTCAGAGTTTTACATTGAATGAAATATGGTCCGAACATATATTTATCTACAAGTGAGAACAGTCTTCTTTTTGTAAGTTGTTTTTGTGATAGATTCAACTCAAATTTTAGAATGACATCATAGCTATGCTAGATCTTTCGAACATATGTTATTGGGACGCTCGAGTCACGCTTTAGATATCTAGTCCTAATTATGAGAGTGTTGTGAGGATTGAGTTACACTCAACCTAAATTTTAATATGGTATAAAAACATACGTAAAAAGTTATATACTCTCGCTTGTAAAAAAAAGTTATATATTTTTTTTTTTTTTTACTTAAAAAAATTATATATTTTGTCATATATATGAGAAAATATTATTTCTATGGTATATTAAATATTTAAACTTTTTTGACTAAGTCATATATGTCTTTTTCTTTGATATTGGCCCTATTGAGTCAAAATTCTCTTTGCCTCTGACTTAATTTTTTGTATTATATCTTTAATAATTGAAAAACATGACATATTTACAATCCACTAGAGTTGGAAATGGAAAAAAATGGATGTTGGATTTTCTCTATTTCATTCTCTTATGAGGTTACGTTTTTGCTGTTTATTTTTCTTTTGACTTGACAAAATATACCAAAGCATAAGAAAATTCAAAGCATTAAAATAAAGTTGACCAAAAATACAAAATAATATTGTACCAGAACTTGTTGACCAGCCATTGTGCCTTAGCAACCGAAATTGAAGTGATGTAGCAAAGAGGTCATTAGAAGCATCCCAATCACTTATCCTCCTAAGTTGCAAATTAATCTCATTTTCCAAATGGTGACCAATTCCCAGCCCTTGGATTGAGTCAATCATCTTCAATGTTACAATTGGATCACTCGAGCTTAACAATGCTTCTTGGCTCCTTCTTTTCACTTGATCCAAATTTTTGGTCTTATCATCAGTTTGTAAAGGTGCCAACTAATACAAGCAAGATGCAATTTTTAGAAATCTTTAATTTATATTTACATTTTGAGTCTTAAAGGATGTGCAGCTTGTTTGGATTGATTTATTTTTTAACTTATGCAAAACACCTTATGCAAATAAATAAGTTTTTATGTATTATTATATTACATAAGTTTTTCAAGGTAATTTATGATAAAACAGCTTATAAAGATACAATTTTTGCTAGTAACAACTTAAAATTAACATAAAATTTTATTTATTTGCATAAGCTATTTTCATAAACTTATAAATAAGTCAAATCTAAACAGACCCCTGGTTGATTGAAAATAAGAAATTAATTAACGGGACGCGCATGCAGATGCTTGGTGTTTATTTTTTATTATAATATAAGTATAAAATTTTCATCGTCGTTTAATAGTGATTAACCTCTATCAAAAAAATTTGTGAGACACATAAAGTAAATTCTCTCCTTTCAACCAAATTTTTTCAAGAGTAAAAAATCCAACTTCTAACACTTTGTTTAAGGGACATTAGACTCACTTAAGGGACATTAGACTCACAACACTTGAACCAACTAATTTATTATTAGTATTTTAGCTATGATTTTATTATATTATGCATGTGTAATGGTGACCACAATACAACGTTTTACAAACCACATTTGTTTGTCTTTTGTTATTTTTATTACTATGCGTCATATATAGGACAAAACTCATACATTTTTTTTAGTCCAAAAACTAAATCATTGTGTTCTATCCGATGACTTTAACTTGTTTAGTAGATGTTACCTTAGACATCATGCTACAACTTTTATTTAGGGGAAGGAATTCAAAATTTAATATTTCAAGTTAAAAACATGATGAGCATGTGTTTATGATCCATTGATATATCAACCACGACTCCATCTATTTTCTAGCTAATTGATTGTCATTTTATATAAGAAAACTAAAATGTAAATTATATATAGATGTGTTTTTGGAGACAGACATAACATTTCATAACTTTGGACTTCATGACTTCGAATGTAATTCATTCAAATTTATTATTTAATTCTATATATATTAAATGTTAAATGCATCTAGATGTTTTTAAGTTTTATGTTTGTTTATAATATATAGATTCTTTAAAAAAAATTAGGTAATAAACAAGTCATTTAAGTTTATAATTTGTTGCACGATTATCTTTCAAATTATTCTTTGTTACAAAAACATTGAAGCAACTTAGTGAGATGGTAGTAAACACTACATTCTGGCTTCCAAACAACAAGAAGCAGCTTTCGGTGCAAATTAACCGTTATGTTAGCACTTTTGTAATTGACGTTGGAAGGATAACGGTGCAATAAATTAGAAATCTAAAGGACATATTTATTAATTAATTACCTTAAAAATTATTTGTTACAATCACGAAACTTAAAGATCCCTGAATGCATTATGCTTATGTTAAAATATAAGAGTCTTGCTAAATAGTACCTCTGAGGCACTCTTTATTTTAAGAAATAATTTATTCAAAAATGAACCATTTCAATTTCCAACGTGTTCACTTTACATATTTCCATAAAAATTATATAAAAAACTTACTATTTAAGGGATTAAAGAGTGCCCCGATGCACTATTTAGCATTTTCCAAAATATAAATCACTTTTTTAATACAATTTATTCAAAATTCTTTTAACTAAAATTAATTATGATTTTCACCACTCACCACCGCTAAAAACACACTTCATATTGGATCGTTAAAATTGGAACCATACATAAAAGATCTATATTAAGTGGACATATATAATGACAGAGATATTATTTTTAGCTACCTTATCATTGAGAGCAATGGAGTTGATGGATAATTTAGCATGCATGATAATCCTTGAATTTGATTTTTGTAGTGATAAGAACCGTGATTGATTAGTGAAAGTCCAAGAATTGTGACTAGAAAGTGAGTTTGTAAGATATGAAACTCTAATTTGAGTAACAGCCATTGTATTTGCAGACATGGATATTGAATAGTTGTTCCTTCTGTTAAAGGTTATTGTGAATTCGTGATAACACAATTTGGATTGTCCATTTATATAGACTTTTTTATGTCAAGCTTACATAATTGACCGGTAAGTATATTATTTATTCTACTTAGATGGAATAGCTCACACACATAGGATTTCATATTGAGACGAAAAATATCCAATTTAATATATTATATATTGGTATTTTTAAGTTGAATTAGATTTTACTCACCTACAATCAAAACATTGAATTCAAATGATTAAGGAGCTTTCTCTAGAATGGGTTGTCTAGTGAAAATAATTCTTGATCAAATTTTATTTACTTCACCATTATATTGAACTTGAATTTTTGTCTAAGAGAATTTGAGGCATTAATTAACTTAACCAATTCAACGAATACTTGAAATTTAATTGTCATATTATATATTTATATCTAAATAAAAACATTAAAGCTTTTTATACTGCCCACAATTTTAGTATCTAAAGTTCTTGCTTAGGTCGTTTGACCCTTAAAATCGCATACACACATATATGATATATTAATATATTTACCATGTCATAATTTTAATGGATATTTGAGTTCCTTAATCATTTGATTTAGGATTCGATTTTTTTATTGGTTATAAGAAAAATATACGAGTAAAATGTCAAATACCCCCTGGAATTTCAAAATTTCGTCAAATACTCATCTGAAATTTGGAAATAGGCAAATATCCCCATGAAATTGTAAAACGTCAATCAAATACCCTCATCGTCTGTTAACTCTGTCTATTTTGATGACGTGAACGTTAACTGAGTATGTGGCAATTGCCAGTCAGACTCCACGTCTTAGGGGGATATTTGACCGAAATTTAAAAAAAAATATTAAAAAAATCCTTGACTTGAAGCTTCATCATCATCCTCATCATCATGTTCTTGTAGATCTGACCACCAATAAAAGAGGGTTACCAAACAGATTTTTTAACTTATAAGTTATAAGCTAGCTTTTTTGATCCTTTATATGATAGTAATATTCTTCATCTACTCAACTACAAATTTTATGGTAAGATGAATGATTGATTGGCAAGTTCAAATTTCACATATTTATCGGTAGGTAAACCAAATCCAGCGTCAATCACCACTAAACCGACTAATGACTGATTACTAAATTTATTTTTAATAATTACAGTATATGATAGTAAAATTAAATTATTTTAAACATTATATCAGACATGTTTTATAGCTAGGAAATATTATGAAAAAATGTTAACTGGTTAAATGAAATTTACAAATTTTAATACTTATTTCATATAATTATTTAAAATAAATTGCAAATTTTTTTATCAAAATAAAATTTACTGTTTATTTGTTACAAATGAGCTTAGGATCGAATTCTGAACTTCTATTTCTCTAACATATATTCAATAGAAAAGACAAGTTTTTATAATAAAATAAAAAGATAAAAAATAGTAAATAAATTACTCCATTTGACCATTCTGGAACCGCCCCACTTGTTGATTGGAAAAAATAACCCATTTAATTTGTCTTTATTCAAACCAATTTTAGAAGAAAGAAAAAGTTGTGAGCAAAATACGATTGCATAAATGCTACGTTAGTTTTTCGTCAGAAAGAAAAATGTTTCGATTAGTAGTACTGACAGTTTCCATTCAAAAAAGTAGTACTAAGAGTTTGGTCTTTCAAAAGAATAAAAATAATAATAATAATAACACTAGCTCATGATGTTTATGGATATACAATTGGTGTTTATCCAAAAAACAAATGTTGTTGACCATTTATTTATTTAATGTGAATGATTCTTTAGTGGCTGCTCGATGTGAATGACAGATCTTATAAAAAAATGGTAAATTATGTTTTTATTCCTTATTTTTATATTGAATTTTAATTTCTGTCCCTATAGTTTAAAATCATTCTTTTTTGTCCTTAATTAATTTTCAGTTTTGGTTTTAGTCCCAAATGTTAGGTCAACTAATTGTTGACTAACGGATGACACTGTCATATTCAATTTTGTTGACACGTGACATCCTACATGGAATGCCATATCAGTTTTGTGAAAAAAAAATTAAAAAAAAATTGTCAACAATAAAAAACTAAATGATTTAATTTTTTTTTTACTGTTATTTTTAAGATAAAACTTGTTATGGTTGTAATTTTGTTTGTTTTTGATGAACTAGTATTATCAGGAAATGAAGGTATAATGTGAGTTTTGCTTCAACAATGTGGATTTAAACATTGAAAGAAAATTGAACAGCATAACCTCTAATTAATATGAACAAACACAATTCGCGAATGGAAAAGATCGACGGTGTATGAAGAACCACGTCCTTGAAGTTCCTGAAATCGACGGTGAAAGAGAACAGTTCACGCGCGAGTGAGAGAGATTGACGGACGAGAACGGCTCGCGAGCAAGTGAGAAAGACGGAAGAGGAAGAGGTCGCGAGCATGCGTGAAAGAGAGGGACATAAATCGACTTCTCTTTCTATTTCAGAGGGATTAGGGTTCACTTTTTGTTTTAATGTGCGTAAAAAATATTGAATTGTTTCTGTTTTTTATTGTTGACAAAAAATATTTAATTTTTTAAAAAACAAAATTAATTTTTGTTTAAAAAAACTGACGTGGCAGTCCATGTAGGATGCCACGTGTCAACGAAATCCAACATGGCAATGCCACGTGGACATCAGTTACTTGACCTAACATTCGGGACTAAAACCAAAACTGAAAATTAATTACGGACGAAAATGAATGAATTTAAAGTACAGGGACGAATACCAAAACTCAATATAAAAGTAGGAACTAAAAACATATTTTATCATAAAAAAAAAAGTGAATGAGAGTTGAATGAGAGTGACATTTAGGCTTTTAGCTTTCATAAAAGAAAAAAAACATACTGTTTATAGAAAATAAGAACGGTTTTATGATTGAGAGTCTACCTACAAAGTCTAACCTCTTTATTTGCGGGTCTCTTCCTAATGATCCTATTTTGTGTTTGGCTGGTTGTAATGTTGCGAAGAATCTCAACCATTTGTTCTCGAAGTGTCCTATTTTTAGTGCGGCTTGGTGATGTGTTATTTCTTGGTTAGTGATTCCTTCTGTTCTTCCTGATAACGCTATAACTTTGGCTGTCCAGTTTCGTGGGACGCATGAATTCCGCAAATCTACCAAGAACTGCTTGCAAGCAATTTGGTTAATAGAGGTGGAAAGAGGCCAGACCGGCCTACGGCCTAGCCTACATAGGCTCAGACCAGGTCAGCCTATTTCTTTAAATAGAGCAGGTCAAAGCTTTTTTATAGGCCTATTTAGCTAAAAAGGTCAGGCTCCAGACCAATAAAAAAGCCTACTAGGTCAGCCTATTTAAGTAAATATGAATAATATTTTTACATCTATTGTTATCATATATTAAAATTTGTACTTTGATTAAATTATAAATCTATTAACTTTTTCAGTAATTCAAGTTTATTAATCCACATTAATTTTTCACATATATAAATGTATTATTATAAACTAAAATCGAAATATGATGTCCTATATAGTCAAATTCTCCAAAATATCATGTTAAATATCAAAAAGAAGTTTAATCTCATTGATTTATTTGTTCATTAGTATATTTAAAATTAAATATAATTATTTATTTAAATATGTTTATGTGAAATAGGCTTTTAAACAGGCTAATAGGCTATGTCAGACTATCAAAAGGTCAGACTCATGCCTAAAAAATAAGCCTATGATAGGTCACAGGCAAAACTCAGGCCTTTAATTTTTTGACAGGCAAGGCTCAGATTTGACAAAGCCTAGCTCGGCCTAGCCTATTTCCACCTCTATTGGTTAACGACTATTTGGTTTATTTGGAAAGAGCATCATAATAGAGTTTTTAATGACACATAAATGTCAACTGAAAGGTTGGTATATCATATCAAAACAAACATTTGGTGGTGGTTGAAAGCTAGAATTTTTTTTCCTGACATTGATTTACGTAAAGGCTTGTTTAGGAATTGCGGCATATTGACTTTTTTTCTTTTCCAATTGGACTATATTGTATGTACTCTTTTGCTTAGGTACTTCTTGTGCTTAATTTGTTTTAATATATTTCTTTGTTTTCTTTTAAAAAAACAGTATTATTTCTATGGCATTTATATTCAGAAATTAAATTTATAAAACTATCTTGACCCAACTCCCAATTTTACATAGAAAAGAAACTAAATTGAAAGAGTGAAACTCAAGTTCAATTTATGGTAAGAATAATTTTTTGTCAAACTTTACTTACTTCGCAGTCGAACTCTGAATTACCGAAACCTCTTTCGTCTGGAAACAAGAGGATTAAAAAACTGAAATAGTGAAAATAGTCTTTTGTCCAAATAAATTAAGTGTGCTTATAATTACAACTTCCTGTGTGTAGATGTTGTAAATCAGTAGCTTTAAACAAATAAAAACATTGAATTTACACAATTTGTTGTGCATGTTCCCTTGGATTATACTATTTCTTTGTATCCTTAATTTATAACAAGTTAGGGATCGAGCATAGTCCACTTAAGCGTCGGCACTTGTGGGTCGAGCTCGGCTCAGTTAGACGTTGAGTTCAACTCAATTGCAAGTTGGCCTAGTGTCATATTGATCCTGTCCATATGGAACATTTTTTTAAGCACCTTCAATAGTAAGATTTCTATGAATTTTTTATTAAAACATTTGAAGTCAATGCATTGAAAATTGAAATGTTTAACTTTTTAAATAAATCATTTCTTTAAATATAATGCTTAAAGAGTGTCCCGGAGACACTCGTTAACACATTTTCCTTTTTGTAAAACTAAATTACTACTCATAAACTTATCTTTTTGGAACTCACTCATTAAGGTAGACCCTAATCATTATCGAAGTTTCTTACAAGAATAGAATTTGCAAGCAATACACGATCAACACTTAAATCTTTTGGCAACAAAAGAAATAGATGATATCTCTTGAACTATGCAAAAATATTACAATAGAAGCACTTGAGTATTAGTTATTATTAAGGTAGGTCTTAATTATTACCGGGGTTTCTTGCAAAACAAAACTCACAAACTATAGTATCTTTTTGAAACTCACATTTTTAAGGTAGACCCTAATCATTACTGTTAGATCATTATCTTTTTGAAACTCACATTTTAATATTTTCTATACTTTTTCTAGTGTAAAATATTATTTTGAGAAACTAAAATAATTAAGAATTCCATATTTTTTAACTTATTAAAAAAACTGGAAAATAAAATACTTATTTTCAAAAAAGAAATAGTTAGTATTGGCTGGCTTATTCGGTTGTCTGGTTTGTACTCCCTTCGTCCCATTTTCATTGCCACATTTGCAAAAAAAAAAAAAAAAGTCTCATAATACTTGACTCATTTCAATTTTTATGTTATTTTTCCATTTCTACCCCTTATAAATGCTTGCATCTTCACTTTCTCACCATATGACAAGGATAATTTGGTAAAATTAATATTATCTCTCATTCATTTATGCACTTTTTTTAATATGTGTGAAATGGTCAAATGTGGCAATGAAAATGGGACGGAGGGAGTATCTCTGAACACGAACAAAACGGCGTGATTATTTTGCATAATAGTATTACAAATATTAAAATTTAAATATGGTACTATATATTATTTTTTTGTCAAGTACATCGGTTGTTAGAATTTCACTTTTTAAAATGAAATAGTGAGAATATTAGGGTTTGAACTACAATCCTTGTATTTTACATATAATAATATTTCTACCAATTAAGTTATTTCCATGGAAACAAATGATATTATATTTTAAACGACAGAAAAATAAATTGCGACAGTTTTGAAAAAAGCAAAACAATAAAATTTGAAGAATTAAGTTGAATAAATTGCACCAGTGTTGTCTCTACTATTATTTGAAATTGCAACCTCTATTGTAGCATGGAACACGCCAATGAAGATGAGAGTTGAGAATGTTGTCTCAGTGTTTGTTATGCTTTAAAATGGAAGTGGGACCCATAGAGAATGGCATAAAGTAACACTTCTAACTCCATTATTAATATTTTTTTACGACGGAGCAGAAAATCGAACTCATTACCTCATACATAATGCCCAAATCCATCACTACTAGACATTATTTTGTAAGTGTTGTTTTGAATTACTGTATAATATATTATTATCACGCATTATATTGCCGTGGCAAAAATCAAAATTAGCCGTGGCTAAATTTAACAACGCCAGGAATAACCACCCTCAAATTTTTTGTGGTAAAGTATATTAGCCACGGTCTAAGTGACTTTTATCCACGGTTTTGACCGTGGCTAAATGGCGCTTTTTTTTTGTAGTGTATTCAAATAATCTACTATGACCATAAATTTTTATTAATATATACAATCAAATGTTAGGAAATCAAATATTGTTAAATTTGTCTCCACGAATATTTTTAAAATATAACATTTTATATTTTTTATAATAGATAATTAAAAAAATTAGTGATCAAAATTATGAATTGGTAAATATGCAGTGATAAAAAAAACACTTAAAAGGAAACAGAAAGAGTAATTTCCTATATTTTTTACATTTAGACAAAATTTTCAGATATTTTTATCTTTACAACATACATAAATGCACTTACATATGCAATATTTTCTATTTCTCCGTTAACTTTTACTTTAATGTAGGTGAATTAATAGAGATCAAATGTAGAAAATACACATTCTCTAAAGCTAAGTCTCCTCTATTGGGTTTGGGATGATTCCTAATCATTAAATTTAGAGAGAAAAAAATATGCACTCTAACAGTTACCACTTAACCCCACTTTCTTTTTATGAAATGGAGCATTGAACCATTTTTATTAGTTATTAGTGTAAAATTAAATTTCACTGACAGTGGCTTTTAAACTTTTAAATTTAACGATATGAACTAGAGAGAAATTTTATATGTCTCTATGTACAATTTAGTTGGTAAGTGGTAACGGTAAGATACTGATTTGTAATAGTCAAAATTTAAATTCAAAATTTTACACATTTTCACATTTAAAATATACAAATCTGACCATTAAATTACTACTACCTCCGGTCTTAAATATAAGAAAATATCTACTTTATAGATAAGTTGAAAGTTTGATGTATTCATTCTAAATTATAAACTAGATACATCAAACTTTCAATATATCTAAAAAGTAAACATTTTCACATTTTCTTATATTTAAAACCAGAGGGAGAAGTAAAAAAAAAAGAGACAAACTACTAAAAAAGAAGAGAAAGATTTCCTATGTCAAATATTTATTTCTAGCTACTGTCAAAACCTTAGCTTAATTACAAGAACAACATAACATAAGTAAACAATTCTAGTAAAAAAAAAAAACAATATTATAACCAAACATTATTTTATCGTTGTCATAACTCATAAATGTCAAAACTTGATTCACCTGACAGAAGCTTAGTTCATTACGTATACTTTATTATAATACAGATCACAATAATAAACATCAACCGACCTTAGCTCAGTTGGTAGAGCGGAGGACTGTAGTGGTTAGCCTCAGAAATCCTTAGGTCACTGGTTCGAATCCGGTAGGTCGGATTTTTTTTTCCAATTTTTTTTTTCATTTTTTTTTTGTTTATTTTATTTCCAATGCTAAAATTAATTGTCTTATCTTGAAATTAAACAAAACAAAATTCACAAGAGTAGGGACCTCTGTAGTATGGACCCTTTTACTGGAATGAATGAATAATGGGTATATGAATGAATATGGTATATACATGCAATAATCTATGACTTATCATTATCAACAATTATATACACCAAAATATAATTGTTGTTTGGACCTTTCATCTATAGTACATATTCATATTGAATATGACTACTCATGAATTAAAAAAAAATCAGTGGTCCATTTTTATATGTACTCGAATCTATAAATATGACTGTAGCAATCAACAAGAAATATTAGAACTACTTAAGGAATAAAATGCGTTTAGTTTTATGCTACCTATTTTAAAACATCCTATTAGTAGAAACGAAAATATATGTAATTATGTATGGTTTCACTTTTGGAGAATACTGTACAAAATTGTTCTTAGAGGTTACATATATTTTGTTGTATTTAGAATAACTGAGTTAAAACTAGAATTTGGAGGGGAAGATGGTGGATGAGTAGCTCAACTACGTGAAAGGAGTTAAAGATTTATGAAGGAGAAAAAATATTATAGTACTAACATTATTAACAACTATTTACTATTTATTAATTTTTCCCGTTTACAAAATATATTCATTTAAAATCATATTTTGTCAGAGTAGAATCCAACACACACAAATAAAAAAATGACTTTAAAAGTGGAAAATTAATTTTCACATGTTTTTTTTTATTCAATCCACTTTTACATAAATGTATCTAATATAAAGCAATCACTTGGCAATAACTAACTTTTAATCAAAATCAATTGTACAAAGCAATCACCGTATAACCAAACACACAATGAATTGTCATCATCGTTTTACAATAGTATATAAAAAAAAAAAAATTAATTGGTTCATAGGTTATAAGAGTTTTTATTGCTGAAGGTTCTCAAGTTTAATGGTCTCAACTCTCAAACCTATGGGAATGTAGGATCAATGATTGATCTAATTTGTTTTGTCAAAAAACAAATTATTGTTTTTCACAAAACGTTACATGAAAATTGAAAATTCATACAATCTATTAAAAGCTAATCTTAAAAGTTATATTATTAGAACTAGGCAATACATAACAAGATATGATATTTTCTTACAACCACTTGTATATACCAAAGCTCTAAAGTAGAAACAAAACTAAAGCTGCATAAAAGGGAAAAAACATTGCTAAGAGACAACTTTGTCTCATACAAAGGACAACGTACACACTTTTTTCTTCCTTTTTGCCTTTCATGTGACCCTTCAATTTTTGC